>ML778208.1:1566665-1649645 GCA_009831015.1 Picea engelmannii
CTGTGGGTCCAAGCCATTAAACAACGCGAGTAGCGGAATTCCGACGGAAGAAGTTCCGAAGCCCGACGATGGTTGATGTTATTGTCTCAGTTAGGAATTGATTCGCTTATGTTTAAATATGATGATTAGAACTTTTAGGTTGTTACATATATTCTTGATTATATTTTTCAAAGTAAAGGAGATAATTTTACAAAATAATATAACATTATTGAAATTACTATCAAAACTAAATTAAAGATAAATTGTGATGTAAGAAAAATAAGAAAAAGATAAACAACTATAAATAAATCATTAACCCCAACTTAAAAAAAAATGCTTTTAAACTCTAAAGTAAGAGTGTTAAAATAAAAGCTAAATTTCTAACATTTACATTGAAAAATGATGTTGATAAAAGTAAAAACACTATGATATACAAAATTATGTAATACTTTTAATATTAACAAAGTTAAGGGTAAAAAATATTTTCTCTAAAAATGCCCTATTGCTCTGACATAAGTCTCAATTTCTAATATTTCTAATATTATTGATCTTTGTAACTTGTTAATTAGTGAAAATCAAAGAAATCTAAAAAACTTCATTTTATTAATCATAAAAGAAAAATGTTAATATTAATTAATTAATTGCTTATCAATAAAGTCTAATACACTAAAATTAATCTTTGTAAATAGTAATCATCAATATATAGAAAATAATACTTTTATTAAATAATTTTATATTATTTATATTTTTATATGTATAATTTTATGATATATAAAACTTCTTTAAAGAAAAATCTGTAAAATGGTTTTGACAAAAGACATCACCAATGACGACATTTTTTACTATCTTCAAAAGAGGAGGGATTTTATTCTTAATCTATCTAAGATAGATATTTAAATGGATGAGACATTTCTATCTATTCTCATTAAAATACACATGACATGATACTATAATTTAGATAAACAAGATCTTGTTCCATAGTGGAGTTTCCATACGAGTTAAG
Organism: Picea engelmannii; assembly: GCA_009831015.1. Taxonomy (NCBI): domain Eukaryota; kingdom Viridiplantae; phylum Streptophyta; class Pinopsida; order Pinales; family Pinaceae; genus Picea; species Picea engelmannii. The sequence goes on from ML778208.1 coordinate 1,567,648, forward strand.
ATTTCTTAAAGTTTAGATAAACAAGACCTTGTTCCATAGTGGGGTTTCGATAAAGATTTCTTAAATAACTTTAAGTTTATCAAGTTTATCAAACAATGTGGTAGAAAATATTATATTTTGATTCCAAGGAATTCGATTTTTTTGGTGTAGAGAATTCCACTTCCAATTGTTTACTCTCAAACCTAGTCTATATCATATCAATCACGTAGACTTCAACGCCAGAAGAAAGGAAATGCCTATTGTCACCTAAACGTTCACCTCTTCGATTTAATATATATCACATTTTTAAGTGTAGTGGTATCCCTAAAGGTTATTAATTACACTTGAGTTAAGTTTAGATAACATATTGAAGAAAAGAAAAAAAACGAGTTTTTTTTGGATAGAGTGGTAATTATATCCAAACCATTTATGAATATTAAATGGTATTTGTCATTTAGGAAATGAAGTTAATTGATCTTAAATAGAGTTCTAAGTTTATACAAATAAATAAATCCCATGGGATATCCTATTTTAAATAAATGAATCGCAAAGATCAAATATCCATCTTTATATAAATAAAGAAATTCAATGAGATATCTTAGTGTTTTATTACAATACTAAAAGGAGGAGGTAAAACTTAATTGGAAAAATCCTCTTATATATTTATGCATCATACATTGAACTATGCATTGAACTATGTAAATATCAGAGAACTCACGTAGACACGAAGAGCATACAAAACAATTTGTCTATTGCATTACAGGCATGAGTATTTATATAGTGGTGGGATGAGCTCCACCGTTGATTAGTTTCAAGATAAATGGCTGGAATTGCTTCTTCCAAACGTTTCTGGTTCTTTCAAGAGTTTACCGAAGTCGGTGCAGTCGGTGCATTTATTGCAAGCTTATCTCTATCAACTATTAGACTACTTGTTTAATTAATTTCTAACACTCCCCCTTAATTAAACAACCTTTACAACACCTATCTTATCTTTACATATTACAAACTTAGCCTTCCCAAGAGGCTTTGTAAATATATCTACAACATTATCATTTGTGTTGCAATACAATACATCAATTTCATTTGACTGTATTTTTTCTCTTACAAAATGATAGTGTGTCTCAATATGCTTTGACCTAGCATGATACATTGGGTTGTTTTCCAGTTTGATGGAACTTTGGTTGTCACATTGAATGATTGTTGGTACTTTTTGTTTTTCTCCAACATCTTCAAGTATCCTCCTTAGCCAAATTGCTTCACAGGTGACCGTGCATAATGCTTTGTACTCAACTTCAGTGGATGACAAAGAAACAGTTGGTTGTTTCATACTGCTCCAGGACACAATCCCTAATCCAATAATAAATGCATATCTTGTAGTAGACTTCATGTCATCTGGATCTCCTGCCCAATCATAATCTGAGAAGCCTGTCAACTCAACATCAAAATCATTAGTATACTCAATACACAAATTAATAGTCCCTTTCAAATATCGAAGGACTCTCTTTGCAGCTTTCCAATGATTCTCATGAGGCTTAGCCATAAATTGGCTAAGAATCCTAACTGAATATGCAATATCTGGCATGGTTGTGGTGAGATAATTTAGACTTACCACCAATTTTTGATACAAAGTACCATCCACTTCTTTTCAGTCATCATTATTGTTGAGCTTAACATTTTGTTCTAATGGAGTAGATATTGGCTTACCTGTGTTCATATTAAACATCCTGAGTACCTCCTTTGTATATTTGCTTTGTGTGATTAAGGCCTTACCATTTTTTCTCCATACCTTAAGACCTAAACAATAATGTAAATGCCCAAGATCCTTCATTTCAAACTGTTGTGACAACTTTATTTTGATTTCTTCAATCATCCTAGTAGCACTTCCTGTTATGATAAGATCATCCACATATAGAGAAATCAAAGCAATTTGACGATTTCTTTATTCCTTGATATACAGGTTTGGATCACTTTTACTTTTTATAAAGCCTTGTTGAAAGAAAAATGTATCAATTTTCTCATACAAAGACCTAGGTGCATGTTTAAGTCCATATAAAGCTTTCTTCAACTTGCATACAAGATGTTCTTTTCCTTTCTTTACAAACCCCTCTGGTTGAACAAGATAAACCTCTTCTTTTAATACTGCATTCAAAAATGATGACTTGACATCTAACTGTTGCAACTGCCAATTGTTCTTGGTAGCCAATGCAATCATTAATCTAATAGTATTCATTTTTCTACAGGAGCAAAAGTGTCTTCATAATCTATCCCTTCCTTTTGTGAATAACCTTTGGCAACCAATCTAGATTTGTATTTGTCTATACTACCATCAACATTAAATTTATATTTGAACAACCATTTTGATCCTATGGGGGTTTTGTTCTCAGGCAATTCTATCAATTCCCATGTTTCATATTTAATTATAGAGTCATATTCTTCCTTCGTGGCATCCATCCATTCTTCGTGGTCTAATTTAAAGGTTCTACCACATTCATAGCTTGAGTTATTAAGGCATAGTCTCTATACCTGACCCGGGTCTTAGATTGTCTTGTTGTCCTCCTTAGTTATTCACTTCTTTGTGGAGTTTCTTCACCTCTTCTAGGCGTGCTCTGGCTACTTGTAGAATCTACGATGCTTGGAGCTTCTCCTTGGACTTCTTCTTCTTTTTCATTAGCATTTTCCTCATTTTCTTTAGGTAGATTCCACACATCATAATCATACTCTTTCCGTACTTCATCTGCATTTTCATGAAATGACATGTCTCTACTTGAAAACAACTTATGATTGTTAGGATCAAACATCTTATAGGCTTTATATTATGTAAAATAACCAATAAATATGCATTTGATTTCCTTTGCATCAAGCTTTCTTCTATCTTCTTTTGGAATGTGAGCAAATGCTTTACTCCCAAATATTCTCAAGTGACTCACTTCTAGTTTATATCCATAAAAAGCTTCAAAAGGTGTTTTGTTCTCTAAAATTTTTGTAGGACTCCTATTCTTTAGATATACAACAATACTAATTGCTTCAGCCCAAAAACCGTTAGAAATATTTTTACATTTTATCATACTACGAGCACATTCAACCAAGGTTTTATTTTTCCTTTCTGCTACTCCATTTTGTTGAGGAGTATGTGGCACCATAAACTATTGTTGAATCCCATTATTTTTGCAATACCTGATGAATGCCTCTGATGTATACTCCCCTCCTTGATCTGACCTGAGAATCTTGATGCTCTTTCCTGTTTCCTTTTCAACCATATTCTTGAATTCCTTAAAATATTCAAAGACATCACTTTTCTTTCTCATGAAATAGACCCAAGTGTATCCATTTCTATCATCAATAAAGATAACGGAATAATATGCTCCTCCAAGAGATCTAGTTTGCATGGGTCCACAAACATCAGTACGCACTAGTTCAAGAATTTCTCACTTTCTTTTGTCTATGTGCATAGGAAACTCTTCTCTATGTTGTTTTCCTAATGCACATCCTTCACATCCATCACGTTCACTTTTAAACATTGGAAGACCTTCTACCATTTCTTTCTTCTGAAGCATCATAAGATCATTATGGTTTAGGTTTCCATACCTTTGATGCCATAACTCTTCCATTGACATAGTTGTGGATGCCAACGCTTGATGATCCCTCCTTGTAACATCAAGCTTATATAGTACTCTAACTCTAAATCCTCTTGCAATGATTTTGTAGTGATCCTGTATGTCCTTCACCACACACTGTGATTTAACAAATTCAACTTTTAGATCTTCATCTGCAATGGTGGATACAAAAATTAAATTCTTCTTTATGCCTGGAACATACATTACATTATGGATTTGTTTCACCTCACAAGTAGGTAAAGTCACAGATACATCTCCATACCGTTTAGTTTCATGTGACCTATCATCTCCTAGATATATCTTATGAACATCATTAATGTTTTCATGATATGTATCAAACCAATTCCTATTACATAACATATGAATTGAAGCACTAGAATCAATAAAACAAGCATTGACATCATCAGTGTCTGTTGATAAAGTAGCATAAGAAACAAACAACTTGAGATTTTTTAAATCATCACATACTCTGACACCTTTATCAACAAAATTTCCTGAATGTTTGTTATATTTGGACTTACTAAACTTCCTCCTCCTACAATCTTTAGGATAATGTCCAAACTTACCATAGTAGTAGCATCCTTCATTCTTCTTCACATTTGTGTTTGTGCTTGGTGGTGCCCTGCCATTATCTGGTTTTGAATGTGGTCTTCCTTCTTTATTTCTCCTCTGTGACTTTTCTTTGTAGGGTTGTTTCCCTTTCGCCACCAATGCCAGATTTGAATTGTGAGATTTTCCATTGAGATTATTTCTGCACTCCTCCTCTTGCGGAAGAATGCTTGTCAATTCATCAAAAGTAGGGGCATTTTCCCTAGCTACAAGACCAGTAATGAACATTTGATATTCATCTAACATGCCATTTAATGTGACAGTGACCAGTTCAGTACTAGAAATATTTTCACCAATATCTCCTAGCTTATCTTTTAAATCTTTGATTCTAGAAAGAAAGTTACTGATATTTTCATTCTCCTCCATCTTAATTGAAAGAATCTTACTCTTCAAAAATAATACATGGTTTGTGTTCGTCCTCTCATACAAACCTTTAAGTGTCTCCCAAGCTTCATGGGATGTTTTGCATTCCCTAATGTGTGGGATGATATTGTCCTTGACGGACATCCTCAAGAGCACCTTCGCTTTAGTCTCTCGTCGCTCCCAATCCTGAACTGAGGATGCTGGGGCTACTGGTTTTGATTCGTCTCCACATGCAATTGACCAAACATTGTATCCTTCCATCAACGTCTACAACTTAAACGTCCAATTGACAAAATTTTCTCCATCTAACTTATTTGATTCATTTATATATGAATCTGCCATGATATTTGCCATTTTTTTTTTTAAAGCACTAAAATGGCTAGTAACAACCAATACTCTATAACACCCCCCCCAAAAAAACAAATTCTGTAATAATCAATGCTTCAAATTCTAGATAACCCAAATCACAATATATAACTTCACCTCTTTATAATGTGATATATAACTTCACCATGAAAAACATATAATCATATTACCAATAAACACCTTATCATCACCTTTATCACACACTACCATTTAACCTCACCACCATTTAACCTTAGTTTAAGTATTTTTTCACACCATGAGACCTTTCCACATTATTATATTTAATTTATGATTCATGTTAGTCTTTACACAATACAAAAACCTCTTTTACCAGATCTTTCAACATTCAACCATTAAACAACTTATGTCATCAAATCGTCCAACATCCACCCATAAAAGAAAAAAAACTTCCTTTTTTGTTGAAATTTACCAGCCAAAGGAAAATATGTAAAAAGTTCTTTTTTACTAAAATTTACTAGTGTATACCTTCATGGCCTTTTAAAAAAAAATTGAATTCCCCGACTCCAATAGCCCCAAGAGTCCACGACTTGACTCACCCTCACAACCGACAGGGAGGAGAAAGTAATCTCCTCTAGGCAGATTGGCGGCCCTCTCAAGTAGCCTTTGAACATCCTTCACGTTCACAATTGACAGAGAACAAAAAAATAATCTCCACGTAGATTGAGGACGAACCTTCTTCATAAAATAATCTCAAATCAACAGTCACAACTCCCTTTTAGAGATTAGAACATCTCAGAGTGCTCACGGCTCTCATGCCTCACTATTTTCACAGCATTCATGCCCTCTCCGGCTCACACAACCCTCACAGATTTCTGGGACCTCACGACTCTGTCCTCTCCAACTCACATGACCCTCACGACTCTGATACCATATCAGAGAACTCACATAGACAAAGCGACACAAAGAACATACAAAACAACTTGTCTATTGCATTACATGCATGAGTATTTATACAGTGGTGGGATGAGCTCCACCATTGATTAGTTTCAAGATCAATGAATGTAATTGCTTCTTCCAGACGTTTCTGGTTCTTTCAAGAGTTTACCGAAGTCGATGCAGTCGGTTCATTTATCGCAGGCTTATCTCTATCAACTATTAGACTGATTGTTTAATTAATTTCTAATAGTAAATACGTTAAACAAGAACTTCTTTTAAAAGAATTAGTGACATGAGAGAAAATTGTAGTAAATAGCATCATCCATTGAGCTATGTAAATGTGTTAAATAAGAACTTCTTTTAAAAGAGTTAGTGACATGAGAGAAAATTGTAGTAAATAATACACTCTTAGATGTACTTACAAGAACGTTATTGAGAGTGACAAATGAATCATTACTCCCATTTATAATGAATTCAAACATCTAGGAGATATAAATAAATCCACTTAAGATGTTATCATCAAACAAATTTTATGAATAGGATGACCACACTATTATGGATTTCGATTTTAAATACAAAGAACAAATAAAGAAATATGAAGGAACTTTTCAATGTGATAGAATTATCCATTACAATAACAAAGATAATACATGTTTGAGACTAAGCTCAAGCATCAAATCCTTTCTGAATAGAGAAACTATGAATGGACCATCATATAAAGAATTGTTTTATATATAAGTGAAGAATTCCATAGAGGCAACAATTGTGAGGGAAGAGGAGGTATCATTTTTACCCTAAACGAAAAAGGGACATGGAGCTTGCATGGGATAGTAATTGTGTCGATAATGAGGTGAAAGCACTATTAGTTTATGGATTCTTAGTTGCTTTAAATTATAACAAGGTTTACATAGAAATGTTGATCGATGATTTAACAATATTAATAAGATCTTTATATTTTAAAATTTATTTCCAAAATTTTAAATTTTACAAACTTAAACTTATATGAAGAAACAAAGCACTGATCTACTTTGAGAGACTTGACTTTTTCAATATTATAGGAAAGAAAAATAAGATTGTGAATTATTATGAAAATAATGGGGTTACTTGCAAGAGTAGAAATATATTGAAATGGGATTATGGAAACAATCAAATGGATACAAAACTTTATAGAATTACATGAAGAAACACAATATTGATCCAAGACTTTGAGAGAATCGATTTTTTCCATATCACGCGAAAGAAAAATAAGATTGTGGATTGGTATGAAAATAATGGGGTTACTAGAAAGAGTAGACATATATCCAAATGGGGAGAATATGTAAACTGTCAAATGAATAACCCTCCTTTACTGGCATACAATTGAACCAAGGAGAATATGGAAGCCACAAAGACCTGCCTCATCATGTAGTAGTGAATGGATGGTAAGTTAATCCACTTGTGTTACCCTCCTCATTCATACCCAAATATCTCACATGGGAACTTAAGCTATTTTTTATGAAGGATTTATGTGGTGCATGTAGGTTTATTAAGAGAGGATATGGGTTATTACTAAATTCATTTGTGCCAATTATCGACCTCAAATTCAGCTCCATGTAAGAGGAAATACCTCTAGGAACTCTTGTTATGGTTTGATTTGAAAATATTTTGGGAATAATAGTGGAAATAATATTGCACTATCACTGTAGGAGTGGATATCGTGTGTTGTATGGTTAGTAAATATGACAAGATAAGTGTAGTGCTATGAATTGGACTATCTATTAGAGTAAATGAAAAGAATAATTTGATTAATGCACTCTCAGAGAAAACAATGTCAGGCAATAATGTCTAGTAGAGATTGCAAACCATATTATGAAAATCCAATAGAGGGAGAATGAAGTAAATTCCCTCAGGCTGAAACATCATAGGAAGAATAGGGAGCTACCCTTATAGGTTATGTCTATGAAATTATGAGTTGGGAGTATTATAGTTGAATAAAACATGCATATGAAGTTTTCTCATTCCCCTTTCCCTCCCCCCATCACCTCCTTGTTGAATCAATTTCCTTTCCCTCCGCCCCACCTCATTTTCGAAACAATTTCCTTTTAGGAGCCCTCCCTCTTTGACCTTTCTTTAGCCTCATATTTAGCATCTAGGGAGTGTTTAGACATTATCTTTTCTGAAAATTGAAAATTGGTGGATGCCATATATGAGGTTATCCATGTTTGTCTGAATAAAGTGCCACGAGGATGATAGAATGGAGCCCTAGGTGCACATGCAAGATGAATCCCATGAAGGGAATGAAAATCAACAATTTACTTCTATGAATTCATCATGTTTTATTGCACTATTTTATTACTTTTTCAATATTTAAGGAAGAATACTTGCCAATCTTTTAGCGGTTGTAACTAGGAAGGAAAGCCTCATGGGAAGTTAGATTTATTCTATTTTGGATGTTTTTCCAAGGCCAATCCTAAATTTTTGTATTACAATGTTTTTTTATTTGGTTGCTACCTTTTTTAATACAAAATATATTCATTACTTGGTGAAGACTTCCATTTCAATTCGATGTGTCTAACTAAATCTCTACATATCTGAATGAAATCATCCTTCATAAAATTATTCCCATGGTTTGTGAGTCTCTCCATCCATGTGACAAACCTATCCATCGTCATTCCAATTCCATCAATCATTGTTTTTACATAATTTAACTAAATAATTATTGGGTATTTGTATTGCCAACTACACTAAATCTCTACATATCTGAATGAAAATATCCTTCATAAAATTATTCCCATGGTTTGTGAGTCTCTCCATCCATGTGACAAACCTATACATCATCATTCCAATTCCATCAATCATTGTTTTTACATAATTTAACTAAATAATTATTGGGGTATTTGTATTGCCAACTACCTCTACATTTTTTTATTTATGGGGAAATTAATGGAAAAATTCAATTTTGTTATCTCAAGAGCATGACAACCTTATTTACTCATGTTTTTTGTGTTTGTTAGAAATTTTCGTCACTTGCAGAGTCAACATTTCAACCGTTGTCTAAGAAACCACAACTCGGGGGAATCTAATCCGTCAAAATCACCTGGGCATTGCACCCAGCCTCGACTGCACCAACCCTTAACATGGATGGATTTTTGGGTATTTCCTCCCAAATAAACACACAATAAAGGTATTGAACTCGGATTTCCTAGAAAATGAAACCCACACTTTAATCAAATGTACTAGGAAAAATAGACCCTTATTTCCTCATGTTGATAGAAGATGTGATCTTAAATTGACTACTACTAAAATTCATACAATACCCCACAATCTTCAAATGATTCTTGAAAATATGTACACTTCTTATGAGTACCATCTTATATTTTCTCTAGCTATATGTCCTCCATGATGACCAATGTTCATCATGGAATATTAGTCGGAAAGGAGACATATAGTCAAAGGATTCCACCTAGGGGAATTAAACAAATTACCTGCACATATGATAGGAATATTATAGGAATATTAGTCGGAAAGGAGACATATATTGTCAAAAGATTACACCTAGGGGAATTCAACAAATTCCTTGCACATATGATAGCCAGTTAATTGCAATTTATCCCTCATGTTCTCTCAAAGTACAAATCATGAGCATCAATTATTAAAGAACTGATATTAGGATTTCTTCTATATACAAAGGACTATTTAATCTTTTGAATTAATAGTAGATTTTCTCAGGTGTTCTCAAGGTACAAAGTCAGGAGTGTCAATAACAGATTAGGCTCTCTTCTATGTCAAGAGGGGACTTTCTCTTTTGAATTAACAATGAAGTCACATTCATATCGACTATGTTATCGGATTATTCACTTCAAAACATTTCAAATAATCCTTTAGTTTCTTGATTTATCCATACAAGGCCCAAGTTATTCCCACTAGTAGATTTCAAGTTAGCCAATATTGGATTTCCTTGTCATTTGGCCCCAATTGTTAGGTCATGGTGGGACTCTCAATACCACATACGTAACGTGAAGTCCATGCCTATTGTTTACAGGATAAAGTTATTTCCCATTGTATTATTCGTGAGTCATAGATTTTAAGAAAGTTTTATTTGCACCATGTCACCCTTCCAATCTGCTACATCACTTTCGTTTTTCTACCTATGATGCCATATCACCATCACGTTGTTAGTCATCATTCTACCATTGAATACCACTTATACGATGAAGTCGAGTTGTCAAGAATGTGTGGAGTGGAGGAAAACATATGAGGTGCGATGATGGAATAACTCTACTATCCTCTCCTCTCAAATAGTTGTGATACAGAATGGATGGAAAGAAAAGGTAGTAGTATAAAGTGTCGTCGGAGATATGTGGAACATATATAGTTTAATGATATGTTAAGGTGCGTGTAACTCCTTTGTATTCCATCTACCCCAAGGAATGTTGAGTGAAGGAAGGCCATAAGCCTTATGGAATGGGGAGGAAAGTGGGTTGGCGCAGTTGAGGTGAAAGTGGGTAGATGGAAATGTGAGAAACAAATAAAGTGGAAGACATAGGTAAGTGAATGGAAGATGGTAGTCAATGACCGACACCTTTTTCTAAAAGGCAAAGAGGGAAGGAAAGAAATTATAAGGGGAAAGAGATAAAGAAAGGGAGGAAATCATGGTGTGGAGATAAGCATGCAAGAGATAATTTAGGAAAAGGAAATGAAGAAAACCTCTTCCTTCCCCACCAAAGAAAAGTCGAGAAGGGAAACTCAAGAGAAAGAGCAAATAAAGGAAATTAGGGGTAGAGAATGAGTTATATTAATGTCATCGACTTCAGTTAACACAAATTTGGTAGTAGAGCCTTGTCACTTTAATACCTTGATTTGAGATGAAAAACGTGACTCTAAGTTATAGAAGGGTGGAAGATGCGATCTCTACAATATGAAAATAAGGATAAATAAAACACTTCAATGGGATTAGCCATAATATTTTGAAGGGTCTCATTCCGAGACTTCAAAAGGCCCAAGCATAAGATTTGTTATATAAAAAGAAGAAGGGGAAAAGTTCTGAGGAAACATTTTAGGAAGAGAAAGAGAAAATAAATGAAATTAGGGGTAGAGAATGAGTTATATGTAATGTCATCGACTTCAGTTAACACAAATTTGGTAGTAGAGCATTGTCACTCTAATACCTTGATTTGAGATGAAAAACGTGACTCTAAGTTATATAAGGGTGGAGCATGGGATCTCTACAATACAAAAATAAATAAGGATAAGTAAAACACTTCAATGGGATTAGCCATAATATTTTGAAGGGTCTCATTATGAGACTTCAAAAGGCCCAAGCATAAGGTTTGTTATATAAAAAGAAGAAGGGGAAAAGTTATGAGGAAACATTTTAGGAAGAACAAATAAAAAAGGGTGGGGAATAGAGAAATGTATGCAACAAGGTGGAGGTCCATATGACATGTGGCTCTTGCTACTTGGCCTTGAACATTTATTTTGTGTTGACCTGGATGTTGGTGTTTCTAGTTTTCTCATTTTTCCTTGTTGATAACAAACCTTGTGATATTTTAGTGGCTCATAATGATATTTGTCAATTTGGTGCACCTTAAAAAGTGAAATTCCAATGAACTTGCCATTCTTTTATGCATATTCCCATGTGAATAAGAAATCACAATGCCAAATTTTCACTCTTTTTTTTGTTGAATACTAGATGTAGATCATCCAATTTTGGTCATGCACATGAATAATTACCCATGTAACCTTCATGCTCTCTAATTATCTAATTGATGATCATGATGATGCTTAACATCCACTAAGAGGGAATTGGTCTATAGCACCTTAAGAGGGTAAGTGATTACTTGTTATTCTTTAGAATTTTGTTTGTGTGCTCGAAAAGTATGAAGATAAGTTTTCCAAGATCACCATACTTTTGTTGAGTTAAGAGGTTAGGAAGGTTGGTAGTGTGAAAAATATTTTGAAAATGAGATCTAATATGGGTATAGGATGGAAAATCTAAGAGAAAGTGTGTTTCATCTTCAACCTTCTTAGTGTGACAAAGGTGACACATTCTTTCATCCCATGGCTTTTTAGGAATTGACCAACGCCCGGTTTCACTATGGAGCTCATGAGAGTTTGTTCTTATCTTAGCAATGCTTATTTTTTTCTTTACACTTGGAAAAATAGATAGATAATTTTGATATTCTAGATTAGGGTTGATTACATCTTTATAATACCTTAATTTTGTGTTTTCCTGTAACTCTTTATCATACCACATTTTCTCCTTAAATCTTTATTTGACGTTTTTTTAATAATATTTTTATTCTGCAAAATGGTGTCTTCCATGATTCCCAATTTAGTTCTAAACAAAATATATGATTTAATATAATATATAAATATTGATTTGAACCTCAAATTTATTGAGAATAAAGAGGCATCAAATTCCTCAAACCATTTTCAACATGCAAACATTTTTGTGAAATGGTTTACACACTGAGAGATTTGGTCCTTATGAGCACTTAACACATATGAGTTAAGACGGACCTTTGGTGGTTATTATTGTTGAATAAAATTATTTTTGAATGTGAAAAGATAACATGACACCCATTTTACATAAATAAGTCATGATACACTTGTCCCAAATTGTATTGTAGAGTGAACCTCTCAAACATACTAAAACAAATATTAATTAGACACACACATTGGAAAATGAATCAATTAGTTTGAATTATTGTCTCTTCAAAATGGTTCTTGTATGAATCTACAAATTGTGTATCCAATTTTTGATATGATATGAAGGATATGATTAAATATGAAAATTTGAGGATAAAAGTAGTTAAAGGACCCTCAGAGTGCATAAGGAAGATTAAGGGCAACAATATTGACACAAATTGGAATAGATCATTGGAAAAGAAACATTGTGTCAGAGAGACATATAATTTTTTATCTATAGATAGCATTTCATTTGTCTCATCAAATATATTTTTAAGGAGTCATCTAATATTGTTGAAAACTTTCCTCTAGTATTTTGAATCTGGTGATATAAAAAGTTATGTTTCCCATGAATCTATGACTCTAATCAAATTTTTGACAATCTAGGATGATTTAGAAGTGGGAAAAAAACCCAAGGAGATTGTTACACCATGCATGGATATTATTTCATGGTAAATAATTCTTAATTCTTGAAATTTGTGTGAGATCCTTATTATATATGTGGCAAGAAAAACGATCAATTTTCCACAAGATTATTTTTCTCCTATTTTTAAAAATATAGGTACTAAAGGTTAACACATATTAAAGGAAATTTTAAATCTAAAATGGACATCCTAAGAAAAATATAAAATAATAAGATCATATGCCACACCATACCCCATTATAAGGGTTATCTAGTGAAGATAAATCTATATTCTCTCATTAATTATAGTTTCCATGTATGATATTTTGACGTAGAGTTATGAGATGTGACTTTAAATAATAATAAAAGAATCATATTCTTGTTCACACACAATAAATGAGATAGTGCTATTTTTTTAATTTATATAACATTTTATTTAAGAACTTTTCTAAACATTCTACATTTTGAACTTTTTATGAGCACATTTTTTCGATCAACATTTTTAAAAAACAACCAAAAAATTAGAAAAATTGATGGAATTGTAGATACTAGTTGTTGAGATTGCACAATATGAGTGCAATGGAAGGTTTTCTAAGTGATGAATCCATTTATGCATTAAAAAATGCAATTTAAGCAATGGAAAATTGCAATATCATTAAAATGTTTGCATTTGTACTTTATCTAATATAAATTATAATTTATTACATGTACATCTAATATTTATATACTTAATATTAAATTTAAAACTTAAAAAAATAATAATAAATCTATAAACTTAATATTAATGCTAAGAAAATATGTTCATTATTATATATAATCTTTATATTTACATGTTTTAAGAGGTATACTTTTCCTAAAAGAGATTATCTTATTTGATAAAACATTGTTTCAAAGTAAAACGGAAGAATATTTGTTTTGATATATGTTGGGTTTATGTCATTATAAGTTAAATATGATGCTCCTTGGTACCCCAAAGTGTACTGAGACACACTTAAAGAAAAAATTTACTTCTTTTTTTCTTTTGATGGTCATTTTAAAAGGCATATGAACTCAGATATTGTTGAACCTATCAACTACCACAAACAAATATCCATGTCCCTTCTTGGTTGTTGGAAAACCACACACAAAATCCTTGGATATGTTATCCTAAAGTTGACTAGGTACATGTAGGGGATGGTATAAACTTTGATTTCTATTAATATGATTGTTGTTACAAAAAAATATGCATGCTCTAATATATTGAGCTATATCTTCTTGTATGTTGGATCAATAAAAATACCTTTGTAAGTTGACAACCATCTTTCGAACACCAAAATTTCCTAAAACCTTGGAGCTGCGAGACTCTCCAATAAGATGAAATATTTCACCTTTATGAGCATAAAGATTGTCTATATTCTAGAGAAACCCATTATGGATATGATATTCATCCTTTCTATGACCTTATTCTAATTGAATTCTTCCATATATTTATTGAAAGATCTCTTTAAATTCATCATCTTTCATGTGTGCATCTTTTTATACATCATGGCTAAAATTTTACAGGTTCATTGGAGTTTTGAAAGATATAATATTAGATGTGGGTAGCCTTGAAAGCATGCATGCCAACTTATTAGTGTTTCCCTTATTATATTTGATGACTAGATGGAAATTCTCCAAAAAACCTATCCACCTATAATGTTTGATTTGCAAAAGCTTACTATAGGCCCCCAAATACTACAATGGATAGTGATCATTGTGGATAATGGCTTCCTTTCCAATTAGATAGTGCTTTCACTTTTTAACAACTTGAACTAGGTAATAGAGTTCATTATCATATATAGGATAATCTATAATTCCCTCATGAAACATTTCAGAATGATAACACACTATCATACCTCATTACATCAAGACTTCTCTGATAGCGTATCCATGTGCATCTATATCCACTTCAAAAGGGTTCTGCAAGTTAGGTAATGCAAGAATTTGTACTTGACTAATATTTTGTTTCAGTTCATTGAAATATTTTTATTGATTCTTTCCCCACTAGAAACTCTTATGTGTAGTTGTTATGGTATCGAGTGTTGTAGCTACCACTTAAAAATATTCTATGAACTTCTATAGATATTGTTATTCCTCAATAGATCCATTAAATTTAGTGACATTAGTAGGAACTGGACACTTTGGGTTTTCCTCCATATTTATGGGATCTACCTTGAGTTCCCATCCATCAATTCGGTACCCTAAAAACATTAATTACTACTACAAAAACTCACATTTATTATGGTTAGACAATAGGTGATTATTTTTCAAAGTTTGTAAAATGAACGAGATGGAAACTATGAAATTTCATAGGTCATAAATGATTCACAATATCGAAAGTTGAAATCCGAAAAATATTAGTTTCTCCAACCTTTATTAACAAATGATTTCATTCAATATTAAAAAAATTAACTAATCAACCCAACAAATAGTTGATGTTTTAAGAGTCATTTTCTAATCAACCTACTTCTCTTCATGAAATATTTTTCATAGAATTAGGTAGGACTAATTCCAAGCATATGTATTGTCGATCTGAGGGCCATAATTGCTCTAAATTATCTTAGTAATCCGAGGGCATTGGATCCCCTCCCAAATAACCTTCCAAATGTATGTATTTTTGGAACATTTCTATAATTTGATCATAGGTAGGAACCTAATCAAGAAAACAAAACCTTAATGAACCCTCACTTCCAATAGGAACAATATTGTATAAGAGACTGCAAGAATATATCTCCCCCTATTCAATGGATAAGTATAAAATTATATTGTAACCCAACATTCAGTAATTAGATGAAATCAATTGTGAGATCAAATGAGGTCGAGATGCTAGCCAACCATTTGTTGTTCATTATGATTCCAAGATGCCAGACTTCCATACCTTCTAGTACTTATAAAGTTTTGGTATATTTCCAATCTATCTAGGTATCCCTGAAACATGCATCAACCACTATTACTAATGAATCATTTTATATCCTTATGATATTAAAACTCATGTCATCAATATTCTTTTAATTTTTTTCTTATCAAGGCTATTTCCAACATGTCCCATTCAATTTGGAGAGACTCTCAATGACTCACCTCCAATATCATGATTTCCTCATAATCATAAAACCACAATAAATAAGGGTTAACTCCCCATGGCACCCCTATCCCAGTCAAGAATACATGTAGGAAAGGAAGTATTGGCCAGAAATTAAAGCAGAATCACACTCAAAAGAAAAAACAAGTGGAGAGTTTTCAAGAAAAACCAAATTGATTTATATAGACACAACAATATCCATATCCAAAATATATCTATAAAATTGTGTTCTACAGGAAATATTGACTCTAAGAAATTGAATTATAGTATTTTAGTTTTACACACCAAAGAGAGAAGAACTTTGACATAATTAAACACACAACATTTCTTCATATTTTATGAAAACAAATACTTTTCTAAAAGAGAGAAAATGGGTTTCTAAATTCCAAACGAATTTAAAATCCAAATGCATAGCTGAACATAGACTTATTTGTTCTAAGTTATAGACCAACAATGAGTTGAGTGATCTAGTTCCACCTAATCGTAAGCTAATACATAGTGATCATCTCCCTCTAGCTCATATATGTTTCCACGAGGGTGAAGCATTGATAACTAACTTTGAAATTAATACTCAAACCAACAATTCCTTCCATATATTTCTTCATGAAAGAGAAATGATAAGGCACCCACATACTTGCCCCACAATACATAGGGAGTACCTCTTCATCTATGGTAGAGTACCTAAAAAAATACTCGTTCGCATGGTATTTAGTGTGAGCATAGAAGGTATAGGCAATTATATCAATTTTTTGCATAATACTCCATGGTTTCTTGGATTTTTCTCAATGCTACAAGCTTCCATTCATGGTTGGTTCATCTATCATGGGTTTAGCTCTCTTTTTCCAAGGTCTAACATGTAAAAACTATATTTTTTTTCCTTTTTAAAGATATCCTCTCTCTCCATTCTATTTTCTACTCATGCCTCATGGATATAGAATCCAAACCCAAATTCCCTTCCAAGTTCCATGAATGTAGAGGAGAGAATTTACTAAATTTTAGGAATTGTGTCTTAGATTGAGAAATTTGTTTCCTCCACTCCTCTTAACTTATTTTTTCTTTGAAATTGAAATTGAAAATTGGTTAAGGGTTCAAAGTAACATAAGTTAGATTATTAATGCATAAACATCTCGTTATACCCCTCCCCTCTCTGCTCTTGTGGTATCATACCCCTATAGGTGCTCAAACTCAACTATAATTTGCAAAATAAAAATGTACATATTCAAAATTACATGGTATATCTAAATACAGTTAATTCAATATTTAATTACAATTAAATCAATATTTAAATTAATTAAATTCCATTCAATATTTAATTACAATTAATTCCAGTAGTAAAAATTGGGATATTACAACCCTCCGCAAATATGCTATAATAGCTCGATAGCCCAAGGAATTTCCTCACTTCTTGACCTATATGTGGCTCCTCCCAATATTCAATCACTCTAATTTTCATAGGGTCCATATGAATACATGCGTGTCCAACCTAATGGCCCACAAATGGTATCTCAGACTGCATAAAAATAGGCTTGGATTTCTTCAATTATAGTTGATTATTCCATAGTTCCTCAAGGACATCAACCAAGTGCTTCTTGTTCTCTTACATAACTTTTATGAACACCATAGTATAATCTAAGTAGAACACCATGAACTTGTCCAAAAATTCTCAATATACATCTTTCATCAATGTGCATAAAGTGGTTGGGCTTTTCCACAAGATAAAAGGAATCATGATAGTATCAACGGTTCTATACCTTGTCACAGTGGTCATATTCACCTAATATCCTTCAACAATCCACACTTGATAATACCATTGTCTCAAGTCAAGCATTAAGAAGACTTTGGTGTTATCCAACTTTTCAAAGCAGTCTACAAAAAGAGATAACAAATACCAATTCTTCATGGTATATTTGTTAAAGGCTATATAGTCAAATAACATCCTGAGCTCCATTGTGTCCTTACTCCTCTAGAAGAGGCCCAACATGCCACAAGGTGACTTGGAAAGTTGAATGAACCCAATTTCAATCAAATCCATAAAATTCCATCTCAATTATTCTAACTCAATCCTGGAATGTCGGTAATGATCCTTCACTACTGGTTACAACCCCATCTATACCTACTTATTAATTAATAGTGCAACTAGGTGGGATCACTTTGTGTAAATCATCTGACATTATGTCCACAAATTCATCCAACACATTGGTGAGTGAAAACCGAATAGGTGTCCCCACTCCACCATATTTAAATTCCCCAATAAATATCACATAAATATACAATGTTGGTCATCTTGATTCTCTCTTCATGGCTAGTGGAGACACAAACTTCATTTTTTCACATGACTTCCTTGCAGTTTTCTACACAACCAAATTCTTCTACTCACCTAGTATAACCAAATTTTCTAGGAATGGAAATAAAAATGAAAATGTCCTCATAAGGAATTCTTTCTCAAGTATAATATCAAAATAGTCCATAGTAAACACAATGGAATATTATCGACCTTTCCAATTGTCTAGATAAATTTGTAATGAGGAGGCAGCCCCAACTGTCAATTTTTCGTTATAGTTAACTACCTTCACCACAACTTCACATGAATTAACTGTAATTCCCATATTCTTTACCAACTATATCCTTAGTATTTTTTTGAGTCATACAATTCAACCAACGCCTAGACCATCCTCCCATTGATGATAACTGTAATGAGTTCAAGTCGACTTCCCAACTCACCTACCTTGTTCACATAATGAACCCCTTATTGCAACCATAGGTACACCTCCTATGGATCCTGGATAACCTGGTTTCTTTTACCAACTTATTTGACCTCTTCTTCTTTGTTTCTTCTACTCACCCTTGTGCCTTAGATTTTCAAACCCTTTCCAAATATATAGGCTCCTTCCCCTTCATGTGAAGAGTTTTGTCCCTTGGAAATGGCCAAATCAAACCCATAGTTCCATCGTTTTTTTTTCCCAATTCATGACAAGTCCACCTTTCCCATCGTTGGGTCATCTGCACCACAACTCATCTGCATGAAAGTTTGCCCCAACCACATCGTCAAGTTATCCAACAAAGCGAGAAAGAATCATACTCAAGTAATGGTAACAAGCCCCCTTGGATCCACACATCTAAATCATGCGTCGAGGTTCCCCTACTCATCCCATATAAGGTTTTATAACCTCTCCATCCTCATTTCAATGAGTGTACCTTCTTGGTTTTCCAAATACAACAAGTCTCCATGTCCATGTTGACAATGTTCTCCTTGAATTTGTTTTATAGGATTTACACCTATGATCTTCTCTTTTCTCTTTACTTATGAAATTAAAGTAAAAAAAAAAGGCACTTCTATGGAGTTACCTTCATTATAGAAAATTTTGGGTCCAAAATGGGCCTCATAATAAAAATCCATGTTGATAATCTAGAATTCAAAAACCAATAGAGTTTCAAGAAAGCGGGTCAATGGTAATGATTGATTTGGATCTATACAAGTTAAAGATACTTATGTGATATTCACATTTGAAAATATTTTACATATAAACCTCACCTCAAGTGGTTAATATCTTTGTAATATCATATTGGGATATAATACATATTTTTGAAACAATAAATATAGATTATTTTATTTTATCCCTACTTTGAGTCCTTAAAATAATAAATATCACATTAATTAAAATCCTAATGAAGTCTCCTTAAATTATCTATTGTAAGTACTTATATATATTATAATAATAATAAAATGAATATATCGTGTGTGTGTATCTATATAACAACTGACTGGTATAATATTATTACATAATATTATATATCATTTATTGTGCATGCATGATAATATAAAGCTTTTAATATTATTTTTGACCCTCATCTCATAAATCTATACTAACCCAACTCACTTATAAAATATCATTGATGAGAAAATTTACATTAACCTTCACTAGATAACACCTCTAACTTAGTGTGACATGGCATATGCTTTAACGTTTTTAATATTTTCCTTAGGAGATCCATTTTTTACCCCAATTTTATTTTAATGGGACATAATATTCTACCTCCTATGCTGCGCACTCAATCCCGCTTCTAAATGGTCTTATCAAATATCGAACAAGAATCATGATAATATAATAGAACCCCTTCTCTAGCTAGTGGGGCAATATTTAACATAGCCTAATAGTCATTTAGGGTTAAGATTATAATTTAGGGCTTTTGCATACCTCAATCGTCAATTAATGTTAGGGTTTGGGAAATTATAAAATATTATTGAAATTCAATGGGTGACTAGCCCCAAATATCTGAGTAATGGGGATAGAATGACATCTACTTAGTACCATGGTGGTCAACAAGGTAGGTCAACTTCCAGGAGGAATAACCTCTGGATATGAGCTCCAATTGAGATGATTTTTGAACGATTGGAAAGATATGGATGTGTAGAGTAGCGTCGAGTGGATAGGAGATGAAGTCATAAAATTTAGACCTTGAAACGTACCATTTGATCCCTTAAATTGGCTCATGGAGGATCTAGACCCTAAATCTCCAAATTGGCACCCATCACTAAAATGGGCCTTGCAACCTAATTCTTACACTTTTTCCACCTAGAAAGTAACAAGATAGATGAAAATTTATATATAAATCCATTCTAAATCACTGAAAGTGAATTACACCCATTTTTTTGGATTACTTATACCACGATGGCTAATTATATAAGGTTAATCAGTGGTCATACACATACTCCATATCACCTAGTCCTAATCAAGAAATAAACTCTTCTATTATGGTCCTCACTTTGTTATTTTAAAAATTATTTTACATCCTTAGTGCCATTTATTCATGCAATGTTAATTTGAGTAATTTATTCGTGCTTCATCTCTTTATATGTGGAGAAAACCTTCGAATAGTAAGAATGGATCATATCATCCATTGACACTATTGTCTCACCCATGGGAGTCAATATGGATCTCTTTAGTGGATTGCTTATGACCTTTATAAAACATGACTCCATATCGGTAGTGGTCTAATATTTTTCTAAAATGTTTGTATTCATTCATGCACTAAAATCAATTTATTTCAATAGACTATTGAATTATTCCTTGCAAATGTGTGGTCCCATTTTGGTCTTACCCTTAGTATAATCTTAGATCATGGATCTTGTTTTTTTATCAAATTTTGGAAAATGATATGTAAAGTATTATGTCATTATCTTCATTTTTATACTACCTTTCACCCATAATTTAATGGGTGGACTAAAGTGGTTAAACTTTCATATTGATGCACACAATGTTGACAGAGTGTCTCGAGACACATAATTTTATTAATAAGGAAATAGTGATTACAATCTGAAGTCAGAACTCATAATCTACTCCTTAACATCAGTTGAAGAAGGATTTAGTTTATATAGCTTAACTCTAAACTAAAAACTAGGAGACAAGCCAATCACATAATCACATGATTATGATAGGTGTCCTTTACATAGAAGCTAGGTGTCGTTATCCTAACAAACTAGAATAAACCAGTTTCTAAAAACATTTATATTAGAAAATACTTAGATTATAAAACTTTAGGACTATGAGGCTAACGATCCCCCCTTTAATCCAAAAGTTAATTTTTACAAATACCAAGTTCATCTATGAACTTATTGAACTTTATTCTACCAAGAGGTTTTCTAAACATATCTGAAGTTTGATCTTCAGATGGATAGAACTGAGGCTTGATGATGTCTTTGATGATGAGTGATATGATGAAGTGGTACTTGGTGTCGACATGTTTAGTCTTTGAATGAAATAATGGATTCTTGGCCATCTTTCTTGCTGACTGACCATCGATCAATAAGGTAGTTGGTGATTTCTGATTTTCACCAAGATCCTGTAAAATTCTGCGTAGCCATACAATCTCACATGTTGCTTCCCAAGCTGATATGTACTTTGCCTCTGCTGAAGAATTTGCAATTGTTGTCTTCTTTTTACAATTCCAAGATACTATTGTTGAACCCATAATCATTAAATAACCTGAAGTGGATGTTTTATCATCAATGTCACCTACAAAATCAACATCTGAATATCCAACAAGTGTAAGACTTATGTTCCTTTTATAGAGAAGACCAAAGTCTTTTGTACCTTGAATGTATCTTAGTACCCTTTTTGCTGAATTCCAGTTACTTTCCCTTTGTTTCTGCATAAATCTTGAAAATGTATTGACTAAGTATGACAAATCTAGTTGAGTATTTGTCAAATAAATGAGACTTCCAACCGATTTCCTTTACTTTCTATTGTTTACCAATTCCCCCCTTTAAATTTTGAAAGTTTCAATTTCTGCTCCATGGGGGTGAGAGAAGGTTTACAATCTTCCATGCCAAATTTCTTTAAAAATTTAGTGTCATACTTAGTTTGACTAAGGAATATTTGGTTAGGATGTTGAGATAGTTCAACTCCAATATAATAATGAAGTGTCCCTAAATCAGTCATTTTGAACCTTGATTTAAGTTCTTCCTTAACCTGTTTGATGTGAGCTTCATTATTTCCTGTTATTATTAAGTCATCAACATAGAGTACAAGTATCACCATGTTCTTATATTGCATTTGAAAATACAATGTATCATCTGATTCACTATGTTGAAAACCCACCTTTCATAGGTACTCATCCATTTTTGCATACCAAGCTCGAGGAGGTTGTTTCAAACCATATAAAGCCTTTACAAGTTTGAAAACTTTATGTTCTTTTCCTTTAGATTCAAAACCTTGTGGTTGAGTCATGACAATACATTCCTTTAGATATCCATTTAGGAAGGCACTTTTTACATCCATTTTATGTAATTTCCAACCATTATGTGCATCCAAATTGGTAACCATTCTAATAGTATTCCATTTAGTTGTGGGTGCAAAAGTTTCTTCATAATCAATTCCTTCCTGTTGAGAAAACCTTTTGCAACAAGTATTGTTTTGTACTTGTCAATTTTACCATTGGTATGGAACTTTACTCGATAAACCCATTTACAACCAATGGGATTAACATCATGTGGACAATCAACTAAGTTCCAAGTCCTATTTCCAAGTGCTGAATCATATTCATTAATCATCACTTCCTGCCATTCTTTATGTTTATATGTTTTAGCAAAAGAAGTAGGTTCAATGGAAACATGAGAAAAATTAACTTCTTCTCTTGAAGATCCCCTAGTTCATGTTTTGTTCATTTCATCTGAATAAACATATTTGAGAAGTTGTTCGACCCACTTTGTTTTTTATGTTCAGGGGATTGTGGATTTGAATCACCATTATTGTTGAAAAGAGGATTTTCAAAAAATGAGGCTCTTCTTTCATCTGAAGTATCTGAGGTTGGAGACGATCATTTTCAAGATTTAGTGTCATAAGAGTCTTTTGTTGTTTCATTATCAGATGAATCAAAAGAACTTTTTGATAAAGAGATGTCTTTTGTAGAAACAAAGTCTTTTTAAAACCAAAATGTTTTGTTTGACTTGTTCAACTTACCTTTACCCTTTGTTTTTGTCTTCTCTAAACGACTAAGAAGATGATTAATCTCATCTAAAATGTTATGTTCAATTTCATAAAAAATGACATCTCTACTGAAAATGAATTTTCCATCTCAAAGTAATCTATACCCTTTCTTTTCACCAGAGTATCCAATGAAGATACACTTCATACTTTTGTTTTCTAATTTAGTCCTCTTTTCCTTAGGAACTAAAGAATAACACGTTGAGCCAAAAACTATAATATGATTTACCTTGGTTTTAAAACCATACCAAGCTTCATAAGTTGTTTTTCCATCTAAAGATGATGTAGGAGATCAATTTTTGAGATAAACTGTAGTATGGACTGCTTCAGCGCAATATTTTGTGTTTAACCCTTTAATCTACATCATATATTGTGGCATGCCCATGAGATTTATGCTCATCATTTCAGTAACTCCATTCTCCTGTGGAGTATAGGAATTTGTCAGTTGCCTCTTAATTACATTGTTTTGAAAATAATCATTGAATTCAATTGAAGTGAATTCACCTGCATTATCAGTTCTTAAAGAATCAATCTTTTCTCTAGTTTCATTTTCAACCATGTGTTGAAAATTTACAAACTTTTCAAAAGCTTCAGACTTTGCGTTTAAAAATTACACCCATGTCATTCTAGTGTGGTCATCAATAAAAATTATAAGGTATCAACATCCACCAAAAGAATATTCCATTGGACCAGATATATCACCGTGAATCAATTCCAAATACTTTGTTGCTTGCCATGAGATGGTTGGAAAATCTTCTCGTTTTTTCTTTCCTAAAACACAATCTTCACACTTGGAATTTTCTTTCTTGAAATTTGGAAAAACCTTTACCAAATCTATGGACTTAAGTTTCAAGAGACTATCAAAGTTTAAGTGACCAAATCGAAAATGCCATAATTTGAATGAAGACATTTTAGAATTCACAATTGTTGCAACCTCTTGCTTTCTTTGGATGACTTTCCCATTCATTCTTAGTAACTTCCCATCTTCATATCTAGTCATTATTGTTTTCAAGTTATCCTTGTCTGACTTGATATTCACAAAACCATCTTACATGACGATTTGATGTCCATCTTGTATGATTGTGACTAAGGATAATATTTTTTTCTTAAATGATGGTACATACCAAACATTTAAAATCTGTTTTTCACCAATTCTAGGGAGAAAAATTTCAACTAAACCTTTTCCTTTAGGTATATGAGTTTTATCATCAGCTGAATAAATTGGATTTAGTTGAACATCTTTATAATTCCAAAAATAGTATATGTGATAAGTCATATGTTGAGTGGCCCCTGTGTCTAATATCCAATCATTTTCAAATGAATCTACATGCTGAAATGCTGAAAAAACATATTCATATTGATCATCTTGGTAATCTTGATCTTCTACATATTGAGTTGATTGTTGAGAATTCGAATTTGATGTCTTCTGAAATTATGTAAATTGACCATTGCTTATAAGACAAATTGATGCATAATGACCCATCTTTAAACATCTTTTACATCTTACTTTACTGAAACTTTTGTCTCTTCCTGACTGTGTATTGTTATTGGGAGGATTACCTTGAAAATTTTGTTGATTTAAATTGCTATGACCTCTACCTTGACCACGACCTCTTCCATGAACTCAATTAGAAGACTGATTCTGAAAATTTCCAAAATTTGATTTTCCTCTTCCTTTAAAACTTTAAGATTTAGTGAAAAGAAGATCTTCTCCTGATTGTTTTTTTTTTCCGAAATATTTACTATGTTGATCTAGTAATTCACTAAGTGTATCAAAAGTTGCATTTGATAACTTATCAATTATTTGTGAAGTCTTAATAAAATTCTTATAAGATGGAGGCAAGCCATTTATTACAATGGAGACTATAATGGAAGATGATGGGATGCATGCATATGATGGGAGGAAGAAAGCCAAACACAACAAGGAAGACAAATAAAATTTATTTGGACAAGAAACGACTCAAGTTGAGGTGACGAAGTGCAACGAAGATGAAATAAAAGTGTGAATGATGGGATTAGTGTCTCAATGGGTGTCTTCGGTAGGGCACACGCTTGATAGGTGTGAAGGTCAACCAAGGAAGTTCACGCAATGGACAAAGGACTCTCATAATCAGATTTGGGTTGAGATAGGGAGACAAGCATGTGGGTTAGTAGGAAATTCATTTGTGACTTAGACAAATTATTGTATCTCTTGTGTATTGAGCGAGAGGATCTTATATTTTAAGCATTGTAACAATATTGGTATATAAATTATTATATGGGTGTTAGGAATATCTTGCGCCACCGAACAATGTTTTTGTCTCTTGTGTCTGAATGGTAGCATGTCCTTGGTTGCGCAATTGGCTAAGTATAAGAACTGTGTATTTGTTTAAGTAAAGAAATCAAGTGTGGTTGGCATAATTGGCTCATGGAAGACTATGGTTTCATCTTGAGAAGGGCATATTCCATGCGAAAAAATTTCACTTTGGTCAGGATGTTGAAACGAAACATTGCAGTGCAACAAAACAATAGGTACTAGGTGACTTGGGTGCACCAAGTCGAGTTGGATCCTCGCCCAGACTATGGGCACAATACATATGGTATCAAATGGTTTGAAGACAGTTTCTTGATCTCTAAACCACTTTCACCTTTGGGAAAAATGGTATCAAAACTTGTTTGATGCATACTTGGTGAACAATTTGATGAGGTTGATTGGTTCATTGTAGAGAGATCTTTGGTCACAAAATTTGGTTGATAGTTGGTATCAATATTGTGAAAAAAGTTGGTGTTGATTAAGAGGTCGAGTTGCAAACAAACTTACAACTTATGGATGTTTTTGGGCGCACAATTTATGCATACCAAGAGCAGAGTTTGTGGGAGAACAAAATCACTTGGATAGGGAAAATGACCACATAACACATTGCAAAACTTATTGCAAATTTCATCGTAGAGTTCAATTTCGAACAAAGTTGTTGTTGTTGGCTCAATTCAGTGGCATGTGGGCCACATGTTGGATAGATTAAGTGATAGAAGACCACAGACTTGGAATAATGAATTAGGAAAATCACAACCTTGATACTTTGGTAGAATAAGTAACCAAGGTGCACTTCAGACGAAGATAGAGTAGGAAGTTTTCTTTGGTTGTATCATACACCATTCAGCAAGTCTTGGGATATATGAGAGATCATGTCAATGGACCAACCGTAGGACTTAGTCATAACTTCTCAAGTGAAGTAGAAAACATATATGTGGGATAGGTTGACCTTGGGTTCAAGTTAGAAGAGAAGAGTTGCATGAATGCACCACAAGTCGGCTCAAATTGGGATAACAATATGGTGGGTGTGAGAACCTGGAAAGCCACAAACCAAGATACAAACTGAATTCTATAGGAGTTGAGGGAGATCAATACATAGTGGGAATCATGGACTTCTTTTATGGAACCAAATATAAGAATATGAAAATGTATGGGTCACTAAATAAGGAGGATGCCCAAGGAAAAGGATATTTCTAAACAAAGAATAAGCTTATTGATCATAGAGGAAGACTTGTTCGATGTTTCTTCGGGAAAAAAAATACTTTGCAACATATTGTTTGATGAAGACTAAGCTGTAATGGTTGGAACAAGAAAAATAAGAGCATGTAGAGAAGAAACTTGAAAGGAGATTTCAGAAGTGGTGGATGATCTGGCAGCATGTCTAGATGAATGAAAAGATAGAGGTTGAACATATCTTTCAAAAATTGGAGAAGAATGAATTTTCTTTGTGGATGTGACGATGAGTAGGGGAAACATGGTATCTTTCATGGAAATAACTTTGTGAGTGAGAATACTATGAATTCGCTCCATTGTAATCCTGAGTGCATCTTGACCATGTAGAAGATGTTCAAATTAGCAATGGAACTGGTAGTTGGGGTGCTTCGCTCCGCACCTTTGAGAGTTGGAAATTATGACTTGATGGTTTATCCATAGGATGATCATGCATTGGACTTGGGTCAGGACTTTCTGACATTTTACAAGGCATTTCCACTATCGAATGTATATTTTTTGGTGTTTTTGGACAAAGCCAAATCACAAAGTATTCCCATGAAAATGAAGAGCAAGCTCGGAAGAATACCCAGGATGTATGCAATCAATTTTATTGAGGAATCAATAGAAGTGTGGACAAACCTTGTGACACGATGCAACATTAAGGGGTAAGTTCGACCATGGTGACATTGGGAGAATTGGGCCAAAGAGAATAAATGTTGACAACAATGGATATGTCAACGAAGTCCATCTTGGAGAAGAAAGATTGGTTTTGTATTTCGTAGTGTCGACAGAAAGAGTATGATGAAAATTTGAGGTCTCATTCGAAATATTTTTTAAGGACATCGGATAGGAGAGGCATCCTGAGTCACTTTGTTGCTAGTAGAGTTGTGAAGTGGTTAAGAAAGACCAGTTTGAAGACTCACATTCAGAAACAAAATCTATGAGTGTTGTGATGTAGAAGTGCATGGACCCACTAACTCAACCAAACTTGGATTCATATGTAGAATATGTGGGAACGGAGGATTTTCACCCCTCAACCATTGTGAAATTTTGTAGGAAAGTGATGGGGATATATGAGTTTCAACTTAATGGAGAATGACTTGAGGAGTTGAGATGTACGTCAAACGAAGTCCGGTTGGTGTTGAGATACTTTCCCATGGACCACAAGTAAGACACTTTGTATGCCAATATTCTTGGTGTTGGATATTAGGTACACTCCATTCACTGAGAAGACAAAGAGTTGGCACCCTACAAGGAAGTAGGATGTGTGGTATTCAGAGCCTCATGGAGAGGTGTCGTTGCATACTGGGAGATATGAATTATCATGAGGAAGGTAGTGTGGTGTGGGGTGTTTTGGAGGAAGGTGTCGTGCCAAATTAATGTGAATGTGACTTAGTCAATTGGATAAGGGATGTGACCTCACTTTATCACAATGAAGACAATATTTGGTCTATTGGGTTGCGAAGGGGTAATTCTAAAATAGGTTGGCACAATGGGTTAGTGAGGAAAATTGGAAGTCAGGGGCAAGGTGCATGACTTTGCCTTAGTATTTGAGGTTAGATAGAGTGACATAAGTGCGAAAAAAAGTGAATGTGTTTGGGCATGAGGATTCCATTCTCATGAGTTTGGTAAGATGATTGGACTAGCCACCCAATCAGTCCAAGGCATCAGGGACATGAATGTGAAAAGCATGGATAATATTGCTATAGTTGTGGTATAAGAACTTTGTAATTGTTTGAGTAAAGAATGCAAGAGTAGATGGAATGATTGGCTCAAAGGAGAGTATGGGTGTGTCTTGAGTGATACATAGTTCTAGTGAAGTAATTTTTGTTTGGTCAAGCCATCCAAATGAAATGTTTTTATGACGCACGACCCCAGGTATCGGGCCACTTGGGTGCACCAATTCGAGTTAGATACCCTGGTATAATGTGGGCACATGATTATATCAATGCAGGAAAAATCACCATCTAAAGAATATGAATGTTCTTTTCCATGCCCAACCAAACACTGAATACCTATTAGTTCAAAAATAAAAGCTATATGGAAGTTTTCCTAAAGGAATTTCTTTCATATAAACATAAGATATTGTAGGATATGTTCATGTTGCAAGAATTTCCATTGATCCCAAATTAGAATAATATAGAGTCATTGAAGGATTCTTAAATATCAACTAGAATAGGTTCATTGATAGAAGCAGTTTTCCCTAACAATCTTCTATTTTCTCTTAATTCTACAAATGCATCTTTATGAGAATTACACAACAATTCTTACCTAATTTCTCCATCATGTAACCTCATAACATCTATTTTATTCTTTTACTCTTTCACCAATATGAAAATCCTTTCTTGACTTGTTGAACGTAGTGCCTAAGTAGATTCATTTTGGAGTGAATGGTAACTCTTGAAGCCGAAAGAGTGGAGGGAAGAACACATAAATACACTATCTAATTTTTCTTGGGGAATATCAGATGTGCATCCAATTCATTCATGCCATCTTTTTCTATAGCGATTGGGAATTTGGGGTTGGGTTGGATGCAAACAAGGTCAAGAGAGAAGATATTCAGTATGAAGGGAATGTCTCCAAGGGAATCCAAATCATGGAACACATGATTAGGATGAGGCACATATTTGTTTAACAAATACACATGGAACACATTATGAATTCTCATGGATGTCAGTAATTCTATGATCTATGCAGTATGTCCTAACTTTTATAAGACCTCAAAAGGCCCTCAATATCTTGTTGCCAACTTTGGGAAACTTCCCATTTTTTACGAGATTCTCTTGGATTTAACATTTAAAAAACCATTCTCTCCCACTTCAAATTCTCTATTTGTTCTCCTATCAACACAATTCTTCTGTTCATCTTTTGTAACTTTAAAATTCTGCCTAATTTTTACCATTTGTTCTTTCATTTCCTTTAACAATTATTTCACAATCACAACTCTGTCTATTGGGTTATCCCAACTTACTGGTGTGTGGCATTTTTTCCATACAATGCTTCAAATGGAATAATCTTCAATGATTCTTGATACCCATTGTTGCATGCAAAATCAAATAAATGGATATAGTGCTCCCACTTAGAAGGTGTGTCCATTACATACATTCTCAACATAGCTTCAATTATTTGATTACATCTCTCTGTTTACCCATCTATCTCTGGGTGATATGTTGTACTGAAATTTAAATTTGTCCCAAATCCCTTAAACAACGAATTCCAAAAATTGGAAGTGAACTTGGGATCTGGACCAGGCATTATTGCCTTAGGCACACCATGTATCCTAGAAATTTCTCTCATGTAAATTTCTACAATATCAGTTTCCTTATGAATTACTTTTACCGTGATGAAATGTGTTGGTTTTGTGAGTTTTTCCACCACTACCATGATGGAATCATGTTTCCTTATTGTCCTAGTAAATTTGGTAATGAAATCTATAGTAACAATTTCTCATTTCCATTCGAGAATGGGCAATGGATGCGACAATTTTGTTGGATGTCGATGTTGATCCTTTACCTTTTCACATTCCATACATCTAGTGAAATAAACAGTGACGTATTTCTTCACACCAGGTCAAAAATATTGTCCTCTTAGAATTGTAATAGTTTTTTGATATCTTGGATTTCCAGTGTATGGCATGTTATACATATCCTTTAAGACTAGACTTCTCAATTCTTCAGAATTGGGAACATAAACTTTGTTTCAAAATAAGAGGATTTCATCATCTTCCATCTTGTAATCCTTATATTTTTTTTTTATATAATTTTGTTGTAAGCTTTCTTTAACTTGCACATAATGTTGATCTGCAGTGACAACCTCTAGAATTCTGTATTTTAAATTTTTATTGTACATACTAATGGTTGTAGAATGCATTTTATTCTCCCTTATGTTGAGTGCATTAACCACCTTATTCTCTTTTCATTTTATGTGCTTGATATCAAAGTTTTATTCACTAAGGAATTCCAACCATCTAGTTTGTTTGGCATTTAGTGTTGGTTGTTCAAACAAGTACTTCAGACTACTATGGTTTGTCCTTAATTTAAATTTACATCCCATGAGGTAATGCCTCCACATCCTTAAGGAATGTACTATAAATTCTAACTCTAAGTCATGTGTGGCATAATTTATTTCATGTTCCTTCAATTTTCTAGACTCGTAACGAATTGCATGTCAATTTTTCATAAGGACTCCACCAAGCCCTTCCTTGCATGCATATGTTCATACAAAACAATTCTCATATGGATCTGCAACTTTCAAAACATGTGCACTGGTTAACAATCCTTTAAGCATTGGAAGTTTTCTTCACATTTAGCACTCAATTCAAACTTTACTCCTTTCTTTTGCAAATATGTTATTGGGTGTGCAATTTTGGAGAATCCCAGATTGAATCTCATGTAGTATCCAACTAGAAATAGAATTGATATAACATCTGAAACGTTTGTTGGCATTGTCCAAATCTTGATTTCTTCAATCTTTTCTCGATCCACTGCTATACCCTC
Organism: Picea engelmannii; assembly: GCA_009831015.1. NCBI lineage: Eukaryota > Viridiplantae > Streptophyta > Pinopsida > Pinales > Pinaceae > Picea > Picea engelmannii. The sequence continues at coordinate 1,599,130 of ML778208.1, forward strand.
TTATGAAACAATGTGACCCAAATGATGGATCTACTTTTCATAGAAAGTGCATTTACTTAATTTGGAATACAATTGGTGATCTCTCAACACTTGTATCACCATACTCAAATGATTCTCATGCTCCTCTTATGTCTTGGAATAGATGAGAATATCATCCAAGAATAAAAAAAAAAAAATTGCAAGAAATCTCTGAAAACCCTGTTCATTAGACACAAAATTGTAGCGGGTGCATTTGTCAACCCAAAAGGAACCACTACAAACTCATAGTGTCCATACCTTTTCATAAGGTTCAGTTTTCTAGTATCATCCTCTTCGATTCGCACATGATGATATCCTGACCTCAAGAAAATCTTGGAGAATATATTTTTCCATTTCAGTTCATCAAAAAGATCATCAATCCTTGGCAAATGATACTTGTTCAATTGTCTGAAGTCAATACATAAGGTCATCATAACATATTTCTTATTGAAAAAAAATAATCGGGGCACCCCAAGGAGAAAGAATTCAGTGTATGTACCATTTATTTAACAACTCCTCTAGTTGGATTTACAACTCTTTTATCTCTAACATGCTCATTATATAGGGAGTCTTAGATACTTTGGAAGCTCTAGGAATTAAGTCAATTGAGAAATCTATATCCCTCTTTGGTTGAAATCCTCGAAACTCCTCAAAAACATCTTCATTCTTTTTCAAGAATGGATAATATTCAAGACTTGTCTCCTTATCCTTAATTGTCTCTTCCATATGGGCTGCATATATTTGGCCCCCTTTTCTAAAATTTATTTTCAGCTACAATGGTGAAATATCTCGTATAGATATAGGCCTTGGAATACCTTGCACTATCATTGAATTTCCTTCTTCATTAAGACATATGAAAACCTTGTTATAACAATATAAAATGGCGTGATGATTTTCTATCCAATCCATGCCAATCAAGAAGTCATAAGACCCAAGAGGTATGATGTTAAAATCTTCCTTATTGTTAGTTCCATTCATGTTTATAGGGAATTATTTAACAAGTTCATTAATTCTTCTTTCTGTTCTAGTAGCAATATGAACTAAACAAGATTTTGCATGCTTAGATTTATTCAATTTAAATAGTTCTACTAGATTTGGATCTATATAGCTATGGATATATCCAAAATCAATTAAAATATGTATGGGATGATTATCAATCTTACCTTCAACTTCAATCATGTGGGATTGATAGTTTGCTTGTCTATTGTCCAAGGCTGCAAATCTCCTTGGCATGTTTTTTTCCACACCCTCTATTGTATCCTCCTTCTTGATGTTATGGAAATTTTTCATCATATCTCCTCAGTGAGGACAATATTTATACATGTGATCTTATTCACATCCCCAACACTTTATGGGTTGCTACCTTGGCCTCTTTCTCAAGGACTTTGTAATTTTCTAACCACCTTGAGATTACTTCCATTGATGATATTATTGAGATATATCCCTAATTAAAGGTGGATTGAATCATTTATTCCTTTGATCCATATTTCTCTTCTTCTTGTCATTCCATGACCTTTGGAAAGTTGGCTTTCCTATATTCTTCTCATACAAATACATGGCCTTTATTATGGATTATTCTAAACAACTGAATTTTCACCTTGTAAAAGTGTTGTAGTCTACTCAATAACCTATGAATTTTGACCTTATAATCTCTAATGAAGATCACATAACCGAGAATTTCCAAGAAAATTCTCTCATATTCATCCATGGTCATGGTCCCATGTTTGATTTCAAAGAACTCTTTCATTTTCTTGCCATAATATTTTTATGACAAGTACTGCTACTGAAATTATTTCTTAAATTGCTTCCAATAAATTGTCTTCTCATCAAGGTGCTTAACCTGCTTTAGTCGATCCCACCACATATATACCTTCCCTTGATGGTGGTAGGTTGCAATTATTCCTTCTGCATTTGATTAGTGGTTATGCAATTGGAAATATTTCCTCATTCTCATAAACCATCCTTTTGCATCTTCACCTTTCTTGTTTTCTCCATCAAATGGTGGTGGCTTGATTTTCCTCAATTCCCCTTATATGTTATCTGACTTGGATGTCTCCTTCTCTAGTTCCTGATAGGATATATACTTGTTCTTCTTGATGACATTGAACTTGCATATGTTTTTCTAGTCAAATTTCTTGGGGAATGATGACGTTGATTTATGTTAATAATCCTTGATCGTCTAGATCCTCCATGATCATCCCTACTATCATGAGACATAGACACTTCCACTTGATTTTCACTACCTTATTACCTTGTTCTTGAATCTTTGTTGACTTGCTTCTGCAACATGTTCAAACTTTGAAGTGTGTCTTCTTGAGCCTTCATTATCCTCTCATTATTGAACCTATAGCTCTGCACTTATTTTTGCAGGCTTCTCATAGTTACAGGACCATGTCTATCTCTTCTTCCATTCAACCCATTCTCAACATTACCCATGCTGAAATGTAGACCTATAACTTCTTATTCATGGTTTTAATACCCTTAAGCATCCTCCATATCTCTATTTCTCATGTAGGAGATAAAGTATGCTCCTCTATATTTCTAATCATGCAAGAATCTACATGCAACAATTCTTGTTAGAATTAAGCATATTGCAAAATATTTATTAATTATATTATAGGTAATTCTTTATTTTAAATTATGAAGAATATTATCGCACTAATCCCAAGTACTATTCCTTAAATTCATTCCTCTCTGAGAGAACTTTCCAATGGTTGTTCTCATGCCTCAATATGATTTATGGGCGAAAATTTACAACATCGACATGTTGCAATTTCCACTCATTTACTAGTAAAAAAATATATTTTATCCCTTTCTTGGTTGACATGTGTCTTATAATACTCAGGAACTTTCCAACAACTATTTGTTTTCCCAAATTTGAGCTCTGATATGAAAGTTATGGTTTGAAAAAGTTTTGAATTTTTTACCCAATATATCCCTATATGCTACAAGTGCCTTCTTTCACTCCTAACACATTTTCAGGTACCATAACCAAAATATAATTTCCCCACTGGATTATATGGGTGATAACCTTTCCATCGACTTCTCCTATGACCCCAAATAACTTTTGAGCATGGAGTTATGCCCTATAGAAGTAACTTTGGTGCCAAAATTTTACCCTCATTGTTTTGGTTGTAACTTCCGTGTACGAGCTCCGTTTTTTGAACGATTTATCTCATTGGATAGCTTTCTCTGACACTTGAAAATTTTGGCCAAAATCTATTGATCCCCAACCACCTGTTATTGGTGATCAGAGATTCCTTCTAGATGAATCCACTCATCTCCCAACTCATCAATTAGACCATCGACCATCAATGAGTTGTATCGGTAAACTTGAAACTCCCCACAAATCTTTTCGATTTGACCAACGACCATCCGTGAATTTAGTTGGATAAGTTCAACAACTAGTAAATTTAGATTAAAATAAAAGTGAATATGGAACGTAGATATCCTTTAACTTCTAACTATTGAAGTGAATATGAGCCATCAGTATGGAAACCTTGCAAAACTTCAAAATTCTTAGGAATTTTTAAATTTATTAAAACGAATCTGGTTCGTTGATCGTAAGATCAAAAGTGATCTTAGTCATCGATTCTTTAAAAAATCCCAGCTTCATCGGCCTCCATTAAAACATGAAATTCAACCTTGGAGGTCGAATTTAACTCTCCGATATGGCCATTTGACACCATTAATATGTATCAGACAATTCTAGCAAACAAGTCTCGATTTCTCCCAAGAAATTGGGGATTTTCAGTATGGTTTTCCACTGTTTTTCCCAATTCACTCAGATCAAAGTTTGTAATGGTGAATTTATCCAAATTTTCACTAGATTTTGGCCCATATGGGTCCATTGTTTAACCAGTAGCTCTAATACCACTTTGTAATGTACCCATCCCCCAACTGGGTCATGTCACTACTAAAATGGCTTATTAAAAATTTATGTTACTAAATATATACATGGAAATAATACTCAACATGACATTTGTTCACATGTAACTTTCTATGCTTTCCAAAAATGTAAATATGATTGGTTAATGATGCATAGAATAACTAAATAACATACACCAACATTCAACCACATAAATATGGATTTAAATGCATCATTTTGCTGACAACAAGCAACAATAACAAAATACAACTCACAATAAATTGCACAACAATTGTCGCGTCAATTAACATGAATAAACATAATACATAAGAACACTTATCTTAATGAAATGTGGAACCCACTGTAGAGGATGGACGTTCCTCCCAACCTTAGCCTTACTTCTCTAGTTTTCAATAGAAAGACACCCCTGAGCTAGGTATACGAATCCACAAGAGATAGTGGTCCTTAAGGCTAGCTAATGTCTCCTTCTCAACAATCAAACTCATAACTAATCTTATTCTATCGACACTCTTCCCCTCAACCCCCACAACCCAATGGATGGAATCCCCTTTCACTTCCCATGGTCCCTCAGGCCTTTCCACTCCCCTCTAGGGCTTCCAACACAGGTTGGACATGAATTGTACTTGCTAGGAATTAAGTAATTTCACAGTTGCAACACAATTTTTTCTAGTAACCAAACACATGCCTCTTGGACGAATTTCAAACAGTGCGTCACTCCTAGGCACACAACCTCTTTCTCCATGAAATTACAGCTTGAAACAACAACCAAACATGTTCACTACAACTTCCTACAAGGTATCACACAAAGAACTCCATTGTTGGCCATAAAACTCCATGTAAAATCAACTCTCTATGCTAAAAATGTGAATGCTTAATTCTGGTCCCCTACCCATACAAATTTCCTCTCTTTCTCTTTCTTGCTTGACTTGCACTCTTCCCCAAGATGATTGTACTGAGCCCCCATGCTCTCAATAATAATGGGAAGTGACTCTCACACCAACCCTCTTACATGAATTCAATGATTGGTCTTTAGAACACTCAACAACTAATGGAAGGTTCATGGCAAAGATAATTTAAAGAAAAATAGGAAATGGGTTTTGGTTTAATAGATATGGGTAACTCTCCCCCTTGGACCCCTACCCTCTCTTGTGGATACTTAGCCCCAAATATCCATCTGTGTTCATCTACATCCATCGATACATTTTATTCATTATATTTTAATTTAGATTGTTTACATATTGTCTCTCGACCATACATCACAATTTACAATATACATTGTTTTCTCTCGACCACATGTTATATTTACAATATAGATAACTAGTTTGGGTTTTTAAAATGGGGATGTTACAACTTTAGATTATTTCTATTTGAAATTTATGGAGGACTATCAATATTATTTTGTGCTAGGTGGGTTGGCAATACTCTTCCCTGGTCAATTTGAAAGTATTAATGTTTAACATAATCTACAAATTAAGGATTCAACTATACAATGGCTTGGAAAACTTTAGAATTATCAAATTTCATACTTTCATAAGATGAAATTTTTTAATGATTAAGAAAGTGTTTAGAGACTTTTTAAAAAATATGCTATTATTATTTAACATAATTTAGAAATGAAAGATTCAATTACACAATGGCTTTAAAAACTTTATCGTTAGCAAAAAAAAAATAACAATTATACTACGAATACCAATTACCATTTTGGAGAAGACCCAATGATTTCATAAACCCATGTCCCGATTCAATTCACAATTAATAAAAATTCACAATTAGTAAAAAAGGTTTCATAAACCCATGTGAACGTGAAATACACTTGAAAGATTCTAAACCACTAGACTCGCCTATCGTCTATCTCATCACATAGTGTGATTGGATAATTAAATGCACTATATCACAAGATAATACGGTGATTGTTATACCTAAGTTTAATATAACATATCTTCTTCATAGAAATCATGATAATTATCGGATACACAATTATATTCTATTTGTCCCTTTTTATAATTTGAATTTTGACGGTGCCTCTAGAGGGAACCTACCCCTAGGAAATGTACATAATGGAAATGTTATGTGTGAATGGTAATTAGGATGATTTTAACCTAAAATGTAAGACAACGTAAATTAATTTTGTAAAAAGTATGACTGAGAAAATTATTGTACATAGACATAGAATTAGAAAATTATTTTAGTATCGAAGGAGAATCTAAGATATTGATTACTATTTTTATATCTAATATTTATGTAGAATTTAAAATCATATTTAATAATTTTGTAAAAAGTATGACTGAGAAAATTATTGTACATAGACATAGAATTAGAAAATTATTTCAGTATCGAAGGAGAATCTAAGATATTGATTACTATTTTTATATCTAATATTTATGTAGAATTTAAAATCATATTTAATAATTTTGGAAATAATTTATTTAGGTTTAATGAAGTATTTTCTTTTTAAATTAGAGTACAATGGAGTTTGATAATGGGTTGACGAAACTTAGTGTAGGTTTAAATTAGGTGAAGGATTTATGGTACTAATATTATAACTTAGATAATACAAATTAAAGCCTTTAAACTGTGGGTATTAAGGCATAATCATTTATAATAACTAGATTTCACTATATAATTGTAGTGTTCCCTTATTACTTACTCTTAATAAAATAAAGGTTTTGTAGAGAGATGTTATAGTTTCCATGTCTTGTAGTAGGAATCAGGTACCTCGACATGGTTGCTTTGTGGTTCGGATGAGCGTGCAATGGATGCAAATCGATGAGTTGCATGTTTGTCGGCACTATCCTTAGATGGCATTGGAAGAAAGAGGGCACATTGGTTCATATCAATGAATAGAGTTGCAAGTGGAAAGTTGCAACAAGAATGGACCTATGCTATGGTACGCCTACGGGGTCGACACAGGAACGTGCACAACAGATTTAAATGGTTACCACTGGGATAGATTAGGCACACCAGACATATTTAGGACCAAGGGAATACGTTGTGACAAATATTTCAACCATGTTATGGGATGCCACCGACATTGACTAGGGAAGTTGGTGGTTAGACGGTTGCCCAAGTTATGGGACATGCATATAATTTTCCCCATCTTCATGAAATGGTTACAACATACAAAGACCAAGTTGTTGGATTGGGTCCACTTAGGATTTGGAGGGAATGCAACTATGGATTATTTTAGGGGCTAAATTTTTCTCATGGGCTAATTTTCCATGGTTCTTCCAAAAACGAGATTCACTATTTTAAAAACGATTCGCCCAAATTCTATAGGATAAAATTATTTTATCTTAAAAATCGCCAAAATTTTATAAAAACTATATAAAATCCTTAGAAATTTGAATATTTTTACAAAAATGTCGCTAAACATTTATAGTAGGCATATGAAGGATTAGTAAGATTCGCCAAGGTTTCTAAATTTTAAAATAAATTTCCATCCTTAAAATCATCCCTGAATGCAACGAATCATGAATTGTGGATTCGATTACAAGATTCGACAAGTATAAAAGAAGCGCATGAGCCAGTATGCAATCAATCCGAGTGGAGACATAAGTACAAGGTAAAAGGATTTGTGATTGAAGAGTTGTTGCATATTCTTTTGATTTGCAAAATAAGACCCATAGGAGGTAGGATCATAGGGTGCTTCATGTTTTGTATGCAGCAAGGAGACATCTGGGTGGTTGTGCTAGATACTTGATTATTGATGTTATAAAAGAGTTGTGATATTTTCCAAGCTCCCCCTCATTTTACACTTATTGTAATTCTTCCCTAATAAAAACCTAAGGAACCTAACTTCGGTTCCTACCTACTTGTGTCTTGTTTTGTTTCTTTAGTCCAATGTTGGTTGGTTTAAGAATTTTGGCTAAGTATTGAAAACGATTTTTGGTATAATTGTTAAGGTATTTGGGTGAATTAACATTTCTAGTCTAAGGTACTAGAGAGACGAGCAACCTTTAGATGAGGAGGCATAGTGTGTTTTCTAGTAGTCGTGCGTTGCCCAATCCCCTGTGATGACTACAAGTCAATTGCACACAATTGTCAATATGATAGAACGTAAGTTTTTGTGCACGAGTTAGAGGTGAATATTAGGTTTCTAATATTTTTTATTCGAGATTGAACATTGACTTTCTTCGATTGTTCTGAAGGAAAAGTTGCTTGTGAATCCCTTGAGTTATTTTGGAGCTTTTCACATTGACTTGGGTTATGAGTGTGGGGTTGCAGGGAGTGGCCTAGAGATAGTTGACCAAAATGGATCATCACATTGGATAGCAAGGACCCAATACTATTTGGTTCATAGATAAGTGAATACTAGTTGTGGAACTAAAGCGGTGATCAATCACGTAAAGTGACAAATTTCATAAAATACTTCATGGAAGAATTAGTTGATGCTGAGAATACCTCACATCAAGAAGACAATGATGGAGGGTCAATATATAAAACTCCGAGGATGGATACAAAGGTTACAGTCTTGGAGAAGTGAGTCAAGGAGATGATGACCTCTATTTTTAGACATAGGAAGAGGACAACTTTGGAAGAAGAGATGAACCACATGCATCTAAGTTTTAGTAACGCTATGAAGGAGTGCCAAGAAATGATGAACATTATGACCACTTCATTGGGAAGTGATGTTGATGGGATTTTGAATATGTTGGAAGGTTTATTGTAGGCTATTGCAATCGAGTTCAAATATCAAGAGGACATCATCAACCCGCTAAAATTTTTTATTTACAGTGTAAGTGGTTCATTGGGATTTGTGTAAATCAATATAAAGGATCCATAACCATATGATATGACTCATGATGCGCTTGGTAACTTGTATGATATGACTCATGATGCGCTTGGTAACTTGTGTTGGGACATTGAAAAATATCTTGAGCAAATTAATGGAAGTTCAGATAATACCAACGTGAATGCAACAACCATGTTCTTAAAGGGTATCATAATGCTCCAGTCGAGGAGTTGGTAGCAAGTTGCAATGTTATGCAGATCAACGATTGACTAGAGATGAAATAATACATAAAGGTTCATTTTAGGCCAAGGATCTTGTCTTATATTTTAAGAAATGAGTTGATGAACCTTAGGATTATGGGCAGGAGCCAAGAGTACATCAAGGTATTCATTGGTCTCGTGTTAGAGATCAAGGAGGTGAATGAAAAAGATTGGTTGTTGCATTTTATGAAGGGTTTATAACACTAGGTGCAGAGTGAATTGTGACACCAAAATGTGCAATTCCTTTCTACATTCATCACCATAATTGAAAAAATGGTTGAGTTCAAGACTAAGTCTAGACAAAGTCAGGAGTAAGATGAAGGCATTGCAAAAAAGAATAATTCAAGAAAATTAAAGAAAAAAGGAGAAGGGAGGACATGTGAAGTCTTGTAAGGAGATGTAGCCAATTGCATCCAAAGAGAAGACTGCAGGTAAGTTAGTTGTATGTTGGATTTGTGATAAATACCATTATTTAATCAATTTTCCATTGAAGCAATAACAAAATTTGAATGTTGTGGAATAGCAATCATAGAAACCTTCAATGGGTGTCTTGCAAGCTTTGAATGTGGTCATGGAAGAGAAACCCTTGGCAAACCAAGAGTAATAATTCACAAGACTTATCTATTTTCAGGAAGAGTTGAATGGTTAGAAAATAATTGCAATGGTTGACAATGGTGTAACCCACAATTTCATGAAGCAAGAAGTTGCATCAAGGATCATATTACATATTAAGTATCATGAATCCTCCTTCAAAGTAGTAAACACAAAAGTGGAAAGAGTTGTTTTACTTGTGAAGTGGGTCACCATGAATCTTTGTGAGTGGAGTGGAGATGTTAACTTCATATTGGTTTGCATGGATGATTTTGAGTTTGTTCTTAGAAAATATTTCATGAGGACAATGCAGGAAACATGATTCCTCACTTGGACAGTTTGGTAATCTTCATAGACCAAAAGTAGTATGTCATTCTGACAGTAAGGAGGTGGCTTGGAACAATCACTAGGATGATTTCCTTAAGTGTGATGATCATCAAACATCAAGGAGCTGCACCACATTACGATAATAATATTGAGGACTTTCGGCATGGAGATAAACTAGAAACTTCATATTGAAGTTCACTTCAGCCATTGGTGGATGATGGGGTAGAGAAAGCATTAGAAGGAATGTTTTCTAGGCTGGAGACATTGGTGACTGCAATTACAGAAGTGCTGGACATAATTTTGAACATATGGGAGAAGGAATGGTCCATTGAAAAACCAAACAAAGAAAAGAAGGATATGAAAGGTTCAAAAAATAGTATGGGGAGATTGGTAGTAAGTTGAGTGAAGGAAACAAAAAACTTCCTAAATGTTATCATCTTACACAAATCATACTTGGCCACTGAATAAGGTGACAAAAATGTAGCTTTCAAACCTTGGTACTTGATAGACAAGGAATAAGAAATACAATCCTTGGGTGGAATTGGGAAATAAAGTCTGCAAGATAATCCACAGATAGAGAGGTTGTTATCTAAAAGCAATGGTGTGATTGGCACAAACATGCCTTTGTTAATGTACTTAAGTAGGACGTATGGTGATTCATGTTGTTTAGAAGGTCTGGGAAATGAAATTTAGTTTGGGAAATTTGAAGGTTGTGGCCTTGGTCGCCACTCTCCTTCCCCTTTTGAATTGGTGGGAAGCCACAGGGTGGCTCACTTCATAGAAGAAGGCATTGGAGGATTAGGAACCTTGGAGAAGGTTCTTTGGAAAATTCACTAAGTAATAGTTTAAGGTATAGAGAACAATGTGACCTTCATTCACCTGCCATATTTCTATGGAGATAGAGTAACCAAAAACAAAGTTGGGTGCAAGCGTGGTAGTATTGCATATACAAAATTCCCTTGTAGGTTGGGATCTTTGGAAAGTTGTCGCTGTAACTTGGGTGTAGAAAGGTGAAGTCCATGAAGCATTGGACGATGTAAAAAGGATGAGGAAGCTATATTGGGATGATGTTTTTATAGAGACATTGTAAAAAGGTTGAGGAAGTTATTCATGGGTGTGTAAGTTTGAACAACAATATTCCAAGCATCATAGAATTTCTTGGAGATCTATCAGTGAAGAAAATGCATTTAAGTTGGGGAGGATGTAATTTTCATGTCTTGAGGTAGGCATCAATCACTCCTGCATGACTCCTTTGGTGGTTCGGAAAAGGATGCAATGGATGCAAACTAGTGAGTTTCATGCCCATTCACAATATCTGTAGATAGCCTTGGAAAAAAGAGGGATCATTGGTTCATATGGGTTAGTAGAGTTACAAGTGAAAAGGTGCAACATGTTGTGGACTTGTGTTGTGGCAGGCCTCCTTATCCCAGAAAGGTGCACACACAACAAGTGAAGGTGGAAACCACTAGGATAGAGAAGGCACGTTGGACAGAGTTGTGACCAAGGGAATTAGCTACGACAAATATGGTGACCAAGTTATGCGATGCAACCAAGAGAAACCAATGAAGTTGGGTGGCTAGAAGGTTGATGAAGTTAAGGGGTGCACATAAAATTTTCCCCTTCTTCACGAGACTATTGCAATGCAAAAAAAACAATTTGTTGATTTTGGTCAACATAGTATTTTGAGGGCATGCATGCGTCCATGAATTGGGGAGTATTTGGAAAGCATAAAAGAAAGGCATGGACCGATATGCAACTGATCCAAGGAGAGAGATAGGTACAAGGGAAAAGTCTTTATGGTTGAATATTTTTTATAGTAGCTAAATAGTTAAAGAAGGGGACCTGCAGGAGGTAACATCATGGGATGCTTCAAGGTTTTATGCAACAAGGATACATATGGGCAATTTTGCTCTAGTTGATTGGTGATACTATAATAGTGTTTCAAATTTTTTGAGATCCCCCTCCTTCTTCTCTGATTATGTAATAAAAATCCAAGACATTTGAACTGAGTCCCTAACTACTTGTCTTCTAGTGTGTTTCTTTAGTGCGATGTTCACTAGTTTATGTATTTTGGCCAAGTATTAAAAACACGGTTTGGCATAGTTTTTATGATCTTCAGTTCACTTAACGCTTATATTCTAAAAAAAGGTAGGGGAAAACTTTAGACAAGGAGGTGTAGTTTTCTTACCAATAGTCACAAGTTGGACAAGCACTTGCACCAACAACGATACAATGTCGCATGATCGCCAAGGTGCATAACAAAAAGTTTCGTGCATGAGGCCGAGGAGAGCATTTTATCTCTGTATTGTATTTTTTATAGCAAGGCTAAAGCAAAAATGGGTTGTCATTTTTCTTTAACAATGAGAGTTATGAAATATTATAACTCAACGATGTTAGACATATGAGGGAGATATAAAATTGCACGTTATACCAAATTTCTTAAAAGGTAGAGATAACTTGTTTAGTTAAGAATCTTTGTTTAGCTAAGAAGTTAAGAATCTTTGGATGAATTTTTTTGAAAAGACACTTATAGTTATATGGTAATTCTATATATCATAATTCATAATATTCTTTTAATATCTATAATAATCTAGTATTCTATCCTTTTATAATATAATATTACATTAAAGGTTTAGATTATTAATAACTTAGATTTATCTTAAATCTTGATTTCTCATACCTACACAGATATTAATTATTCAAGATTTAAACATTTTCTCAAATTTTTTACTCTATGAAAAATTTGGTATTTAGAAAGATTTGATTCCTCTCCATGTATGATAGATATCTAGTTAAGACGATCTAGATTTTCTCTCTCTCTCTCTCTCTCTCTCTCTCTCTCTCTCTCTCTCTCTCTCTATATATATATATATATATATATATATATATATATGCACCACCTATTAACTAGATGTTGAACAAAGAAGGAATTGCACATCTCCCTCATACTCAACACACCATTCAAATGTTTAAACCATAAGAGTGTTTTTACATTAAATTGTTTTATATATATATAATTTATATTGAAATATTTTAATTTTTATTAATATTTTTTTTAGAAGAATGAAAGTTTCTTTACTTTCAATTACTCTCTCTATTTATAAAGTTTATATAAAATCATTTATAAAGTTGATATAAAATTACACATCTATCTTACTGGCCAGTAGAAAACACTTATCAATAAAATAATAATTTATATAGAATTATTTTACTTAAGAATGAGATTGAAATACTTTATTTAGGTTGACATTGAAATTTTTTTTTTTATTAACATTTTTTTAAATCTCATGTCATGGAGCACTAAAGGAATTAAACATTTCCCTTACACCAAGCTATAGAAAAATCTTTTCCACTCAACATTATTATAGTGTAATATTTTTATTCTAATCATATATGTTTTGAATATTTTATGCTTTTACACTTTATTGAAATCCTTATAGAAACTTTTACTATAAATTTGTAAAGAATAAAATAAAGTAATATTAATTAAGAAAGAGAATATTAAGATAATTAATTAAAGATGAGAAAACAAGTTTTTTCATATTTTTTAATAATATTTTTTCCTTGTCCTCGAGGTGTTAAGACACATTGTGATGTTAAAGTCATCGTTACAAATCAGCCATGTTAAAGGTTGGTGTGGCTCATGTCATGCACAAACTAGCAAACAAAAAAAATATTATTCTTTCCTTATTTAATATTTAATATAATTATTTTTCTTCTTTTTAATATTTGTTTTTTAATTAATACTACCATTATTTCTAAAAAAATTCTTGTCGCCTTATTTATCAAATAATAATAATAATAACAATTAAGTTCATGATCAAGCCAAACAACCAATTAATGTGTGGGACCCCATTTTTTATGGGACAAGAGAACCTCACCAAAGATTTTCATTGCTAATTTAGGGAAGTCTAGATACACTAACCCCCTCTTGATTTGAATCTCCAACATTCTTAATAAAAAAAAATGTTCATAACCATTTATTTCTCTTTCCAAATTAATCAAACCTTAAATTTATTAGTTTATATATATATATATATTCTTTTTTATTTTATTTTACAATGATAATAAGTATAACTGATACCTTTCCTTAAAATTAAAAAAAATAGCATAATTTAAATTTAAAGTAGACAATATAATTGTTATTTTTATTTATTAAAAATAAATTAGAGTAAAAAATATTAACACAATATTAATCCAAAGGTAAAAATATAAATTTTCTTTTATTTAATAAAAACAAACCAGAATAAAAAAATTAACATAATTTTAATCAAAGTGGAGAATATATTTTTTCCTTTATTTATTAAAAATAAAATAAAAATATCTCGAGTCTTAATAATATCACTGTTTCACAACATATTGAAAATTATTCTATTCCATGAAATTTAAAAAATTATTTTAAAAATAAACATAATAATTTTAAAAATGCAATAAAATAAAAATATCTCGAGTCTTAATAGTATCATTGTTTCACAAACATATTGAAAATTATTCTATTCGATAAATTAATTTAAAAATTATAAGAGTCTTAATAATATCACTGAAATTATTCAGTACCATGAAATTTCAAAAATTATTTTAAAAATAAATACTATAATTTTAAAAAGGCAATAAAATAAACATATCTCGTGTCTTAATAGTATCACTGTTTCACAAAATATTGAAAATTATTCTATTCGATAAATTAATTTAAAAATTAACATTATAATTTTAAAAATGCTTTACCGAGTTTGAAGAACAAATTTTAAAATCTAAAGCATTAAATAAAAGATACATTTTAAATTATAAAATAAATTTATTAATCAATTTTATATTAAAAAATATTTATATTTAATATTTTTTTAACTATCCATTAAATTATATAATCAACATTTTCTACTAATCAGTTTATGAAAATATAATGAAATTTAAAAAAAAAATCAAAATTGAAAGTTATATAATAATATCAATAATCTAATTTTAAAGTCATTACTACTAGAGATATCAAATTAGTCTATAAAACTTTCTTCTTTATAGGATAAAAGATACCTTCACTCTAATGATTTAACTTCTAAAATCTATAAAAATATACATGTCCTCCCTCCTTTATAACCTCTTAAGAAAGAGAAAACACACATTTTTAACAATAAAATATATAAACTAAACATTATTAATATTAATTTTATTATATAACATTCATTTTTATATTAAAAAATTTAATTTACTATTATTTTATTTTAAATCTTAATTTCATTATATCATTAAGATTTATAGCCTGAATAATGTCAAGGAATACCGACGTCTGTCTGTGATCACCGTTAAGCAGGGGGTTCGTCCCGAAGTACGCTGAGAAAGTGAGGAAGAGAATCATTATTTGGTTCAGAAACTAGAACAAAATTATAGTGGTTTTTCTACTACTTAGCTCACAGTAATCTAAGATGGCTAGGGGAAGTATAAAATTAACATTGTAGTATCTTTAAATTGTTTATTATTTCATAAAAAGATATTTATCCTTTTTTTTTATAAACAAATATATTTATACTTAAATACAAAATTTCAAATATTTAAAAATAATTATTAAAATTGTAATTATTATTTTTTAAAATTTCTATTTTTATATGTCATAAAACATTATTTTCATTTAATAAATGGAAAATAATATTTTTTTATAAATAACCTTAAAAATTAAAAAATATACTATATTAAAATAAAATTTAAATTAATCGTTCTCTATAATTGAAATATAATCACTGTCCGTATCCAATTCTAGATGCTAAAAATACAATCCTTGTCCGTATCCAATTCTAGATACTAAAAATAAATTCATTGTATTTATCATATTCTATTTCGAACATAAATGTTACCTGTGTATCTTTACTTCCATTTGGTATTGTATTTGAGACTTTTTTATACTTCTCCAATATCTTGGTCATACTGTCAAAACAATTCACAAAATCAAAATTTAATTAAAATAATTATATTTAAAAAAAAATAACAAAATAAATTTTCAAAAAATTATAAATTCAATTTAATAAAGTAAAATTGAATTTCACTTTTTTATCGAACAATTAAAAAAACATAATTACTAAGTAATATATGACCATTTGAAAAACACGATTACGATTATTAAGTAATATATCGAATTTATTCATAATTATAATATTTGAAAAACATTATTATTATAATATTTTATTTGTATTGATAGTAAATGTAAAATTGAATTTCACTTTTTTATATAACGATTTAAAAAACATGATTATTGAGTAATATATAGCAATTTAAAAAACATGATTATAATTATTGAATAACATATAGAATTTATTCATAATTATTTAATATTTTTAATATATTTTGTAAAATATTTAATGTTTAATTATATAAATTTATTATTTAAAAAAATAAAAATGTTGTAATGATGGTGGTTAATATATCTAGCCTTAAACCCCGGATGGGGTGTTAGTGGAGAACACCTCGCGAATGATGGAGGACGGTTCATGCCAATGGGGCACAGAGTCATGTGACGGGCTCGTGCCACCGTCCGCCACCCTCCTGCGTCTTTATTAGGCTTCATTCTCGACGGGAAAGGGCATTAATGCCATCAGCTTCTCCTATGCATTTTCTTATGGCTCTGTTTCTGCTCTCTGTCCATTGTTTATGTTGGTGGTTTGAAGGGCTCCCCCCTCTGTGGCCATGGCCAATACAAGCTAGTGTTTTCTGGTCCCTGGTGGCTCCTTTTCACCCCCAAACCCTCGGCCTCTGCTGCGGGCACCCTATGCCTAACCACAAGCCGCGACTGAGATGGAGACCACGGCGGGGTTCTCCCTGGAGACCTCGTCGCCCTCCAGCTTCGCCTCCCGCTCCACCTCCTACTTGCTCTCCCCATCACTTCTAGGCAAGGCCTCACACCATTACCCCTCCCATTCCGCCGATAGTGCACTTCAACAGCCTTGCCATTATCCCTCGGCCGCTTTACTCTTCCTCGCATCTCCACCTAGCCTCACCGATGGCTGCACCGACCCATACACCCTTCTTGGCTACTCCAATAAACTTAGAAGAAGAGAAACCTCCTTCCCTGCGAAAGCATGGAAACAATTGGCACCCTTCTTCTGACTCTATCCACGGCAAGCAAATAAAAGACAGTTTGTCCATCCTCTAAGGCTTAGTCTTCGAACTTTGCCAGGGGGTGGAGGATTTGCAATTCCAATTGCAAGTTACGAATGAGAAGGTCGCGCTCTTCCTCTAGCTCCTCTCCTCCATGCACGAGGCTGTCTTTTCAGACCCAGAAGGAGCGACTTCTATGCAGGATCCAGGTGCAGGTACCGCTGATTTTAGAGAGGCCATCCTGCGAGTGACATCGAAGCAGGAACCCGGTGTAGCTACCACAGGCGAGGATGTCACAATGCGGTGCGCAAAAGCATGTGGGATGAAACAGGTTAGGCATGAGACCACGGCTGAGGAGGGGAATTCTGGAAAGCGACCGATGCAGAACACCGCGAGGAACAATCTTGGAACTGAAATCAATGAGGAAGTCAAGGAGCAATGGGCGGACGAGACGACGTATGTCGAGGAGAAACCCTGGACCGGGGATCTCCACGCCACCTGGCCAGGTTACATGTCAAGCATCTAGGATCCTACTGATTTAGGGGTCGTGTCAGTTGTTTTCTGTTTCTACTGATGTTTACGTTGTCTGGGACTTTACTCTTTATAATGCACTACTGCACTTATGTGGACTAGTCTGTTGACCAGGCTGGTTTCCCCTCTGTTGGGGCAG
Organism: Picea engelmannii; assembly: GCA_009831015.1. Classification (NCBI taxonomy): domain Eukaryota; kingdom Viridiplantae; phylum Streptophyta; class Pinopsida; order Pinales; family Pinaceae; genus Picea; species Picea engelmannii. The sequence continues at coordinate 1,616,697 of ML778208.1, forward strand.
TCCAGTAATCACAACAGAAATATCATTGTACTTTAGAGCTCATTTTTACCTCTGGAAGGTCTTTAATATATTATACTCTTACTTACAAAAAAAAATATATCTAGCCTTAAAAAAGCAAGAAATTACTTTAAATTCATTATAGTATTATTTGGATCCTAAAAAATATTAGAAATAGAAAAAGAGTTCTAAAATCACAAGCCATAATAAAAGACTTTGAATTGTATTTTTTTTTATATAATTTTAAATTTCATGACCTCGGTCTTTGTTATAGACTTTGAATATGTGAAGTATTAAGGTCAAGGGAAATATACAACTTTTAGCATTCTTCCGTTTGGGTTATGGTCTAGTTTTGTAACTCTTATGGTGTCTCTAGTATCTTAAAAAAAAAAAAGGGAGTATGTTCATACATTCTTAATAATCTTTAGTTTCTATTCTTTTATGTTCATACATTTTTATTAATCTTTTGTTTTTACATATTCATACATTTTTATTAATGTTTTATGTTCATACATATTCATACCACCTTGAATATGTGAAGTATTAAGGTCAAGGGAAATATACTTCAAGGGAAAGATCACCTAACCAGATAAATTTATATAATGATGTTCTAATGAATTATATAACACTTTCAAGTATGGAAGTGAATGATATCCAATATATAGGAATTTGAACAAGTAAAACTTTAATAAGTACTAGACATCCCCCTCTGGAGAGCCACCGATTACACTGAATATTTAAAACTTTTTCCATTTTGGAAATCAACCATTACCAGTTACACATTTTTTACAGGTTTGTCTTTAAATTCAATCTGAAGTAACTCTAATCATGATATATTTTTATCTAATTGAAGGGAAACAATTGAGTAAAATAATTATTTTCCTTCTTAGTTACACCCCACACGGATAGAGCATATTTTCCATGGTTTATAATAATACTTATTGATTTAAAAAATAAATAAAATATACCTTCTATCATATCAATTACCCTTGTTGTGCTTACACACACAAAAAAAAAAGGATAACATTCATAAAAAAAAAAAAAAATGTGTGATGTTAAAGTCTATTCCAATGTTTAACCCTTTGAATGTACCATTTTATAAATAATATTAAATTATTAACCCACTCAACTCCTCAATAACTAAAATGAAAAGGATGGGGATAGGGGAACCCTTGTATAATACCCCTTCCTGATAATACCCATTCCTAGTCTATAAAATGGGGAGTGAATGATTCCCCATTAATTAAGATAAAAAAATATACTAAAATAAAATAATGTAGTGCATCACCCAAACCACAAAGTGATGAAAAAAATCTTACTTACCTTATCATACCCTTTGGAGAGTTCCACTTTAATTACTATCGATATTTGATTCCTACAATTTACTGGATGAAATATTTCCTATGTGATCCCAACTACCTCATGGAATTTTCTTCCCTCTAAAAACCTAAAATTTTCTCCATAATTTTTTTTTGATAAAACACATTTCAATATTTTATCAATAAACTTAGAGACGATTTTATACATTCACTTGTAGATAAAACACATTTCAATATTTTCTCAATAAACTTAGAGACGATTTTATAGATTCACTTGTATAAAGATATACACCTAAAATTTTCACGGGTTGTCAAATTGTCCTCCTTAGGGATCAATTCTATAAAGTTTGTGTTATAAGATCTAATCATTTTTTCTATGGTTCTTCTAGCCTCTACCACACTTATTAAGTCTTCTTATATGAAATAAGAAAAATCTAAGACAAATTTTATTGGGAGCCATCCAAGAAAGGAATTTTTTTGTTTAGAAACATTTGTAAAATCTGTTTCAATTATTATTTTCCCAACCTCTTTCATCAACTCTTGATTTTCCTCATGATTGACAAAGCTACGAAAGGAGTTTGATAACATGATTACCTCAAAATATTTATCCCAAGTTTGCTCTTTGAAAAGGGGTGAGACATAATTGAATCCTCCACCTACAATAGCCTTGAATTTTGTTGCATGCCTACCATCTATTTTGTCGGTTTTCCAAACTAAAATTATGTTTTTCCCATAGTTTGTAGATATATGAAAAAACTTGGTATTGTCATCACATTGTTGTAAACCATGAGGGCATGGTCTTAAGCCTCAATTCTTTCTCTTCTTCCAATAGTGTGTTCGTATTTTTATCTTCCAAGAAATTAACTCCAATTTATGGTCCTCGTTCAAATATCCAAAACCATCACTAATGTATAGTAATTCTAGGGCTTCCTCCACCTCTTTAAGGATCATATCAATTTTTTTCTTTCCATGTGTTGCCCATTGAGTAGCTATATTTTTTTTCCTTATTTTATCTTTTAGTTAAAATGGTTAGATGCATATTCTCTCACATGTTAAAAATAGGGTTTCCATCCATATTTGATCTTGTTTTGGGCCACTAGAAATGGAACACCCCTTCCTTGGCCACTCATTATGAGGAAGGCACTCCATAACTAAATGATTAGAAATTATTTCACTATATCAATTTCTGTTGTAAATAGGTGTTCCATAAGTAAATGATTAGTAATATAGTTAGCTACAAAAACTTCTATTATAAATATGCATTCCATAATTAAATGATAAGAAATTAAGTTATCTACAACAACTTCTATTGTAACTAGTTAATAAAAGAGAAGGAAAAAGCTACCTTGCATATATAGGGTGCTCCTCTCTCTCTCAATAGATTTGTTGGTCATTTTTTGTTCCAATCTCTCTCTCTCTATTATCTTGTATGCTCTATTTTCTGTTTTTCTATGATTTCTAATCTCTCTTCTTCACTACGTACAAGGATTTATTCTATGAGTCTTCAAATCAATATGCATATCAATTGGTATCAAGGCATATATCTCAACAATATTTTTCTCGACATTAAGAATTAGATGTAAAATCCACCAACCAGTTCATGATTATTTTTTCTTTCTGTTCTCCTCGTTACGACGACAAACCTCTCATAACAAGTGCAATATCTTTCTTTTTTTTCTTTTTGTGTGTGTGTGTGTGTACAAGGGTAATAAAGACATCTACTCTATGTCGCAACACGACGACGAATCAAGGTGCATAAAACAACATAAGATCTAAGACGCACATCAAGCAATCTACGAGCAATGAATGACAATCAATCGACAATAAATAAGACTGACTACCCATCCTTCCTACCCTACAATGGTTAGGACCTCCAAGACACATAAGAAACGCTCAAGCCTAGGTTCCCATCGATTTTGACCATCTAAGGTCTCAGGGCTGGTGACTGTTCTGAGGAACAAGGAGGTGTCTACATCCCTCTAGTCAATATACTCCAAATTCCATACTATTTCCAACAATTGTAACTAAACATCGTTTCATCAAAGTGCAAGGAACAATCCATATATTTAATCCACCATTCGTCAGAAAATAAGACCAATTGAAATAAGAGAATAAAAACCGAGTTATAAACCTACAAAAGCATAAATATGATTTTTGTACTAGGTGAAGATCTGTTTACACCCATTTTTAGAACTCTTCCTAAGTTAAGTTAAATCATGTCAAGATTCAATTATCAAATTAATCAAGCTATTGTAACAAGTACCATTCTTAGGCAGCGCTACTAAATATATTTAAAATGACTCATCTTAATTAAGTGGTACAATAAGAATTCATTACCCCATTTATATCCAGTAAGATACCATGAGGAGGTCATCCTAACAATAATTGAATAGAAGTCAATGCCTTATTTATATCCATTTAGAGGAATTAAGAATACCTTCCTTAAATAAGAAATACCTATAAGGACTAAAAGTTCGCTTAAGACTTTATATAAAAATTGAAGAAACACCCAAATAATTAAAGAACCCAAGGTCAATCTTACGACTTCATATAAATAAAAGGGAGATTCAACATATCGAACCATGATGGAACTTTAATTATAAATATATATCTAAAGAGAATTAAAGGAAAACTAAAGTCTCATCAAAATAAAAGAAAGCTTTAATTACTAAACTACTATTCCATTTTTTTTGAAATAAGAGAAGGATCAATCTTCGTTAAGTAATGCTTAAGGATTTCAATGCTTTTACATAACCACTAAATAATCAAGGATCATATAATAGCACGTTAAGGGCCTCACCCCACCTTCATATCCATATAAAAGATTTTGAGGAAGAAGCACAATATCTGATATGGGCTTGAGAAGTGAAAGAAAAAGGGGGTGAACTAGGAGTCAATACTACTATAGGTTCTTATTATAAAACTGTAAGAAATCATAAAATACAATTCAGTAAGAATTCACAATAACCCAATCATAACGATGGAATTAAAGATTCCAACATAAGTCAAATAGTTTCAGGCAATACCAATCGTTCTCGAAATAAGAGGAAATAAACATCATAATTAACAGTTGACTTCATTGTTCGCACAGTTTTATAAGCCAACTCGATAATGGCATGGGTTATTAAGATTTCCAGGAGTAAGGGAGTTTAGGACTAAAATACCATGGTATTCATAAATGTTAAAAACTAACCTCTCCTATAAAATTCTCCTTGATACAGTTTAGAAAATCGACTACAGAATCCTGGAGTGTAGAAGTAAAGATTTTGTCACGCAAATTCAATAGCGATCTCCAGAAGGTAAATGTGGGGATCATGATTCATTTTACAAAACCCCGCAGATTAACAGAATAGTTGGGATTTAAAAGTGATATGTAAGCTCCAGAAACAGATACGTACACGTCTAGAAGTCAAACCCGTCATGACCCATAAACCGTATTTGCTTCCTTACTCTATCAGCTTTAATCGCTTACTGAGAGGACACGACTATCTTTTCTCTCTCCTTTGATATGAAGTAAAAAAATAAAAATTTAAAAACACGGCAAGGAAAAGGAAGGATAAATAATCATTAAAACAACAAACCATTGCAGAATTTCCAGGAGGGGTTACAATGTTTTTAGCGACGGTAAGGGGAGGTAGCGCATGGACATTGGAGGGAAAAAATCAAGGCCACACATCCTGAATCACTCGCAGCACGAGAATCTGGCAAAGTTGTGACCACAATCTGTGGCAAGTCGCCCAAAACCCAACACGACGGGCGGTTTTGAAAAGAAGAAAAACACTGGTGTACATCAATAGCAGAGTTATAAATTGGAAATGCAAGGTGATGAACTCAGAGAAAAAAAAATATAAATGAAAAAGGGGAAAAAAACAGAGATGGGAATATCCGTTTGTCATCACATGCGAGCATGAATTTATCCTTCACTCCGACAGGAAAACACGCTACAGGAATGGTTATGCAACTTTAATTGAAGAGAAAGAACTCGAAAACTAAACCAGATTTAAAAATTTTGACTCTGGTTCTTGTGGTCACTACCTCAGTAAATTCAGAAATGATTAAGTGGTAGTGAAAAATTTTAAAATGTTTAAAATCGGAATGTGAATTCTCCCTTACACAATCGGCGAAATAACGCAGGGTAAAGTGCCACAAACAAATTCAGAGGACAAGAAAATCACAGGTCATAAAGATTTCAAGTGCAGAGTTCGATTTATCTCTTCCTAGCAAAACAAATATGCAGACAAACAAAAATGTGAAGCACAACTGGAGATCGCATCAAACCAAGGAAGGTCGGCAATGTCAAGGTCATAAAATCTCTTTTTATTCAATACCGACTCGTAGCAGCAGAGTTAAGAAGAAATATTTTATATTAGTCTCACAATTAAAATCGCCGAAGAACAGAAAAAGAAAACCAGTCAAACCGATGATAACCCAAGCAGATTTAAGTCAAGTATTTTTCATCTCACAAGCCAATATAAAAATGTTGATAACATTAAGAGAGGGTCAGGGTCCTAATACCTTCTATCATGAAAAAATGAAAATTGTACCATTGCCTGATCGCCTGCTCTGGGTGTCGTCCGCGCGCTCCCTGCAAATCTTGCTCGCCGAAAATCAAGACTACACCGGTATCTCCCTACCAACGCTAGGGGTACTCTGCTTCCCCCTTATCCCCCTGATCCACAAAGGGGACACACACTATCCAGATGGTTCGTCTAGTTCCCAGCTCACCTCGCAAGGCCGAGCTACCACTCCTCTCCAAGCTGGAAATCCCAACTCCTACAAGTAAATCAGTCAAGTATCTAATCCGACAGTGTAATGTTATGCTAGCAGCCAATCCCCCTCTTCCTTCTCCTCCCTCTCTTTTATAGAGTTTTAGAACTTCCATTCTTTCTCTAAATCTCATTTAATTTAAGTTTTAATAAAAAAACTTCTAAAAATTCTCCTTCGTACAACTGTCATCCATCTCCCGCATTCCTCCAATAATTATTTTCTTTAATTTATTAATTGTCTCAATTCCCTCACCCACCTAGAGTTACTCCTAAATTTACTCCTAGGTGTCCCTAGATTCCCTTACAGGTTTTAAAGGCTTTCTCTATTATGAAGTTGGTAATTTAGTTCAATTTAGAAGGTTTTTTAAATGAAGATTATTTACTAAATTGACCTCCCGCTTTTTACCATAAGTTCCCCTCTTTCCCTTTTTATGTTGCCTCATTCCCTAGTTTCCTAATTTTTATATTTCCTTCTTTCCCCTTTTTATTAGAGCCAAAAATGACAATTGTGCAAGTTAACCTCCCTTCCCTTTTATTATTAATTTAGTAATTTTTTTTTTAAACTATCATAAGTTAAAGTAATTAATTGCCTCTTTATGTTTTACATCCACACATTTTATTTAATTCTTAATCTCTTCATGTTACCAAAAATTTTATGAACACCCACAATTATTACTTAAGTGGTTTTAAGTTTTATTATTTTATTTTATATATATATATATATATATATATATTTTCTTTTATAAAGGTAGACAAAATTTTACCCCTAGCGAAGTTTTAGACTTAGGACTTAGATTTTGAACTGTGTGACATTTTAATTAGGGACGTTGTTTTAAAATTTATTAATGAGATATTTGTCTTAGGGCCATCTAGGTTTGTTCCTTTATCATCATCAACGCGACCTGCCCTTCAGGACACACTACGCGCTCCAAGGGTGCCACTCGCCTCTTTTGTTTCTTTTGTGCGATGTGCCCTTCAGGAAGCACCACGTGCTCCAAGGGTGCCACTCGCCTCTTGACTGATTGGTAGACATCAATAACCCCTAGAGTCAACACTCCGCCAGGTGAACTTGAGGGAGACTAAGGGCTTCTAAGGAATAAGGCACCCGCCTTATTGCGCACCCCTTAGAATTATCGTGAGCGACTGTCTGAGTCTGCCCTCACGACATCATGGGTCCTCTCAAACTAGGTAATCGTTAACCTATAGTTTCAGCCACGGTGAGACTGCTAGTAGGTTGTGGCAGGGATATTGTCCACACCTCTCCCTCAACCTCTCTGGTAGTCGTGCGTGACCCCTTTACTCCATATGTGAGTCTGGTCAGCAAGCTATCGTCAGCCTGCATCATCAACAAATCATGTCAGAACATGTCCACATCATATCATCTAATCAAAATGGATAAATATCACAGTAAATCAATCAACCCCAATAGCACACTCCCTGACTCGATCTGGAGTCTAAGGGGTTCCATCGATGCCTCTGCATCATCAAGGTCCAAAACACTGCACACTCAGAAAAACCGAGTCAATAGCACATGTCTATGTCAATGTAGTAAAACAACATGTCATCTACCCATGATGCATCATAATCAAAGTCAAATGTTTTAATATCATAATAATCCAGATCACTTATGAACAAGTGTCCTCAAAGAATAATTTTTCTCAGTGTGCCAGAGTGGGATGTTACATACACCCCCTCTTGGTCTAGACTTCATCTTGAAGTTTCTTAGTATAAATACTGAAATAAGTGTATCACAGTATCATATGTCTATCTATCAAACAAAAATCGAAACTGCTGGCACATATCATATGCATCCTCCCAGGTTGTCGAGTGTGGACTATAATTGTCCCATTGGACCTTGACCTGATCTACCATTCATTGTCGTAGCTGTCGAACGTGATGATCCAACATGCGGACCAGCTCAGCCGTGCGTGCTCCCTCATCCGATACCTACAAGGAACTCATGTCAATAACATGCGTAGGATCACTAATATAATGTCTCAAAACAGATACATGAAAAACATCATGCATATGCCTCAAGGAATCAAGCAAGGCTAGTCAATAGGCCATGGGCCCCTTTCTCTCCACAATCTCGAAAGGTCCCACAAACCTAGGAGAGAGTTTAGCTCCCCTCCCAAACTTGATTGAACTCTTATGTGGTTTAACCCACATCGACATAACTCTTATTGAAATCTTATGTGGTTTAACCCACATTGGCATCATTGACCTCGTAACTACGGTCGACACGGTGCACATCGGCATAACTCTTCTGTCGATCCTGTGCTTATTTAATCCTTTGTCTTATCGTTTTCATTTTCTCTTCCATTTCTTGGATCGCTTATGGTCCCATAAGGACCCTATCCTCAATTTGTTCCCAACTCAAAGGCATATGACATGGTCACCCATAACAGAACTCAAAAGGCGCCATCTTAATGGTGCTCTGGTAACTGTTGTTGTAAGCGAACTCTACTAGTGGCAAGAAGTCCTCCCAATGCTTTTGTTAGTCCATCACGTACATGCGCAACATGTCCTCCAAGGTTTGGTTCATTCATTCAATCTGCTCGTCAGTCTTCGGGTGATATGCAGTACTAAAGTTAAGTTGGGTTCCCAAGGCCTCTTGGAAACTCGTCCAAAATCGTCCAATAAACACTGATCCTCGATCAAAAATAATCCTCTTAGGCATGCCATGAAGCCTCACAATCTCACTTATGAAAACTCTAGCTATGTCAGGTGCTTGATACGTGGTACACACAGGAATAAAGTGAGCACTCTTCTTCAGAGTGTCTACTACTACGAAAATCGAGTTATGTCTCTGTGCCGTCAGTGGCAATCCACCAATAAAATCTATCGAAATAACCTCCCATTTCGATTATGAAATAGTGTGCGGTTGTAGTAATCCTGTTGGGTGTCTATGTTCAGAATTTACTTGCTGACATTCTAGACATCTGGCCACATAGTTAACTATGTCTGCCTTCATTCCCTTCTAGAAGAATAAGGGTTTAAGTTCTGCCCTCATCTTCATGACTCTCGGGTGAGCCATGTAAACTGCTCTATGAGCCTCGCTCAGGATCAACATCCTCAACTCATCGTTTGGAGGTACGTAGATCCGATTTTTAAACCTCAATAATCTGTCACTATCAAATGAAAATCCTTCAAATCACGGTACCATCATTGTGTTTTGTCTGATAAAACCTTCGACCTCTTTGTACCAGTCATCGTCATGCTGTAAAGTTAGAATCTTTTCACATAGATTCGCCTGAAGAGGCAACATCGAAAATATGTGTGGCCTCTGACTCAAAGAATCCACCACTCGGTTCACTATTCTCTTTATGTAAGTAATCTCAAAGTCGTACTCGCTAAGCAATTCCGACCAACACCGTTGTCACGCGTTCAGGTCACTTTGCGTAAAATTTTGTTGTAGTCACAATGATCAGTCTTTAGTTCAAATTTTCGTCCAACAAGGTATTGTCTCCAAAACTTCAAGGCATATACGATGGATAATAACTCCAAATTGTGCGTCGTGTAGTTAACCTCATGCCTTCTCAGTTTCCTCAAAATGTAAGCAATCACTTGTCCGTCTTGCATCAAGATTCTGCCTAAACCTTCCTTGGATGCGTTTGTGCATACCAAGAAATCCACGTCCATGTCAGGGACCTTTAGTATTAGCGTTATTGTCAACAAATCCTTAAGGCTCCAAAATTCTTCCACGCATTTCTCTGTCGAAACAAACTTCTTGTTTTTCTTCTGCAATTCCATGATCGTAATTGCTATCTTCGAAAATCAGTCGATAGTATTCTGCTAAACCCATAAATCTACGCACTTCCGTGAAATTCATCGGCACAGGCCATTCCATAATAGCCTCGACCTTGGCTAGATCCACGGCGATGCCTTCGCCAGAGATGACATGCCCTAAGTAGTGGATCTTCGATTGATAAAAAGAGCATTCGGACAATTTCCCATACAATTTGTGCTCTCGCAGACACTGTAGTACCAAGCGCAAGTGGTCATCATTCTCCTTCGTCGTACGAGATTAAATCAAAATATCGTCAATGAACACTTGGACGAACTTGTCCAAGTACTCACAAAACAACCCATTCATAAAACTCATAAATACCCCAGGGGCGTTGGTCAGTCCAAACGTTAAGCAGTAAACTCATAATGTCCAAACCTCATCTTAAAGGTGGTCTTAGGGACGTCATCCTCCTTTATCCGCAACTGGTGATACCCTTATCATAAATCGATCTTGGAGAACACCGTCGCACCCTTCATTTTATTGAATAGATCATTAATTCTTGGAAATAGATATTGATTCTTGATCATAGCCTTGTTCAGTTGACGGTAGTCAATGCAAAGCCTCCACGATCCATCCTTCTTCCGTATGAAAATAATAGGTGCACTCCACGGTGACACACTAGGACGTATCAGTCCTAGGTCCAACAACTCCTTTAGTTGCATTTTCAACTCTTGTAACTTCGGGGTTGACATCCGATAAGGTTTTCTTTCTATCGGCTTAGTCCCCGGTTTTAGGTCTATGGTAAACTCCAATTCCCTCTCCGGCGGCATCCCACGTAACTCCTCTGGAAATATGTCCACAAACTCTCTCACCATTGGAAGTTGTTCTAGACCTTCCGCTACTCCCTTATCGTTTAACGCAAGGATCGCATAAAGCTTGCACCCCTTGTGCATACTCTTCCATAGTTGTAAGGAAGAGATGAACCTCAGGGAAACTCCTTGGTTCTGGCCTACAAGCACACGTCTCTTTCCCTCGTCATTGACCAAGATCAACCATTTCATCTTACAGTTGAGTATCGCCTCATGCAAGTCCAACCAATCCATACCAATCATGACATCATAAGATCCTAGGATCGTGATGTATAGGTTGGCCCTTGTGACAAACTCTCCCAGGTTAAGGGCACAACCCGTAACCTTTACTCCAACCTTTTGTTTGTCTCTTGAGGCCATATCTACAAAGCTAAACTCATCCTGTTTGACTGCCTTTACCTTAATCCTTTTTAGCACTGCACCAGAAATGAATCTCTCGGTAGCACCGGGGTCTATCAAAATACTAAGGGTCTGGTCAGCAACGGTACCTGTCATCTCGAGCACAGTCGACTGATTCTCTGCCTAGCGATTATTCACCGCTACATGATTCTGATGGGCCTTGCCCATATCTCCCACGGTAGTTGGTCCAGATGATCCGGATGCTCTGGTCCTCTCCACAGGACAGTCGTGCTGGTAGTGTAGCTCCCCACACGTCCAACACCCCTTCTTTGGCCCAGTAGTCCTGGTACCCAAAGTAGAAGATGACGGCCCACCAGCCTGGAACCTTGGTCTTTTCTACTGAACAGTCCTAAATTGTTGTTGTGTGGGCGACGTTGCTGCTAATGTTGTGGTCCCTGGTAAGGTGCCTGTTGTTGAGGCGTCGATCGCCGAGGTGTAGTGAAAGTGGATCCCCTCTAAAAGCCACGATATCCCGGTGTATGTTTCGTTGGTGTCTAGTGCTATTGTGTTTCATATGAAACCTATCCTAGTGGTCTCGCTAGAGTCCTGGTCTGACCCCCACTGATAATCTCCTCCTCTGCTATCAGGGCCTTCTGGATGACATCATGCAAGGTTTGAGGCATCAAAATCCTGACCTTTGCACGTAGGCTATCATTAAGGCCAAACACAAACCTGTTGAACTTAAGTTTTTCAATGTTAAGGTGCAGAGCGTACCGGAGCAACTCCATAAAATGGGCCTCATACTCGGGCACCGTACGACCTCCCTATCATAGGGCGTTGAACTCATTGAGATGACTCTCATTGAATTCCTCAGAAAGATAACTCTCTCGTAACCGTTCCTCGAATAGTTCCCATGACACGTCTTCGACAGCCATGTTTAGCTACAGTAGGAGCGTCTTCCACCATAGAAGATCGCTCCCCTTCAATTGAAATACTTCCATGCATACCTTCATGTTGGAGGTATAATCGCAAAGTGTGAAGCACATCGCCATGTTCTCCAACCATGCCTCGGTGACTGCGCCATCCGGGGCACCAAAGAACTTGAGAAATTTGACCTTCTGGAGTTCATAGTGAATGCTACTAGTAACGGTTGGTGCGTGCAGTGGAACCTTAGCGGGTGCTGGTGATCTGGCCTCATCTCCATCCAAACGGCTGATCAGTGCCTCAGACATGCACTGAAAATATCTCATCATTCCGACTACATCGCCAATTTCTATCTGCTTCTGTTCGAGAACCTACTCCTCTCCCTGGGGGTTAAACCCCTCAGGCGTAGATGCCACTGGAGGTGTTGCGCCTCCTCCCCTAGCACCCCGCCGTCTGCATCTGTGACGTCCTCTAACCATGATTACCTACATGCACACAATCAACTTGATTACCAATAGTATAATCCAATCATGTCAATGAAATCCGTAGCGATCCCAAGTCACGGGTCGAACCCGCTCTGATACCATATCTAACAAACCCCCTCATTACGACGACGAACCTCTTATAACAAGTACAATTTTATTTTTTTTGTGTGTGCCCGTGTGTACAAGGGTAATAAACACATTTGACTCTGCATCACCACCTGATGACAAACAAGAAGCATACAATGACGAATCGCAACATGACGACCTAAGACGCACATCAAGTATTTTCATTCAATGAACAACAATCAATCAACAAATAAATAAGACTGACTACCCATCCTTCCTACCCTGCAATGGTTAGGACCTCCAAGACACATAAGCAACGCTCAAGCCCAGGTTCCCATCCATTTTAACCATTTAAGGTCTCAGGGCTGGTGACTGTTCTGAGGAACATGGAGGTGTCTACATCCTTCCTGACACTAGCAACCCAAGCAAAAGTTTACAACCAAGTACAAAAATAATTAAATGAACAACCACGTCCTCTATGAAAGGTGCAAGTCAAAAGGACTCTGATAACAACCAACCATTATTAAGACAAGGAATTATCTACGACTCAATTGGCATTAATTACAAATCAATTACTCCATTTAATTTCCAATAGATGATGAGTTACCCAACCCAAACTTATAATAATGTAATTTAATTAAATGCAAAATCCCTGTTTACTAAATCATAATAATTTATGGTACTTAGTTCCAGGGACCTTACATTTTATAATTCATCAATAACAATAAAATTTTGACAACATCACAATAAAATAACAATGTCATTACACTTTATATGATATCTAACACTAACATTACATTTTATTTTATATTGAAATAACATTACCCTTACATATTCAAACGATATATTACAATGGCATTGCTCTTTACGTATTATAACAACAATAAATTACAGTAAGGTACCAATGCCATTACTTATTATCACAATAACGTTGCAATTTAAAATAACAACAGCATTACATTTTATATGTTGTCTAACCCTAACATTACCTTTAATTTATATTGCAAGAACATTCCCTTACATAATTAAAAGACCATATATTATAATGACATTACTTTTATATATATTACAACAACAAAATAATACAGTAACAATACATCTACACATTACTATGCCAATTTATGTATTAATAACAATAAAAACTAACGGCCCAACCACGATGCCTGAAGCATAAGATCAACCACTAGAAAAATTTAACGTGGTGAGTGCATGCAATGAATCAAGGGTGGCTTACGAGCGCATGCCGGAAAATCATGAATCAAATGGGCAACAAAAACAAGAATCAATATCGCAACTAACAACTGGCAACTTTACCTTGACAGCGTTAGAGAAACCTTTAAGGAAAAATGAAGGTTGTACCTCTGTTCAAGAGCTCGAAGATAGTGAGGTGAAGGTTCAAATGTCCAGGTGGTTCCCTCTGTCGGGGAAGGTTAATACAGTCTCAGGGGTGAAGTTTACGCGGCCATTACACCACCACAAACTGCAGTGGAAGACTACACAACCAGATGTAACGCATCTGGCAGAGGTAAGGGCACAGACAACCAATTTATACGGCCCACCGAGGGAGGGTGTGTACAACAATGCAGAGAAGAGAGTTGTACAATTGCAGAGGCGAAGGTATTTCATTTTTTATAGTTTGCAGAGGCAGTAGTGTAAGAGGTTGTTGAGGTTAGCAGAGGCGACAGTGTAAGAGGTTAACATAGGTTGCAGAGGTGAAAAGGTGAGATTAATCAATGGAAACCACCAAGTCTGAACACAACAATTCCCTTTTATATTAAAAATGCTAGGGCTCCACGATTTTTTTTTTTAAAGGCTGAACTACAGGTATAAAAGAAAGGGCTCGAACATAAGCTCTGTGTTCTAAATCGATAATGCGATTGAGTCATTCGGATAGTGATGCGTTCAGACATGTAATTTCTAAGCATAACTATATTTTCGAACAGGTAATTTAAATCAAAGATCAGACATGTAACTTTTAAACCTAAAAGGCATTATCGCCAATTCTAAATATAAAACTACATTACGTAAATTTTCAAAGAATAAAAATTACATTACATAAAATTTCATTACAAAATTTTCTAAACGTAAAATTTCATTACATAAAATTTCATTGCATAAATTCTAAACATAAAGTGCATTGCAGTCAATTTGAACCATTAATGCATTACAGACATGTAGATTCAGTCAAAATTCAGACATATAACTTCAAGAATTGAAGCAGACATATAAATTTAGTTTTAAAAATCAAGCATTCAAGAGGCAATGGAGCCATATATGCCTGGACTGTTATGGTGGTAAGTGAATACTACTATTGTGCTCTCTCAACCCATTGATTCAGATATATTAATTCAGACTTAGAAATTTAAACCTAAAATTCCAGAAATCGATTCAGACATATAATTTTAGTCATAAGAATTTTCAGACACAAAACTTGCAGGAGATTGTTCAGACATATAAGTTTAATTGAAATCGAGCAGGTTAGAGGGACGTGTTTCCTGCACAATGAAACCAATTACAACCACAAATAATACACCTATATATCTAAATCATACATCCTACAGAGTTTATCATTCAACCAAAGGGTGTACCTTTGCCTGTTTTCCTGCTCCGAGTCTCGTCTACGCACTTCATGCAAGTCCTACTCGCCGACCGTCGAGACTACACCGATACCTCCCAGCCAATGCTAGGGGTACTCTTCTTCTCCCTTATTCCCCCGAGCCACAAAGGGGCCACACACTATCCAGAAGGTACGTCTAGCTCCCAGATCGCCTCGCAAGGGCGAGTTACCACTCCTCTCCGAGCTGGGAAATCCCAATTCCCACAAGTAAATCATTCAAGTCACTAATCCGGCAACGTAATGTTATGCTAACATCCGATCCCCTTCTTCCTTCTCCTCCCTCTCTTTTATATAGTTTTCAAACTTCCATTCTTTCCCTAAATCTCATTTAATTTTAGTTTTAATAAAAATCTTATGAAAATTTTGCTTCGTACAAGTGTCATCCATCCCCCACTTTCCTCCAATAATTATTTTCTTTAATTTATTAGTTGTCTTATTTCCCTCACCTACGTAGAGTTACTCCTAATATTACTCATAGGTGCCCCTAGATTCCCTTACAGGTTTTAAAGGCTTTCCCTATTATGAAGTTGCTATTTTAGTTCAATTTAGAAGGTTCTTAAATGTAGATTCTTTACTAAGTTGACGTCCCACTTTTTACCATAAGTTCCCCTCTTTCCCTTTTTATGTTTCCTCATTCCCTAGTTTCCTAATTTTTATATTTCCTTCTTTCCCCTTTTTATTAGAGCCAAAAATGACAATTGTGCAAGTTAACCTCCCTTCCTTTTTATTATTAATTTAGTATTTTTTTATTTTTTTTAACTATCATAAGTTAAAGTAATTAATTGTCTCTTTACATTTTACATCCACACATTTTATTTAATTCTTAAACTCTTCAGGTTACCAAAATTTTTATGAACACCCACAATTATTACTTAAGTGGTTTTAAATTTTATTATATATATATATATATATATATATATATATATATATGTATGTATGTATGTATGTATGTATGTATGTATGTATGTATGTATGTATGTATGTGTATATTTTTCTTTTATAAAGGTAGACAAAATTTTACCCCTAGAAAAGTTTTAGACCTAGGACTTAGATTCTGAACTGGGTGACATTTTTATTAGGGAAGTTGTGTTAAAATTTATTAATGAGATATTTGTCTTAGGGCCATCTAGGTTCATTCCTTTATCATCATCAACACGACATGCCCTTCAAGACGCACTACGTGCTCCAAGGGTTCCACTTGCCTCTTTTGTTTCTTTTGTATGACATTCCCTTTAGGACGCACCACGTGCTCCAAGGGTGCCACTCACCTCTTGACTGATTGGTAAACATCAATAACCCCTGGAGTCAACAATCCACTAGCTGAACTTGTGGGAGACTAAGGCTTCTAAGGAATAAGGCCCCCGCCTTATTGTGCACCCCTTAGAATCATCGTGAGCGACTGTCGCAGTCTGCCCTCACGACATCGTGGGTCCTCTCGAACTAGGTAATCTTTAACCTACAATTCGAGCCATGACGAGAGTGCTAGTAGGCTCTGGTAGGGATGTTGTCCACACCTCTCCCTCAACCTCTCTGGTAGTCGTGTGTGACCCCTTTAATCCATATGTGAGTCTGGTCGACAAGATATCGTCATCCTGCATCATCAACAAATCATGTCAGAACATGTTCACATCATATCATCTAATCAAAATGTATTAATATCACAGCAAATCAATCAAACCCAATAGCACACTCCCTGACTCGATCCGGAGTCCAAGGGGTTCCATCGATGCCTCTGCATCCTCAAGGTCCAAAACCTTGCACACTCAGTAAAACCGAGTCAATAGAACCTATCTATGTCAATGTAGTAAAACAACATGTCATCTACCCATGACGCATCATAATCAAAGTCAAAAGTTTTAATATCATAATAATCTGGATCACTTGCGAGCAAGTGTCCTCAAATAATAAGTTCGCTCAGTGCACCAGAGCGGGATGTTACAATGCATACCAATCAATGGTATGCATACCAATGATATGCTATACATGAGAATCCATAAGACAACTACCACTAAAACCCTAAGACAACTAAAAGCCTAAAAATAACCTATAAATGGTATGTATACCATTGCGATACCATGGGATGAATACCATTGAAATACCATGGTATGCATATTTGAGAATCCAAAATACAACTATGACTAAAACCCTAAGCCAACTAGAAACTTAAAAATCACCTATAAATGGTATGCATACCAATGGTATGCCATACTTGAGAATCCATAAGACAACTACCAGTAAAACCCTAAGACAACTAAATCCTTAAAAATAAGCTATAAATGGTATGCATACCATTGAGATACCATCGTATGCATACCATTGAAATATTATGGTATGGAATGGTATGCCATTCTTGAGAATCCCTAAGACAACTACCACTAAAACCCTAAAAATAACCTATAAATGGTATGCATTGCAATGTTATTCATTTCAATGGTATGCATACCATTGAGATACCATGGTATGCTGATACATATTTAGGAGTGGAACAAACTTATTAACATACTGAATACAATAAACACGGAGATATGAAGAAGAACACAGATATCCAATGAACAATATCTTATATTGAATAATTATATAGACTGAAACTGTAAAACTACAGAATTGAAACACTTGCTCGAATGGTGGTAGCTATCTTTGAGAAGAGATGTGGCTGCTATGCACACCTGTCTGAGCAAAATGGATTACAATGAGTCTTCAGAGGCCTTTTTGATATTACTCATGAATGAAAAAACCATGGACATCCAAAAACCTAACCCTTGGAGGTGAAAGGCCAAACGTTGTGTGGGCCCCTATGGTTAAGTTTGTACCTCAACTTCCTGGAATCATAAATTTTCATACGACCTCCTTTTTAGGTGCGTGATAGCCCGTTGGAAAGGTATTTCAGAGAACTACACATTCTGTAATCAAACTCTGACTTTGTCTATAATTTGACTATGAAAAGACAAAAAAACAATGCTTAGGGCCCCAAAACAACCCTGGAAGTACAATAAGATGTGATGAGATGAAAACATACAAAATAATCCTATTGGATTAGGCAAGAGGCCATGAGTACCCACCTGGAGGATTTGTGGGGCTTAATACAACCCCAAAAGTGTAGAACCCACAATTACAAAGAAGTACAAAAGAACGTGTTGAACAAAAATGGACAAGAGGAGTCAGTTGGAATAGGTGGGTGGCCACTAATATCCAATTGGATCAATCATCCCCCATTAGGAAGAAATGGTCTCCATTGCATTGAGTTCCCCCATCAGGTGAGAAAACTTCTCTTGGATTTGGCCCCAGGTGAGCCACTTTCCTTGGTGTAGGAGTTGCCCTGCCTTGACAACTTGATAAAGTTGGATCCTCTACTAGTGAGTGACCTTGACTTGTGTGTCCACTATCTTGGGTTGAGCTTTGTTGGCGTCAGTTGTTCAATAATCTCTAAGGTGTCCAATAATGGTGGAAAATATGGCCGAAGGAGGTCCACATTGAACACTGGATGTAGGCCAAGGAAGGGTGGAATGTTGAGCTCAAAATCATTGCTACCCATAGCTTTGGTGATAGTGTAAAGCCCATAGCAATGTGGACGAATCTTTTGATGGGGCCCTGTGAGATGGTCCTTCTACAAATGTAACCATAATTCGTTTTCAACCTGAAACTGTTGTGGTACCCTATGTTAATCATGGCACTTCTTGTACTTAGCATTGGATTTCTACAAAATCTCCTGGACATGTTGTTGGATGCGTTGAATCTGCTCAATGAATCTGGTGGCTTCGACGATCGTAGATTGATCATCGAAAGCGTTTATCTGTGCGGTGGCATAGGAAGTGCAACATCAATGGGTCCCAAGGGGTGGAATCCCAGACCCACTTGAAATGGGCTATGGTCGGTGGAGCTATGGAAATCCCTATTATAACTTTGTTGAACATAGGGTAGAATCTCATCCCATGTACATGGATGATTATAATTTTACATGCACACGATGTGCACAATCATCTGATTGAAGACCTTTTCTTGATTATTTGTTTGGGAGTGGAAAACAATGGATTTTGTGAGCTTGGTGTCCAACAGTGACTAGAGGCTTGACCAAAATGTGTTGAGGAACCTTTTGTCTTGGTCAGAGATGATGTTCTGTGGTATCCCAAAGTGGAGCCACACTCGTTCGAGGAAGAGATTGGAAGTATCTGCCACTATGATATTCTTCTTGTAGGCTGTGAGGATGGCCATCTTCGAAAAATGATCAATGACCACAAATACGCAGTCATTTTCTTTCTTGGTGGACGACAGGATAGACATGTAATCCATTGAGATGGATTCCTAAGGTTTCATGGGAATAGAAATAGGGGTGTATAAGCCTTTCTTTTTTATGGTTGTCTTGGGAATGGTACAGGAAGTGAAAGATCTTATGTACTTGCTGACATCCTATCGAAGTTTTGGCTAGTGAAAATTTTTCTGAAGAAAGACCAGAGTTTTCTTGATGCCAAAATTTCCTGCCACCCGACTGTAGTGTGATTCCAAAATCAGCTTTGCATGCTCTCTTGTGGGAACAAAAATACGGCCCAGGTGGCATAAGAGTCTGTCATGGATTTGAAAATTGGTGATATTCGTGCCTATACCCAATATTTGATAGGTGGTGGCGAAGTATGGATATTTCTGGTAAAGTTAGGGCCACTCAGGTGCTTCATGTCCATAGTAATGGAGCACAGTCCTGAGTGTAGCCACAGGAGGCCGATGAAGGAAGTCAACGACACAATTTGAGATACCTTTCTTACACTTGATGTTGAGATGGAACTGTTGCAGGTAGGTGGACCACGTTTTATGGCAGTCATTATGCAATTTCCCCTATGTCTGTATGAAATGGAGAGGCTTGTGATCAATGTGTATGATCATCTCTTTTCCCAGAATGTAATGTTTCCATTAACAATAGGCTTGTACCATGGAATGCATTTCCTTATCATAGGTGGGGTATTTCCATACAATATCAGAGAGTGTCTCACTGTGGTATTCCATCGGATGACTGTGTTGAGTGAGACCTGCACCCACAACATAGTTAGATGCATCAATCTCAATATTGAACGGTTGTTGCAGATCAAGCAAGGAGAGTACTGGACATGAGCACAAGCGATGCTTTAGATCATCAAATGTTAATTTTTTTCCTTTCCCCACATGAACTTGGCCCTACCGCCACCCTTTGTTACCTAGCTAAGGGCCCATGCAATATGGGAGAATCCCAACACGAACAGTCGGTAGAAGTTGGCTAGTCCCAAGAAGCTTTGAGGCTTGGTTAGTGTGTTCGAGGTTGGCCAGTCACGAATGAATTGGATATTAGTTGGATCAACATTTACCCCATGCTCATCAACATGTAGACCAAGTATTAGCCCATGTTCATTCCAAAAGATAATTTTTGCAAGTTGGCATATAGATTATGTTGTCAAAGAGTGCTCAAAACCCATTGAATATGTCGCATGTGTTGCTCCCACATTTTGCTAAAGATGAGGATGTCATCCAAATATACCAACACAAAGTATTTTGTGAAGGATCTAGATACGTCATCCATCAACCTCATGAAAGAGGTTGGTTCATTTTTTAAGCCAAAGGGCATGACTAGCAATTCAAAGAGACCTTCTTTAGATTTCAAGGTTGTATTTCATACATCAGTTGGTTCGATGGGAACCTGTTGCTAGCCATACTTTACGTCAATATTGTTGAAGAAATTTCCCCCCTTGAGTTGTTCAAGAAGGTCATCAATCGTGTGAATGGGGTATTGGTTCCTAATTGTAATTTTATTTAAGGCTATGTAATCAATGCAAAGTCTCCATGTCCCATCCTTCTTCTGCACCAGCACAATTGGGTATTTTGCAAGGGGAGGATCTAGGTATGATGTGCCCCTTTTGGAGAAGCTCTTGGATATGTCACCTAATTTCTTCATTTTCCATAAACAAGAGACGATAGACTGGTTTATTAGGTAGAGGTGTGTTGGGGGTCAGATCAATTCGAATCTTGACTTGGTAGTGTTTTGGTACCCCTTTAGCTAAGGATAATATGTCTTTGTATTCTTCCACGATCCCGTCCACTTTCTTCTGTTGTAAAGAGAGGCTCTATGTAGAGGCCATGCATGTGGCAATGACCTTGTGCTTATTGTGAGCAAATATCACAAAGAACATAAACTTCTCGGTCTGTGAGATGACCTTACTGCATTTCTTAGCAGAGATTAAAGAAATAGAAGTAGGAGGCGCTACCTCTGGTATCCTGTACATTTGTCTACCCAAACTAATAATAACATTGTGGGGTTTAGACTCATACATAGCATGATGCTTCCAAAAATTTGGTTGTCCTAGAAGAACATCACAAATGTCAAGGGGAGCAATATCACACAGTACCTCATCTTTTAAAGGCTTGATGTTGTATGGCAGATGAGACTGTTGGCTGGCACAAAGATCTCTTCCTTAGCGAAGAAAGTCAATGGTATAGGGTTGCGGTTGCGGTGTCGTTGGTAGGTCCAGTCGCTTGACAAACTCAGTTGAAATCAATTTCTTCTGAATCCCACTATCGATAATGAAATGAGGAAGAGCCCCCTTTACCCACATCTATGAGTGAAAGAGGCATTCTCCTTCCTCTGGTTCTTTTGTTTCACTTGGTCAGACTTTGGTGGTAGCAATAGTGGCACTAGGTTCACCATCGATAATCCTCTTTCTCCTTTAGTATTTGATTCAGAATTAGAATCAACCTCTGACTCAGAATCCTTTAGTTCGGCCATGATTGACTTCTTGGAGCGGCATTCTTCGGTGTTGTGCCAAGGGATTTTATGGTAGTCACACCATTTTCCCATGTCCTTCTTCGTATTTTCATTTCCCTTCTTGTGTTGTGTCTTGGACTAGTTTTCCAAAGGGAGGCCATCTCGACTTGGTCCCTTGCTATGTGGGTTGGGTCTTCCTTTTCCATGCTTCGACTGTGAGGGGTTTGCAGATCGAAACTCTCACCTTTTCTACTTAAATTTCTGCTCGATATTGACCTCGTATCTATAAGACATGCCCAATGAGGCATTGTCCATAAAATCCATTTCTTTTTGAATGTACCTATGAAAATAGTCGTGATATTTTAGCACCATATCACACTCAAAGTATTTGATACTCAATTTGGTGCACATGGTATGGAAAATATTGGTGAAATCTAGTATTGTTTGGTCCCTTTCTTGACGTAGGTTGGTCCATCTAGTGTAATGATTCTCGTAGCTTCCAAAATGGTAGTATTGCTCTTTAATGACATCCCAAAAGGAATCCCATGTAGGGGCCACCACAAACACTGCAGATTCCTCTACGACCCTTTTGGCAGAGTAAGTATCCCACCAATATTTAAAATGGGGAATGACCTTGACGAGTGAAAAAGTGATATTTTCCCTATCAAAAAAATTGTGGATCGAAAAATACCCTTTGAGCATATTAACCCATTTATTTACAACATCTCCATCTATCAGTCCTTCAAATAATGGAATATCAAAATTTACCTGTGCCTTGAAGGGGGTTGCATGGCCGCTTGATGAAGATGCTTCTCCTATGGGAAGTCGTCAAAGGATTTGCATGAAGTTGTCCATCATTTCATTCCTTTTGCATGCGAGGGCTTCCTCGAGAAACATTTTAATAGGATCTCATGCTCCATCATCTTTATTTTCATCCCCCATGGGTTGTTTTTGGGCTCGATGTGACCAATATTGCAATGGCTCGATTGGTTCGAGTACCAACTTCTTGTACCCAAATCTTGTCGGGGACATGCACGAAGAAAAATAAATGAAGAGAAGAATGTTTTGATACCACTGGTCTGGATTTAGGAGCAGAAAAAACTTATTAATAGACTTAATATAATAAACAAATAGATATCAATAATAACACAGATATCCAGTGAACAATATCTTCTATTGAATAATGAAATAGGATGAAATTGTAAAAATGCAGAGCTAAAACACTTGCTTGAATGGTGGTAGCTATCTCTGAGAAGAGATGTGGCTTCTACATGCATCTGTCTGAGAAGAATGGACTACAATGAGACTCCATATCCCTTTTTTATATTACTCATGAATTCCAAAAACCTAACCCTAGGAGGTGAAACGTCAAAAGTCGTGTGGGCCCTATGGGTAAGTTGGTACCTCAACTTCCCAGGGTCATAACTTTTGCATACGACCTCCGTTTTAGGTGCATGATAGCCCATTAGAAAGATATTTCAGAGAACTACACATTCCTCCATCAAACTTTGAATCCGTTTACAGTTTGAGTGTGGTGAGCCAAAAAAACAATTTTTAGGTCCCCAAAATGACCCTCGAAGTACAACAAGATGTGCTGACATGAAAACATACAAAATAATCCAGTTGGATTAGGCAAGAGGCCATCAGTATCCACTTGGAGTATTTGTTGGTTCAGACATCTGCAGAAGAGTAGAACCCACAATTACAAAGAAGTACAAAAGAACGTGTTGAACAAAAATGGACAAGAGGAGCTAGTTAGAATAGGTGGGTGGCCACCAATATCCACCTAGATCATATGCATACCATTGAAATAACATGGTATGCATACCAAAGGTATGCAATGGTATCCATACTTGAGAATCCCTAAGAGAACTACCACTAAAACCCTAGAAGACAACTAAAACCCTACAAATAACCTATAAATGGTATGCCTACCAATGGTATGTATACAATGGTATGCAATGGTATGCATACTGATGGTATTCCATACTTGAGAATCGCTAAAACAACTACCACTAAAACCCTAAGACAACTAAAACCCTAACAGTAACCTATAAATGGTATGCATACCATGCAATGGTATGCATATCATTGCAATACCATTTCAATACCAATGTATGCATACTTGATAATCCCTAAGACAACTATCTCTAAAACCGTAAAAAAACTAAAACTATAAAAATAACCTATAAATTGTATGCATACCAATGATATGCATCGGTATGCATACCAATGGTATGCCATACTTGAGAATCCCTAAGAGAAATACCACTAAAATCCTAAGACAACTAAAACCCTAAAAATAAGCTATAAATGTTATGCATACTAATGGTATGCAATGGTATGCATACCATTGCGATACCATGGTATGCATACCATTCCAATACCATCGTATGCAATGGTATGCATACCAATAGTATGCCATACTTGAGAATACCATTGTGATACCATGGTATGCATACCATTGCAATACCATGGTATGGATACCAATGGTATGCATACCATTACAATACCATGGTATGCATAGTACCATAGTATGCATACCATTGCAATACCATGGTATTCAATGGTATGCATACCATTGCAATACCATGGTATGCAATGGTATGCATACTTGAGAATCCCTAAGAGAAATACCACTAAAACCCTATAAATAACCTATAAATAGATCCCCTCTCGTGGACGATACACATTTCATTTCATGTAAAAGTGATGGTTTAATTGGGAATCAATATAGTGTGACAAAGACAACTTCAAATAGTTGCAATCGTCAACATGTCAATATACACATTGTGCATGTAATGAAATTGTATCATAGATATCAAATTTGGAAATTCATTAGCATCTTTTTCAAGGTTTACGTTTTGAATATCGCATCATTGAATATCTATAAGATGTACTTTACTAGCATGTAACCATACAAAAGTAGTTGATCTACGTCAATCTATTTATCGAAGACACATAATTTACCCATTCACATGTGCTAATTTTCTATTAGGTTGTAGGAAGGAAAACTTGTAAGGAATTACTTTTTAGATAGATTTTTGGTAGCATAGCATTACTGAATAAACGTTATTAATAATTGATGGGTTGAACAAAATTTACATATATCCACTACACAATCTCAACAAACATTTGTATTAATGGATCTTTCAGTAGTCTTTTTATCATTTATGAAGGGTTACACATAAATCAAATGATTTTATATATGTTATGCATAGATAGATGTGAATATTGTGTCTGCCCCAGAAAATAACATTGAGCTCAAATGTGTGTTCCCATAACTTATTCCTTAATGTGTAATGCAATTATTTATAATCGCTAAATAGAAACAAATCAAGGGACTAATACACAGTAAATTCATACACTTTGAAATTCATATGTTCATAAACATCAAATGTAAAAACAAATGAGATACATAAAAAGTGTGACATGATATATATATATGTGTGTGTGTGTGTGTGTGTGTATACTCAACATCGTCTAACTTGTACATTTTTTACAAAATGGAAACTCGTGCCCACTATACAAGTGCCCTAACATAAAAAAAATCTATATCGTAGTCTAGATATGATATCTCACTAGTTGGTCAATCATTGAACATTTCCATCCTTGCCACCCTCAGGAGCATCCTGGAAATCTATCTTTCTTCTCTTGCTCGAGGATGCTTTTCGAGAGGTTCTAGGCCTAGGTGTGCTTCGCTGCTATGGAGATTGCACAAACAATAAACAATGTTTTAAGTTTTTGTCATCAATTAATTAATAGACATACAAATTGATACTTTGTAATTTAACCTAAGACAACTCACAACATATGAAATGGTCAATCATGAAGGTGTTACCCTCCTCCGTGACCCCAATCTCTCTGCAATTCCACCCTTCATCAGTTACAAGGATCAAGTCAAGAAAATTAAACAAATATCCATAAAAACAAATTCATGAAACATAAAAAATGATCATCAATGCATTATCTCACTGTGCATATCTCAGGCATCGATGGAGATTCACTAGCAGTTGGAGCACTCGATTGTACAACCTGATCTGTGACAACCTCTATTGTGGAAGTCTATGTTGATGGGGATGAAAGTTGTTGTGGGGGTGGGTGGTAGAAAAGTGGGTTGTGATGGATCTTCATGGGATATAGAAGTGAATCCAACACCCTAGGCCTAGAGAAAGTAAACCCAGAAGAAATGCCTAGTGTTAGCAATATTTCTTGTAAGGGGGGTCAGAATGTAAAAGAATGGGTTAAAACCCACTTGTCCTAAGTTCGGGGTGCTAATGCACCCATGATTAAACGAAAACCAAGTCTGGATGGCAGGGATCACAATGCCCATATCAATGACGCATGTTGGATTCCGGACCCCCCTTGCCTTTCTACCTTTAAGTGGGGGGGCGGGTCCGGAATCGCAGGCACAACTCTCCGACGGTCTAGATTAGCGTGCCCAGATCAACGACGATGAAGACAATTCCGGACCCCCCTGAATTTCTACCTTTAAGCGGAGGGGGGGGGGGTTCGGAATCGAACGAGCAGCTTTCGACAGCTGAGATTTCAATGCCTGGATCAACGGCGTTTGGACAGCCCCGTCTTACTCACCCACTCTGGGTTTAACTGGCGTGGGGCCTTCTCTCATCATTTCGTCCTCCTTTCCACCTTTCTCATGTTGCCGTGTGTCATCCATCCACCTCCCCTCTTTGGTCCACATGGTCTTCCCGCCTTCTCGTCATCCATTTGTCGCTCGCAATGTGTCCCGCACGTCGGCCCCTCACCAAAAGGCGAGTTCGTTATCTCTCACCTTCCCTCTTTCCTCCCGAGGTCTTTCACCATGAACCATCCTCTGTCACCCTCCTCACACCTTTCCGCTCCTCTTCCACGTCTTCATAATATGACGCCATCCCCCCTACCATACACCCCGTTCTCCGCTCTGGCTGCCATGCCTCTCCACCAAGCCCTTCAGTTATTCCAGGTGGCAGCGCGAGAAGTCTTCCATATCCCAAAATGCTGAGTTGGCCAGGTCGTCCTCAATCCCAAGAAGCAGTTATTGAAGCGGTTGGTGGTGGTTAGACATCGTCTCCGCCATAATGGGAAAGTCCGATAATGAATTAAAGGCACGTCGATTCGCCGCTGGATTTGTCAAAGAATTAGATTGCGTCTGACATAAGTTGCACGATCTTTCAGATGTTGGTTGTCATAAGCCATGCAGACGCAAAGCTTTCAATGAAGTATCTTGATTTTTCTGTTGTTGTCATTCTGAGTATATGTAGGCGTTTTCGCCATTTTCTTATCCATCGATGGTAGAGCTAAGCTCCCGACTGTAAAGTTTCAGTAAACATTCTAGATTTCTGGGTTATGTATCAGTGTTTGAGATTTCTTGGTTTATGACAGACAGTTTTCCTTTTCCATCTATGTTTCATCTCTTGCTGGAGAGTTCATGATCGAATGCTTCGTATGAATTAATGCAATTGTGTTATGATAAATGATTTATTGTTGCATTGTTGTTTTCTCTGGTTTCCCACATTTGGAAGTAAGAAGATCTTACTTTCATATGCCTTCTCTCACAGTCTGTTAGAAGCTTTATGCCTATAGCAGACCCTTACACCCTTCTCATGAAGTCTTCCCCCTACTCACCCTTTATTGCAACTCATTGTTTGAAGTTTATCAAGACCTCATTTGTTCATACATGCCTGGCCTAGTTTCTGAGTTGAGACTACTGTTCTGAGTTTGCTTCCATTTGATCACCCCTTTCAAACAAATCGTGACATTAAACTGATGGGCGTCGGGCTCTGCTCCTGCAAGAAATCTAGGAGTGACTTCCGTCGCCAACATTTCTAGCGCCGTTGCCGGGGACGAAGTTGAATATTTTCCCCAGGATTGAACGACAAAGATCAACTGATTCTGAAGGGGCATCAGATATCAGAACTTGAAGATTGCTATTGTGCACCTGGTGACTCCATTGTGACGACTCCACTGGGGAGAACCTGCTCTATCAACTGTGGCTTCAAGAGGCAGACCCACGAGGTCTAATACACACTTGCCTTTAGCTACACCAGAAGCTGACTCGGAAGTAGTGCACAGAAAGGGAAAGAGCTCTGCGAAGGAAGTTTTCATCGTTGAAACAGGTAATACACCATCCCCTTCTGTGAGAACTCAATTTTCTTATTCTCATCTTCCTAGTCGTCCTTCCTCTGAGGTTTCCCGTTTTCTGAATTTCAGGAGTGTTTCTGCTGAGTTTTCTCCTCCTGGTCTGGTACCAGAAACAAAGATCCTTTTCACTCCCCCCTCCCTAGAGTTCGTGCCTCATCATAGACCTCAATCTTCTGAAGGTTTCACCACCCCTCCTTTTGTTGCTACTACTGCGCAGAGAGAAGCGTTTGCACACTCAGGTCCCTTGGCTCTCTCACTGTTTTCTCCATTGTTTCCTCCAAGAACCTCTTTTCCAACATCCCCTATTCATACTCCTTCTCCTCCGAGTTCTCCTCTACCTAATACTCCTATGGCTGGTTCTAATCCCCCTCTGAATAGAATGGACACCATAGTAGCTGCTAGATATGCTCCTTTAACCCTACCTCATCCTATGAATCCTCTCCCTGCTGGAGACTACTTGAAGTACATGCCCAAGTTCAGTGGGGAAGGACACATAACTGCTGAGGAGCACTTGGCTATTTTTTACAGTTATGCAGACAACCTAAACATTGAAAATGAAGATGTCTGGATGAGAGTCTTTGTCCAGAGCTTGGAGGGTGAGGTCAGAAAATGGTTTAGAGGACTAGCCCTTGGATCTATCGCTGGAATTGAGGCTCTAGATAGTGTTTTCCTGAGACAGTGGGGGGACAGGAAGGATTATATGTATTACATGACGGAGTTTGGGTCTCTGAAGAATATGGAAGGAGAGTCTGTCTCAGAAATCTCCAAAATATTTAATAAGATGTACAACAAGATTCCTGCAGAGATTAAACCCTCAGAGGCCTCTGCTCAAATTTCCTATGCTGGCGCTTTTGACCCTGATTTTTGTCTCGTGTTAAGAGAAAGAAGAGCCACCTCTTTAGCTCAGATGCAAGATGCAGCTATAGAAGTGGAATCCAACATATTTGCAGCTAACAGACTGAGAATCCAGGCCGACACAGATAGAAGAAAGGAAAAATCGGAAGCCTCAACTTCTGGCCCATCACTACCCCACACTCAAGTAAATGAGCTGGCCCGAGTTATGAACCTCCTTAAAGAAGAGGTGGAGAGATTAAAGGTGGAAAGGAAGCAAATGTATAAGGGCCCTCAGAACACCGAAAATAAAGGGAGTTTCAGAAGGCCAAATAATATTGCTCCCCTGACTATGCACGGAGAGAGAGGAAGAGACAGAGAAGACCAAAGAATTCAGGCTCCCTTTCAGAACAATTTTGTGACTGATGAAGAAGAAGAGGAAACAGACGAGCCTGAGCCTAAAATCCACTGCTTAGAAGATGCTCCTCCTTTTCCTCATCTCACTCAGACTACTTATGAAGAGTCTCTCATGGATGGTCAGCTAAATGAATTGAGCAAGGGAGACAAAGCTGGTGGCGGTCGAGGCAGGTACAACCTAAGGTCCGATAAAAGGGCAGCAACACCCGACATTCCTGAGCCATCCAATAGAACAGAGAAGCCTGCTAATGAAGTAGAAGATAGAGGCAAGAGGGCTCAACCTTTTTCTCCCATTGTCCAAAGTCATGTTCCTGAAATTAGAGAAATTCCAAAGCCCATGTCTTCTTTCAATTTCAAACATGAGATTCAAAAGATCAGAATTCCTATGCCACTCACTGAGTTAATTAAACATGGGGAATTCAAAAAGCGTTTCTCTGAGCTGTTGAAGACCGAAGCCTCATACCCTCTTACAGACTCCATAAACCTCCAAGATGAAAGGGATGCAGTTGTCCTTGGTCCCATGGTAGAGGACAGAGATGATTCATCCCCTCCCTTCTACACATCCCTGAATATACATGACAAAGTGCTTCATAATTTCCTTATGGATTCAGGGGCCTCCCACAACCTCATGCCCAAAACTGTTATGGAGGAGTTGGGGCTAGAAGTCACCCAAGCCTATCATGACCTCTATTCTTTTGACTCTAGGAGGGTGCAATGTTTGGGAGTCATTAAGGACCTGGTAGTCTCTTTGTTTCAGTTGCCCATGAAGAGTATGTTCATGGATATTGTGGTAGTTGATGTCCCCCCTAAGTTTGGTATGTTGTTTTCAAGATCCTGGATAAAGAGACTGGGGGGAACCCTGCAGATGGATCTCACATATGCCACCATTCTGGTCTTTGGAGGGGAACATAGGAGACTATACAGGGAAGCCCAACTAGCCTACATAATCCGTGATGAAGCCAACCCTACCAATCACCCCATCTATGCCTTGGACACTAATTTAGGCTCCAGTTTACTACAACTTACCCACACCCCTAAGGCTCATTTACAGATCAGAAAGAATCCCATTCTTAATCAGGAGACACCCCTTCCAACCACCTCTGTTTGGAAGATGTTCTTTGATGGAGCTTCCTCCAGTATGGGTGCAGGTGCCAGGGTGGTATTTATATCCCCCTCTCAAGAGACCATATCTCTGTCATACAAGCTGGAATTTGAAGTCACCAACAATGTGGCAGAGTATGAGGCTCTGGTTCTGGGATTGAGGGCTGCGCCGCAGATGGAAATAAGAGAGATAGCTATGTTTGGGGATGCAGAGTTGATTGTCCAACAGGTCAAAAATGTTTATAAAGCTAAGAATCCTCAGCTCAAGAATTACAGGAACGAGGTATGGGACCTGGTTGATAATTTCTTCCTGGCTTTTAACATTTCCTACATTCCAAGGGGATAAAATATTCCATCCAACCTCTTAGCTTTCACGGCTAGTATGATCGAAGTTCCTGCGCTGCCCCCTGTCGGGTCCGATGTCGAAGTAAAGTATAGGCCCTATGTACCAGACAATGTGAAGCATTGGAGGGTATTTGAAGATGATCAGGAGATCAAAAAGTTTCTCCAATCTATGGATGAATTTTTTGCATTACACATAGATGAAGATTCTGACGTGGAAAGTGACCACCACCCTGAGGAGTTTTTGAATGAAATGGCTAACCACCAGATTATTCAACTACTGAGCAATCACATACCAAGAGGTCTGATCCCATTAGAAAGATTGTTCGATGGAAATGATTTGGCAGTAAGGGGAAGAATCTCAGGCGATGATGCTGATACAGCTAAGTGCAACATAGGCACACCTGAGGAGCCTAAATTGGTCAAGCTGTCAAGAAGTTTGACTAAGGAGAAGAGGGTTGGATATATTAAGTTGTTGAGAGAGTTTGCTGATGTGTTTGCATGGACCTACGAAGATCTCAATATGTATGACACATCAGTCATTGAGCACAAGATCCCACTGAAAGAAGAGGCCAAGCCATTCAAGAAGAAGTTGAGATAGATAAATCCCATGTTGCTACCTATCATGGAGAGGGAAGTGAAAAAGCTATTGGATGCCCAGATCATTGCCCCCTTGAGATATTCTGACTGGGTAGCCAATTTGGTCCCAGTAAGAAAAAAGAGTGGCAAAATCAGACTCTGTGTTGATTTCAGAAACCTGAACAGGAGCTCAAGGAAGGATAATTATCCCTTGCCCAACATGGAGCACATATTGCAGAAGGTCATTGGTGCTTCCATAATATCCATGATTGATGGTTTCTCTGGCTACAATCAGATATCAGTCATGCCTGAGGATAGGGAAAAAACAGCCTTCACCACTCGTTGGGGCACATTCATGTATGCCAAAATGCCTTTCGGACTGATGAACGCAGGAGCAACATTTCAGCGAGCCATGGACATAACCTTCATCGGGGAGAAGGATCAGTTTGTGGTGATATGTCTAGATGACATCACAGTCTTCTCCAAAACTGATAAAGAACACCGCCACCACTTGAAGAAGGTTTTCCATAAGTGTCGGAGGTATGGCCTATCTTTAAACCCCAAAAAATCAATGTTTTCCATGCAGGAGGGAAAGTTGTTAGGCCATATAGTATCAGTAGAGGGAGTAAGGATTGATCCCGAAAGGGTAGAAGTGATTCAGGCCTTGTCCCTTCCCAGATCTAAGAAAGAGGTTCAGGCATTTTTGGGAAGGATAAATTTTCTGAGGAGATTTGTTTCAAATTTTGCTGAGTTGGTAAAACACATCACAGTCATGCTCAAGAAGGGGAGTGAAGTCAGATGGACCTTTGCACCCAGGGAATCTTTCAATCAAATAAAGAAGGCGTTGAATGAGGCACCTGTGCTAGTCAGTCTCGATTATTCCAAAGATTTTCTGATATTTTCTTTTTCTTCTTTTGATACAGTAGCAGCAATCTTACTGCAGAAAAATGATCAAGGACAAGAGCATCCTATTGCCTTCTTTAGCAAGGCACTGAGAGATGCAGAACTCCGATATGAGATCATGGAGAAGCAGGCTTATGCCCTGGTGAAATCCCTCAAGGCTTTCAGAGTCTATGTCTTGCATTCAAAAATCACTGCATATGTCCCTTCAACCTCTGTGAAGGACATTCTTATACAGCCTGACATAGATGGGAGAAGAGGTAAATGGATCGCTAAGATTCTAGAATTTGATCTAGAGATTAAACCCACCAAGATGATAAAGGGGCAGGGTTTAGCCAAGTTGCTGGCTGAATCCAATTGCAGGGTCCTGGGAATCAACTGCATCAGCGACCAAGCTGAGTCATCCGACAGTAGTTCCCAGAGAGATTTGCCACTAGCAACGTGCACCTGGTACAAGGATATCTTGTACTTTATGCAAGAATTGAAGCCTCCTGATGGGATGGAGAAAAGCAAGGCAAGGGCTTTAAAGCTCAAAGCTGTCAGGTATTGCCTAATTGGCCAAACCTTTTATTGGAAGGACCCTCTGGGGGTACTACTAAGGTGTCTAGACCCGCAGCAGGCACAGAAGGTTATGATCAATTTCCATATTAGTCTCTATGTAGGTCATTGTTGGTCCCCGGTTTTGACTATGTTCTATGCCCATACTACATACCATTGACCTCCAACTCTATGCCAGTACCACCTTTTTTGACCTCCTTTGGATATAATCAACACCCTTTTACCACTTGAAAGGGTCGCCTAAGGTATC
>ML778208.1:1649695-1667025 GCA_009831015.1 Picea engelmannii
AGCTCTAGAGAGGGGATCTCCTCCATCTTCTTAACAAACTTAGACGAGAGAGCATGCTTGGATTTAGATCCTGCCGAGCGGATTAACATTTTGAATGCTTCCATAGGGTCTTCTTTCAACTCAACAGTCGGATCTGGGGCCATCGAAGCTGGGCGGCGACCACCAGAAACCAAGTAAGCGGAGCAGGTTGCAGAGGCAAGACCACGGCTTCCAAAAACGCATGCAAACGAACGCCGATCCGCAGCAAAGAATGCTCGGCTGCTGCAGTCGAAGGTCGCGCTCCTCTCCAAGCAAAATCGTTTTGGATCAAGGCGTAGACGTAGGCTGAGATCGCCTAACCGCGGCCCTAACCCTGATCGACTGCTTCAATTCGCGCCCCTGCAATCGGAAGACCAGAGCGGCGGCTAGGGTTTGGACCCTAGCCGCGATGACAGTCCGTTTCGCTCCATTCTCAATTGTCAGAAGATCCACAATCATTAATTAAGGTAGACAAAATTTTACCCCTAGCGAAGTTTTAGATTTAGAACCTAGATTCTGAACTGGGCGACATTTAATTAGGGAAGTTGTTTAAAATTTTCTTAACATGTTAATTGTCTTAGGTCCATCTAGGTTCATCCCTCTATCATCATCAATGCGACGTGCCCTTCAGGACGCACTAGGTGCTCCAAGGGTGCCACTCGCCTCTTTTGTTTTGTTTTTTTTTGCGACGTGCCCTTCAGGATGCACCACATGCTCCAAGGGTGCCACTCACCTCTTTTGCTTCTTTTGTGCGACGTTCCCTTCATGACACACCACGTGATCCAAGGGTGCCACTCTCCTCTTGACTAATTGGTAGACATAAATAACCCCTGGAGTCAACACTTTGCCAGGTGAACTTGTGGGAGACTAAGGGCTTCTAAGGAATAAAGACTCCACCTTATTGTGCGCCCCTTAGAATCATCGTGAGCGACTGTCCCAGTTTGCCCTCATGGCATCGTGGGTCCTCTCGAACTAAGTAATCGTTAACCTACAGTTCAAGCCACAGCGAGAGTGCTAGTAGGCTGTGGTAGGGTTGTTGTCCACACCTCTCCCTCAACCTCTCTGGTAGTCATGTGTGACCCCTTTACTCCATATGTGAGTCTATTCAACAAGCTATCATAAGCCTACATCATCAAAAAATCATGTTAGAACATGTCCACATCATATCATCTAATCAAAATGTATTAATATCATAGTAAATCAATGAAACCCCAATAGCACACTCCCTGACTCGATTCGGAGTCCAAGGGGTTCCATCGATGCTTCTGCATCCTCAAGGTCCAAAACCCTGCACACTTAGTAAAACCGAGTCAATAGCACCTATCTATGTCAATGTAGTAAAACAACATGTCATGTACCCATGACGCATTATAATCAAAGTCAAATGTTTTAATATCATAATAATCTGGATCACTTGCAAGCAAGTGTCCTCGAAGAATAAGTTCGCTCAGTGCGCTAGAGCGGGATGTTACAATGTTTTTTGATCTCAATTCTCATTATAGAGTTTCAGTATGCCCTCCTAAAAGTTTCTCTGCAATCCCTTTTTAGGGTTTTCTAGTGCGCTCTCTTCACAAGGCATTAGTGTGCCCTCTTCACATGGATTTAGTGCGCCCTCTTCACAGGTTTTAAGTGTGTCCTCTTCATGGGGTTTCAATGCGCCCTCTCCATAGGATTTCAATGTTCCCTCTCCATACAATATTATTTTACCCTCTTCATAGAGTTTCATTTCACCCTCACCACAGTATTTCATTGTGCCCTCTTAATAGGATTTCAGTGTGCCCTCTTCACAAAATTTCAATGTTCCCTCATAGATGCTACTCTCAAGTGTCTCCCATAGATTTATGGAAGTGTGCATATTTTACTAGAGGCATCCCTTTATATTGAACCATTTGATGGATGAAAATCATGTTTCCTCGTAAAGAACCATCCATAGAGGACTTAACATCTAATGTGTCTACACCAATTCATAGTTTATATCTCTCTCATGAAACTCGATACACACTTTCAATTGCCAAAAATTTTGGGCCAAATGAATGGAGAGACTATCAATTTTTGTATTTGTAGTCTCTCCATCTGCTTCAAGACATGTCATGAGATGGAAGAGGACATGAAGCTTCAAATTTCCAGCCTACAATTTGATGGAATTGCACAAGGTTGGTGGGATACTCAACTAGAGAATTGTGTGTCGGTCATCGAGATAGGAGAGCCACCAAGTACAATGCCTACATGCCTCACTTCTCGGGAAGGATTTTTCCAGGAATTACGAGACTGCTTCTATACCCCAAGATCTCTCCATAACCTACTTGATAAATGGTTGAAATTCCAACAAATCTCCAATCACTCAGTACAAAACTACATCAATGTCTTCTGCAAGTTATGCATACTGCTCCACATTTCTGATCCAAAAGAGGTATTAAATTTCATATTTAGTTATGGTTTGTTAATGATTTTCCATCCTAAATTTTCTTTCTTTGAGAGTCCTTCCTTAGAAAAGGATTTTCTTTGGTCCTTGGACATGGATCATAAACTGGCTCCTCAAATCCGCTCTCCTCAAAACCAATATGGTCCTTCTCATTCTCTTGTTTCCCCCACTTCCCCATCCATACAAAAAAATGCACCCTCATTACCTTTAAGAAGACCAACTCACATGCTTCTAATGATTTTCATGCACTTAAAAACCTATGCACAAACTATTTTTATTTTCATAGGTTTCTTAGTAAGATTCCCCTAACCATACTCCAATTGTCTCTCTCAACAATCCTACCGAAGTGGACTCCTCTCTAATCGTAATGACCTATAATGAAACCAACACTTATAATGTACCCCTATTTACACATAATTGTGATATCAACCATGAGTTTTATATTGTAATCCTAGACAAATGAAGCTAAAAGAACATCATTTCCCATGGTATGGTCCAATGCATTCAACTACCCACCACTCTGCGCCCAACCCCATATCATCTTCATTAGGTAAAAAAGGGAGGACCTCATCTTAGCATCTCTCGATGTTGTTTGGTGACCTTTGATATTTTATTTTTCTTGGATACTACGGTGTGTGATGTCTCCCCCTTAGATTGTGTTGATTTTTTACTTGGTATTTCCTACCAACAAGCATGACACGTTGAGTACCGTAGTAAAATTCATCAATACCACCTGCAAAAGGAGGGGCACACATATGTTCTTGCGTCCTATGCCCTTAAATCCACCTATCCTATTACCATGCATGCATCCATTAAGCAAGTTAGTCAGAAAAAGACATCTCTTTGTGCTTAGTGTACCCCAAAATGATAACCTGACCAACCCTGCGCCTTCGGACATGGATCCCCTACTCCAAGAATTTATACATGTATTCACTCAACCCATGTTCTTTCCCCCATATTGATCTATTGGGCACATGATATATCTCATTCCTTTCGCTTCTTTAATCAATGCCCCATATTATCACCTCACTCCCCAAGGGGCTACCGATATAGAGCTCCAAATAGGCTAACTTTTCAACTTAGGACATATTCAACCTTCATCGTAACCTTGTGTGTCTCCATCCTCTATTATCCAAAAAATTATGCATCTAAATGACACATTTTGATCAACTACCACTCCCTTAATAAAGCTACAGTTAAAAACGACTACCCCCTACTGTGGATTGAGGATTTGCTAGAGCACTTACAAGGTGCAAACAAAGTTTTAGTAAAAGAACAGAAAAGATACAATGGAAAATACAAACATTACACAGAGATTTTTCACTTGGAAAGACAAAATGGGAAAACCAACATATTCTATATTCATTCATGGTGATACATTGTTTACAATACAATATACATATAGGATCCAATGACATCCAAAATCCTAACCCAATGACCTGGATTAGTCAACAACCCTAATTAATTAACGAGAAATAGAAAACCATCGACAAAAAACCATGTGCCGAAAAACCGTCGAACAATGGACACA
The DNA here is from genome assembly GCA_009831015.1 of Picea engelmannii. Taxonomy (NCBI): domain Eukaryota; kingdom Viridiplantae; phylum Streptophyta; class Pinopsida; order Pinales; family Pinaceae; genus Picea; species Picea engelmannii. The sequence goes on from ML778208.1 coordinate 1,653,667, forward strand.
AAAATCAAGGCAACATGAAAAACAAGGAAAAAATGTGATACCTTTCTCGAGGAAACACAAAAAAGGAGGCAAAATGTGACATGTTTCCTGAGGCAAAAATTTGACACTACTACTCATGCAAAGAATACAACACATACCCAACACAAATGCATCCCATTTTTCCATTGGATGTGTTCTTAAACAAGGAGGTCACACCATGGCATACCATTCAGAAACTCTTGCAGAGGCCAAAGTTCATTGCAACACTTAATACAAGGATTTCTATAGTTTGGTGCAGGAATTGAAATAGTGGTCTCATTACATTATTGACAAAGAAACAATTCTTCATACACATCATCACCACCTGATGTTCATCAATTCATACTGTAAGATTCAATATTAGTGACATATGAAGTGGGAATACTATATTCAATCATTCCATCTTGTAATTAAATACAATAAGGGTACGACTAAGTATATGGATGACATATTAAGTCATCTCCCTAATCAGGTCTTGCACATCTTAGAGGTATGCTATGTAGCATACAATACATGGAAATACATGTGCAAACATATATGTGTTTTGGTGAGTTATGCATATAGTTTTTGCAACCTAAAATTATGAATAAAAATCCATTTGTTTATTATACTATCTAGGATGGTTGTCTCTACAAAATAAACTATCAGTGTGTGACACGGTCTTAAAGTCTCCTTATTATAATATGTGAAGCACATGACTTTGCTTATAGGGGGCATTTTGACACATCTAAGACCATCTTGAATCTCCAACACCATTTCTACATTCCTTCTTTTCCAAAACAAGTGCATAAGTTCATTCACTTTTTTTTCTCTCTATTAACAAAGTAAGCCATCCAACCATAAGCATGGTCTTTACTAGCCTTTAATAGTGCCCTCACTTCCCTGGGAATCCATTTCTAGGGACTTTTTGAGTGGTATTATGACCACTCTCCAAAAGAACAATGTTATCTGGGTGGTCATTTTTCATTTTTATGAGATGGTTCTATTTATCCCCTACCTTAAGACTACCTTTGTTGCTCAGACCCCATACCTCTTATTCCATCATATTTGGCCCCACTTTGCATTGTCCAGTAGCATTATTTATGATAGTGACTCTTGTTTTCTAAGAACCTTATGGCGTACTCTTTGGTCCTTTATAGGTTTCCAACTTGATTTTTGCACTTCCTTTCACCCATATACTGACGAACAAATAGAAGTTGTCAATTTTACTCTGGTCCACTCCCTTCGCAACTATTTTTCTAAAAACATCAATGTGATTCTTATCTACATCTTATTTATCATAATTACAAACCGGTCACACACTCGTCCACTAGGTCACGCATTCATCATATGATATTCCCCTTAATCTCGCTCCTTCCGGGTCTCCAAATAGGAAACAAGAAAAAAAATCATCTCAATGTTTGATCAACAAATTAGCTTATTTCCACACTCAAGTAGCAGTTATTGTGAAAGCTACATAAAAGCATGAAAAACAAAGGCATTATAAACAATAAATTCCCTTATTCTTTGAACTAATATATCATGTGTGGCTCTTACTAGACAAACACCCCTTCAAAGGGAAACATCATAAGTTGCACCCAACCATATATGGTCCCTACACTATTCTGGAATGCATTGGAGATGATGTATATCGCCTAGACTTTCCTTTAGATCTCGACATCCATGATTTACTTAATTTTAACAACGTCAAGTTGTTTGAACCACCTCTCCTTGAAGAGTTAGTAACAATTCGTCATCTTGTGTATAATATTCCATATATTCATCCTCCTCTTCTCACTGATCAAATTCTTAACTCCAAGACAAGGACCACTTGCCAATATCAATATCTTTCATATCTTGTTGGTCAAAAGGGAAAAAATCCAACTTAGGTCAACTGGATGTCTATAACAACAATAAATGGATGCTTTCAAATCTAAACATGGAGGAATTTGGCCACCAGGAAGGGCACAACGCTTCCTTGGCCACTCATGATGAGGAATGTTCTCCATAACTAAATGCTTAACAATTAGTTTTCTACAAAAATATCTATTGTAAAAGGGTGCTCCATAAGTAAATGTTTAGAAATCTATTTAGGTACAACAACTTCTAATAAACTAGCTTTCCATAATTAAATTTTGAGCAATTTAGTTAGCTCCACCAACTTTTATTATAACTAGTTAATAAAATAGAAGGAAAATTCAGCCTTGTAGATAAAGGGAGCTCCTCTCTCTCTCAATAGAGTGGATGGTAATTTTTAGGCCTGAGCTATCTCTCTCTCTATTATCATTTATGCTCTATTTTCCTCTCTTCCACACTATCTAATCTCTCTTCTTCGCTACACATTGATTTTAAATGTGTGAGTATCCATATATGTATGCATATCATGTTTACAAAATCCTCCATATTCAAATGTTAGAGGTTGTTATTGAAGGGGATGGAGAGCTTCTCTTGTGTAAGTGCTACTTCCTAAAGTACTAGATTATGATAATTGTCCCCTCACGAGGAGACCCATTATTTTATCTGAATGACTTCATCTACAAACCTTTTAGAGATTAAGAACCGGTCAAGTCTCTTCAAAGTTATATCTTTATTGTTTTTTATTATTCCTCTAGGCGGGAGTAATCTTAGATGGTTCAATATCAAGCAATGTTACTTATTCCTTTTTTCTTATAAAGTAACTTGAAAGAAAAACCACTTTTTTTGTCAGTCCCAATACTTTTGAGGCTCCTAGATTAAATTTTAAGTCTCCCCCACCAAAATTAATCTATTTTGAATTCATTCCATTTTGCAAAACTTATTTGAGTAATCCACCGTATCCAAATAAGGACCACATGTGTAATACCCCTAGGTCAAACACTTAGATGTGATTGTACACATAGGTTGGTGGGATAATATATTTTAGGCCTAAGTTCCATTGTACATATGTTTGGTTGCTAGAGGGCCAATATGATTCCAAGATATTTTTAATGTGTATCACTCATATTAATAATAAAATACATTGTTATTGTAGACCAATCAGATGAAAGAGTATGGAGGACTAAGAACTACATTAGTGGGAAAGGGGGCTAAGTGTCTGAGACGAGGAGCTAAGCCAAGGAGGATTAAGTCATGGAAATATTATTTTAATTTTTTGTAAAGTCTAAGTCTTGATATATCTAGCTAATCTAAGTTCCAAGAGTGGGGGAACATATAGAAGTGGACCTCATGAATCTTCATGAAGAAAAGTGTTCAGTTAGGGACATGAAGATATATCATGAGACTTAGTGTGTTTTGGGGGGACTTTGGATAAACCATATTTCTACCACCATATTCATCCATGACCTTTCTCATGCATGATCATCATAATCATCATTAGAATTGTTATTTTTTTTCTTTTTTGGTCGTCGAAAGGGAAGAAATCTTCCATATGTATCTTATGAATTTGCAATTGTCATACCTACACAAGGAATTATCTTTAATATGTTTATAAAAAGAGAGTTGAGATATAAAAATGAAGAGGCAGGTTGTCTAGCCTGTTTTTGTTGAAGAAGAGGGTCGTCAGGATTGTGAGGAGTATCTCTCTTGTGAGAGAATTGTTGAAGAATAATTGCTAGTGCGCTAGATAATAGACGGAAAGCTCTAATACTTTCTATCCGGCCTATTTTTGAAGCCTGTAAAGGGAAGTGGTGAAGACAAAAGACTATTTAAAAGAGAAGGGGCACACTTCATGGGGTGGAATAGGCACGTGGGAAATAAGACTTTGTAGGCTATTTGAAGTAGTTGTCACCTTGAATTGAGATTATTTTTTTAGTATGAACCTTAGTATGGACTAGGAGGATTTCCTTGGTGGATTTCTAGTGTCAGCTTGGGGGAAACCTGCTTCTAAAATTTTATGAGCAACCAAGTCTATAGATGGGAGGAACGTCTAAGGTCTGCACACAATTGGGGATTTACATAAAATACAACTAGTCTTGTGTGTAATTTCATACGATTTACTATGTGTAATGTATTCAATGTGTTACTCTAACTGTATATATTTTTACATGGTTTATATATGTTGTTAGAACTGCATTGCATCCATGGTATTCATATGCAAGGAATTTAAGTTAATGATATGATATCTGATATATTTCAGACTTGTTGATCATAATAATTATTATCTTAATATATTAGATCCATAAAGGTAGAAATTCAAAGGAAATCGTAAAATCAATCATGGCATAAGTCAGATTTTGTGTGGCATGGCCTTGCTCAAGGATGGGGGCATTACATTATAGTGTTAGAGCCACAGGTTTGACATTGAGCCTGCATGGGCCAACAATAAGAACATTGGAGAGATAAGTCACAAAAGATTGAATTTTAGAGAATGTCTTTGAGACGTTTGATAAAATAAATCCCATAAATTAGGAAAGGAAATTTGTGGAGAGATCGAAGAATTCACTCTTGAAATAAAAAAAAAATTATTTTAAATCTATAATTGAGCGTGTAGTTGGCCAAATTTTCTTTCGAAAATTACAGAACATCCTGATAAAAATTTGGCAAAAGTAGCAAGTTTGTGAGGGAACTTCTTGGAAAATTTGCAGGTAATGTAAGAATCGAACCAAGAATTCAAAATCCTTAAATTTTAAATGGTAATACGAAAAAAATTGGGCCTACAGATGGATGAATTTTGAGGCATAATGCATTCGTAAAGGAATTGTAGTAGATTTTCCCAAGTTGTGAAAAAAATTGGGAACAAATTTTGAATCTGGAACTTGGAAAAAGTAAGAGAAATTTGGGTATTTTTCATATGATGATGTCAACATGACATGGAGGCCACACATCAGCTGACGTGGAAACACAATGACGTTTACTGCCAAGGATATCTATTTATTTTTTAGAAATGTTTTTGTCTGTAAAAATTATATGGAAATGTGGAAAAGAGAAAGAAAATGATTGTTACCCCTACCCCCACTCAGACCAAGACATCACTTTTACTGAATTTTTTTTTTTTCAATTTTTTTTTTTCGAAATAAAAATTAAGGTAAAGAAAGGCCAGAAACAACTAATATCTTTGAATGAAAAAATATGTGTTTTCAAGATGGATTGGTAATACTTTCTATTGATTTAATAGATTTTTTCTTATACATATGCGAGGAAGGGAATACAAAAAGAATTAGATGATGATGTTATTTGTTCTTTATCACTTAGGAATCGTGCGAGGTTTGATTCCCATACATGGTTCTAAATGAGAGAAAGGAGTGAGGGGTCCTATTTTCGACAACTCTTCCATATGGTAGGCACATAATGGCTGGAATTACAGTTCGTAGATGATATGGAGCCACGTGGTGGTCCAATTTATTGTCCTACGAACCCATGGTAATACATTGTAATTTATTTAAGTGTTAAGCTACCATCGGGCATAGAAAGAATGGGAGGTATGGACAAGAAACCACACCAAACCATGGACCCACCAAGACATGGTGGATTTTCAAAATATTTCTAAGTACCAAGACTCCACGAGTGTGAAGGGTATGGGGAGAAGAGGTATAATACACTACGGAGTGTGGTCAAATTTCAATATTTTTCTTAGTCATAAGGATTGGTCAAGAGGATGTGTAGATGGAGATATAAGAGTAAAATAAATATGGTATCACCCAAACCTGTGTTGAAGAGAAAAAAAAGGCTAAGTGTTAATATTTTTGTGAAGATAATAAAACATAAGAAAGGGTTAAGTTTGAATGATATGTTTTAACGATGGATATTGAATGAAAATCCTGAGAAGATGACCTCTAAGTATTACCACTATGTGGATAATTCAATGGCCAAGATAATGGACCAATAGTCATATATAATTCAAAGATAATTAGATAGTGGTTGAGCATTGAAGTTATGATGCTTGAGCTAACAAATTTATCTTCCCCGTCATTCCATTAATAATCTTCCTGCTCAAATGTTTTGAAGTGTATAGGAGAATTAGTCATGATAATTTGTGGATAACGAAATGCATGTATTTACTCAATAATGTACAAGATATATTAATAATTCATAAAAAAAAAATCAGAAATAAATTATTTCTACCGAAATAATGAAGAACAAAATGTTTCATAAAATTATGGATTTGATTAATCCTTATAGTCTTAGAAATCATGTTGAATGCACATTTAACATAACCAAACTGAATTAAGTAGAAATATCAGAGATCCAAGGCATGGAATATGAAGAGAGAGCTTACAACTATAAAAATGAAGGCAACGTGTTTGGTATGAGCATGGGTATTGCAGGGTCAAAACCCAATGGGTATGGAGAAGGAAGAGAGGAGATCATGAATTTAGTGGATACTATAACGAGTCTGCAAAGAGATGTGAAAAGTAATAAGAATAATAATGAAAGGATTATTAACACTATAGAACAACAATATATCTTCAACATCAAGATGTTGTAGAGATTAGATGTAATAGAGAAGAAAATGGATAAGGATATGGAACCAAGAAATTCAAGGATTCAAAAATCTCATGATCAAGGAAGAGAATAAAAAAGTGTGGATAGGCATAATCATAACTCACCAAGGAATTCATCTAGAAGGGAATACAACAGTCTAATTATATAGTGAGTTAGAAGTCATAACAAGAGGTCAAGGCTCGATAAATTACAAGGAGAAATGAACAAGATTAAACCTCCTACCTTTGATGGTGAAAAAATCAAAGATGAATATGTAGAGAATTGGATGTTTGGGATGAGGATATTAATTTTAGTTCATCAATTATTCCTCACAAGCAAACAAAAGAATTTCTCTTTATTAGCTAAAAGGAAAAGAATCAATGTGGTGGGACCAACTTGTGCAAGTATAACACATTGATGAGAAAAAGATAGCTTGGAAACAATTCAAGAAGTATTTTCTTAAGAAATACTTGAGCAAGCGTTACTATTATATAAACATGACAGAGTTATTTCAACTCATACTTGGAAGCATTATTATGGATCAATATTAAGCAATATTATTGTAATTATTGAAGTATGTTGAATTGATCAAAGATGAACATGTGAAGATTCAAAGGTTTCTAAGTGGTTTCTCATCAATATTCAATCACAAGATACAATATGATGATTCCAAGACATTGGATGAAGAAATAAGGATATCCAAGTGCCTCCATGATCACAATAGAGGAAGACCAAACTTCCACAAAGATTGGGAAGATAAGAAGAGGGGGAATATGGAGAAAAAGAGGAAAGGGAACACACTACCCTTCTTCTGAAATAATTCTCAAGGATAACCAACACATGATGAGTCTATGGTGTCAGAAATATTAGGGAAAAGAACAAGGAAAAGACTATAAAATGTTGGGGTTTTGAAGGAGATCACATGTATAGAGATTGTCATCATAGAGGTGAAAAAATAAGGACTATTCACAATATACAACAAGCTAAAATAGTTGAGGACATGGAAAACCATATGCCGAGTGTCTATGCAACCCTGGACAACAAGCAAGTTGAATTTCAATCTCACATGATTGAAGTGGAAGGTAAGATCAACTATCAACCTATTGCTATTTTTATTTATTCAATAACTAGTCATAGTTATATAGATCCCAAGATGGTGTAAATGTTTCATTTGAAAAGAAGAAAGCCTGGAAAACCTTGGTTGGTGCAATTAGCTATAGGAGCTAAAAGAAGAATTTATGAGATAGTCAAGGATTGTTAAATGGACATGAAGGGAATTTCTACAAAGGAAAATTGAGCAACATACATTTGGGATCATATGAGCCTAATTGGTATGGATTGGTTGGATAAGCATCATCTTGTTCTAGATTTCTATAACAAATCATTTACTTACTTGGATGAATAAGGAAACATGGGGACAATTGAAGGTATTCCAAAAGCAATAACCATTATATAAATATCATATTTGTTGTTGAAGAAAAGATTCAGGAAAGGATGTCGAATCTTTGTGGTGTATATGGAGGAGGAATATAAGGATAAAGTGCCAAGCATTGAATACTATGCACTTTTGAAAGCATTTGAGGATGTATTCGGAGAGATACAATGGTTTCAACTGAAAAGAGATATTCACTTCTCTATTAATATGATGCTTGGAGCTGCAACGATGTCATAGACTCCTTATAGGATGAGTACACCAGAATTGAAGGTATTACAAATGCAACTTGAATAAATCTTGAAGAAGGGATATATACACCCAAGTGTGTCTCCTTGGGCATCCCTAAATATTATTATTTACAAAAAATAAAGTTGGTAAGAGTCTGCGGATTGACTTATGAAGTTGAACAAGGTGAATGCAAAGAACAAGTATCCTTTGTCAAGGATAGATGATCTATTTAATAAAATACTAGATGCAAATATATTCTCCAAGATTGACCTCAGATCAAAATATCATCAAGTGAGAATCAAGGAAGAAGATATCAACAAGACCTCTTTCATAATGAGATATGGGAATTATGATTTTATAGTGGTTCCATTTGGGTTTTCAAATACACCAACAACCTTTATGTGTTTGATGAATGATGTTTTCAGAAATTACTTGGATAAGTTTGTCATTGTATTCCTAGATGACATTATTATATACTCAAAATATGAGGAAAAGTTGATTAAACATTTAAGGATGGTGCTACAAATGTTGAGGGGATGCTAGTTGTATGGAAAATTGGGCAAGTGCTCATTTTGGCAAAGGTAGATGCATTATTTGCATCGTATACTTTTAGAGAAAGGGATTGTTTTGGATCCTAAAAATATAAGAGCCATTGAGGGGTGGCTAGTACCAAATAATTTCTTACAGGTGAGATATTTCATGGGATTTTCCGAATACTATAACATATTCATTGAAGTTTTTTCAAATACTTCTCGCCCAATCACTTCCTTGCAAAAGAAGGGTGTAATATTTTATTGTAATACTGACTGTGAAATAATTTTTTAGCACTTGAAATACTTATTGACAAGGGCACCTATCTTTATTATTGTCTATCTTGATAAATAATTCATTATGTGCACTAATGCATGCAAAGAAGGAATTGGTGGAATCCTTAGTCGAAATGGGAATGTGAGATGCTATGAATCAAGAAACTTAAATGAGCATGAGAGAAATTATTCTACTCATGATTTAGAATTGGAATCCATGGTGAATGCCTTAAATATGTGGAGTCACTACCTTATGGGAAGAACATTTGAATTGAGGACATACCATAGTGGTTAGAAGTATTTCTTTCGATAACCAACTATGATTGCTAGGAAAATTAGATGGTTGGAATTTATCAGTGAACATGAATTTGATATAAATCATATGAAAGGAAAAGAGAAAAAGGTGGATAATGTACTCATTATAAGGGTGCATGAGACACATGCTACGACCATAAACATGTACAAATACGATCTAAAAGAGATAATTTTTGAAGTAGTAAAATTAGATCAACATTATGTGCAGATAATTGAAGGCTTACAACAAGATAATTTACAAAAGAAAAGTAAATATTATGAGTTGAGTGAAGATTGAATCATATTTTATAAAGGTAAATATTATGTACCTAATTCTCAAGATTTGAGGAATATTTTACCAAGAGAGATCCATAGTATGTTATATGCTAGGCACCTGGGGTACCAGAAAACAATTATAGTTGTCAAGATCCAATACTTTTCTACATGTATGAAGAAAGAGTGGTTTATTACATAGCCATATGTATTGAATTCCAAAAAGTAAAGGATGATAAAAGACATCCAATTGGCTTTCTACAAGAATTTTCCATTCCTGAGTGGAAATCGGAAGTGGTGACAATCAATTTCATCACCAAGCTTCCCATAACATTGAAGAATCATGACTCCATCATGGTAGTCATGAATAAGGTCACCAAAGATACTCATTTTATTCTAGTAAACATGACTCTATCGGAAGCTAATTGTTGGTGAAATTATATGCATAATATATTACCAAACATAAATTGTCGATCGAGATTCGTAATCAGTAGAGTCGATACACTATATGTGCCGATAACAGATATGTTCCTATGTCTGATGAGTATATCTCAATCAAGAAAACCATCTAAAACCAATACTCTGTTTTCACACTTCAATGATAACACTCTTCACACAATTCATAAATTAGAAAGAAAAAATCATAAACAAGCATATGATCTAAAGTTCTTGCTTAGGTGATGGACCTGTTCATTGGTAGATCATGAAAGGAAAATATGAACTGTGATTCTATCTCCTAGAGAAACTAAACTAATCAAAATTCACACATTGTTTTAGGATATCTAAATGCTTCACACAACTTCAAACTTAGAAGAGAAAACTGATAAAAAAAGATCTCAAGAAAACAGTTAATCAAAAGGTTCTTCCTTAGGTGACAAGTATGTTCATTAGGGGCTCATGAAACAAAGAGATGAACTCAGATCTTGTTCCCTGTAGCAATTGAAAAGAGTAATCAACAATTCACTCTTAGAAAAAAATCAATCATAATTCTATTCACTCCAATCAAACCTTTGTAGTACAGAAAATAGTCAATATAATTAAGAGGCTTCATTATGGATCATGAAGGTAAAAGATGAAGTCCTATTGTTCCTGTACCAACTAAGAACACTACTATCTCAAAATCATAATAACAATATTTGTTTTTTAACCATTCCCACACATAAGGTTTAAATAATATTACCCTACATAAATAGAAAGGAAACTAACTTCTCACATTGATTCAAAAACAAGTGATTATGTGTTTGATCTTTAAAATGCATTGGAAATCATTGGCAGAACACAATTGTTAAGTGTGCATGCTCACACAATCACACAAATCATTTACAGGGAGGCTTAGCTTAGTTGGGACGGTGGGCCCTTGCCGAACCAACAAGGTACCTCTAAAGAGATAAGAGACTAAGACGTTCTAATCATACCCAGGAATTCCACAACATATCATTTGTATTCCTTCAGCTTGTAAATTGAATCAGTAGCTTATCATCTCGTACATTATGAAAATATGAATTATCCTATTCTTGCAACTGCTCCATTACATCCATACATAATCTACGGATGTAATACGTGCATCCATAAAGAAGGTGAGTCCTTTACTATCAAGAGCTAAAGATAATTATCAAATAGTTTTTAAAATATTACCATTGGAAATTCATATCGAATCTTTAGGGATGGAATTCATCCTCATGACACAAATTTCATGAGTGATGAAGTCTATCGTGATATAAAAACTAACTTGGAGACTTTGATCCAACTGAATTCTTGGAATCTATATCAACATATTCGTTCAACAAGCGATTTCTGGAAACATGGGATTGGTACTAGAATACACACAGTCGCGAATCTGATTACCAGATTAGGCACAAAGGGATGTACTGAAACAAGAAAAAATAATAACGGAATAGCACAAAGTGTGTTGGTATCAAATAACACAGAGTGTTGGTACTAGAATAACGCAGATAGGTGTTGGTACCAGAATAACACAAGACAGGTGTTGCTACCGGATAGGCACCCAGGTAGTACAAGATCAATGTTGCGCGGGTCTTTTGGTACCTGATCAATGCTCTGCAAGTCTGTTGGTACCATATCAATGCTTCTTACGAGTAAAAAGATTAGGATCCTATAAAATCAAACATTTAATCATTTTAACTCAAGAAAACTAAACAAACCATGCTTTAAACATAATTTACCTCTTCTGCACATGAACAAGGTCATCAAGGGTATTTATGGAGGAAACAATCAAGTATATACTCATAACATAGGTAGATTGGGATCAGATAGAGTGTAATATAGGGCATTAGAAGTGTCAAAATGGAGATTCAACATTCCCCCATGCTTAAGTCATTACATGTCCTCATGCAACAATGATCTTCAAAATTTCAAAATTGATGGTACTCCTCATTGGATCAAGCATTCTTGATGTTCCACCCTTCTTCAACTCCTAAGTTCTTGTTATACAATATAAACTTCCTGGCCTATTCTTCACACTTCTTACCCATGGAAAAGCAGTTATGATAGAAAAGTAGAGTCATGAGTAATAGATTAGATCTGTTAGTGATTTGACGCTAAGTCTTATCCAATCTGTTGTGGATCAAAGTTAGGAGAAAGGGATGGATGTGACTCTAATATGATTATAGGATAGTGGCCAAGATTTTTCATAATGAATTTTACTAATAGGCCCCCCTCGCTAGATTACCTTCAAAATAAAAGTGATATAAGCGTAGTTTAGATCTCATTAAGAGAGGAACACATAAAAGAATACACCCCAAGATGATTAACTCGTTTCTTATCCGAGTTTTTAGAGATGAAGCTCTTATTTCTTAGGTAAGGTGAATTACATATACTGAGGGTCCCACTTCTCATGCAAACCTATTTATTTTAAAGATAGAACTCTAAAGTGGATACTTGAAGGTTCTTAAAAACATCATCCGAGAGATGTAAAGGTCATATCCTAGCCTTGATTTGATAATAATTTCTTTAGAATGAGACCCAAGGGTTTTTGTTCAGTTTTAGGTGTGCCACTTTATGTTTTTCAACTCCCTTTACCCAGCATAGCCCTGCTACCAACAGGCATGTTCAGTACCCCGACGGGTTTACCTTAGTACCATACAAGCATGGCCCCACTGCCAGCAAGCTTGTTCAGTACCTCGGTGGGTTTACTTGTACTTCATGATAGTTCCCTTTTATTATATTACTCAAAATATTTAGAATGATGTATACTTTTCATTGACAATTTTAAATTATAAGGAAGGCATGTGGTATGAGAGTGTTTTATAGTTATTAGGCACATAATTAACTGCTTGCAATTATACCAAGGGTGACATTATCAACATTAAGCTTAAATCTCAGCTATTCAATGTATAATGGAACATCTTGGATAATCACTAAGAGGTCCCTCTAGTTAATCCTATTAGGATTCTCATGAAAGTTCATTGAGGTTTTTTAAGGGTGGTCCACCACATGAGGTTTTCATCAATACCTCCCAAGAGAAACTTTTAAAGATAAACCTAGATAAGAAATTGTTTGAATCAACTAGGTTAGTATTAGACATAATGGTGTTTCCACTTTTCAATGGATATTTCAATTATCAATCACTTTTTTAAAACAATGAGGTATTAAGACAGGTGTACCCATTATCATATAGAGCTAAATGTGGAAATGTTTTCTTAAAGGATAGAAATGATTATTCATTTAGGGGTGAGTTTAGAAATGTAGGTGGAATGTATACATGAGAGTAAAAACAATTCAACACAAGACATAAATGATCCTTGACAGAAAGAACATAAATAGATTAGCTCATACCTCCAATTACCTAAAGTGAAAATGATGTTAAGCATAGGACAAAGATCATATCACCTTGGCATCAGTACCAGATTGGTAACTAGTATCAGAACATGTTTCTGTAGTACCATAATAGATAGTACCGGAATAGGA
>ML778208.1:1667075-1714321 GCA_009831015.1 Picea engelmannii
TGAGGGACTATCAAATTTCATGGTAAGGAGTGGAATTATTGAGAGTAACCATATGTTTAATGCATAATTAGTCTAATTTCTTTAATAAAATGAAAAATGTTGAATTTATATGTCCTAGTACTTAAATCGAGCAGAAAAACTTGAATATATGATTAGAGCTACCTATCACCTTATTACCAGTACCAGATCACCTAAGTGCAAAGTTGTGGTCAGTACCGGATGGACGCAGGGTTCTTCCTTTAGTACTAGATGAACACATAAACGTTGTTCAATACCGGATGTGGTCCAGTACTGGATGAGCATAGATTTATGACCAGTACCGGAATAACACATACCTCTTCCTTTGTTACCGAATGAGCACAAATGTGAACATTGTATTATGGTACTTGAAGAGGTTTTGACATAGTACCTAGTGGCAGTGCTCTATAAATTGGAACTTTTGTAGGTTGCACCTTGTAGAAGTAGCTTGTGTCTTCTGGTGTTCTGGAAGAGGACCTGTTGTTTGATTCAACTGAAAAACCATGTAGATGGAACAAATACCAACACAAGATGCATGAGCTCCGAGTTTGCATCATAATAATGCAAAACAATTTGGTGACTGAGCTCCAAGCTCTATGACAAAAGGGTATTCTATAATTGGATGACCATATGTTGAGATTTAAAACCCTCCTCTTCTGGAGCCAGGCTGATCACTTCTCTTGTTGGCACTTCCTTTTGTTTACAAAAATAATAATCCTAACTACTACTGTCTCAGCAAGCACTCCCCCATGCTTCAGGTTTTGCATGGCCTCATGCAAACAATGTGAGATGCTAAAAAAGGGTTGCTCAGAGGATTGCCAACATCTGCTAAAAACAAACTAATAGCACTAATTAAAACTAGATTCTTATTCATGCTTCCAAACATAAAATTTAGGGAAAATGTCAAAAGTTGAATTATTAGCTCTGAATAAAATAGTTTGGATTTAACATTCAGTTTCAACTTCTATTAAAAATATCACTTAATTAATCATCCTTGTGAAATAGTGGTATTAAAATAGATAGGTAAAACCAATCCTCTTAAAATAGATAGGAAGATCACATCTTCCCACACGTCTTACCATCTTCTCTTTGCCCTTATTTCATCCATAAAACCAATCCAAAACCATCAAATCAATCTAATTCAAATACTACATATTACCGTTTACAACTCCCCGATAATGGCGCCAAAATGTTGGTGCAATTATGTGCATAATATATTACCAAACATAAATTATCAACCGAGATTCGTAATCAGTAGATTTGATACACTATATGTCCCGATAACAGATAGGTTCCTATGTATGATGAGTATAGCTCAATATATAAAACCATATAAAACCAATAATTTGTTTTCACACTTCAAAGATAACACTCTTCACACAATTCAAAAATTAGAAAGAAAAACTCATAAACAAGCATATGATCTAAAGTTCTTGCTTAGGTGATGGACCTATTAATTGATGGTTCATGAAAGGTAAATATGAACTTTGATTCTATCTCCTAGAGAAACTAAACTAACAACCATTAACACTCTGTTTTAGGATATCTAAATGCTTCACACAAATTCAAACTTAGAAGAGAAAATTGATAACAAAACTTCTCAACCAAATAGTGAATCAAAAGGTTCTTCCTTAGGTGACAAGTTTGTTCATTAGGGGCTCATGAAATTAAGAGTTGAACTCATATATGGTTCCCTGTAGAAATTGAAAACAGTAATCAACAATTCCCTCTTAGACAAAAATCAATCATAACTCTATTCACTCCAATCAAACCTATGTAGTACATAAAATAATCAATATAATTGAGAGGCTTCATTATGGAACATGAAGGTAAAAGATGAATTCCTATTGTTCATGTACCCACTAAGAACACTACTATATCAAACTCATAATAATAATATTTGTTTGCTAAGCAATCCCACACATCAGATTTAAATTACAAAAAAACAAAGGAAACTAACTTCTCTCATTGATTCAAAAGCAAGTGATTTTGTGCTCGATCTTTAAAATTCATTTGAAATCATTGACAGAACACAATTGTTAAATGTGCACACTCACACAATCACACAAAGCATGTACATGGAGGATTATCTTAGTTGGGACAGTGGGCCCTTGTCAAACTAGCAAGGTACCTCTAAAGAGATAAGAGACTAAAACGTTATAATCATACCCAGGAATTGCACAAAAGATCATTTGTATTCCTTCATCTTGTAAATTGAATCAACAACTCATCATCTCGTACATTATGGAAATATGCATTATCCTGTTCTTTCTACTGCCTCATTACATCGATACGTACTCTATCACCTATACAACATCCCTTATAAGGAAGGTGAGTCGTTACTATCAAGAGCTAAGGATAATTATCAAATTGTTTTTAAAATATTAGAATTGGAAATTCATACCGAATATTTAGGGATGGACTTCATCCAAATGACACGAAGTTCATGAGTGATGAATTCTATCGTGATATCAAAACTAACTTGGATAATTTGATCCAACTGACTTCTTGGAATCTCCATCAGCATATTTGTTCAACAAGCGATTTCTGGAATCAGGGGATTGGTATCGGAATACACACAGTCGTGAATTTGAGTACCAGATTAGGCGCAAAAGGAGGTACCCAAATGAGAAAAACTAGTACTGGAATAACTCATAGTGTGCTGGTACCAGAATAACACAGAGTGTGGGTACCTGAATAGCACAGACAGGTGTTGGTACCAAAATAGCGCAAGATAGGTGCTGGTACCAGATGGGCGCCCAGCCAGTACTAGATCAATGTTGTGTGGGTCTGTTGGTACCAGAGCAATGCTATGAGAGTCTTTTGGTACCAGATCAATGATGCTTAAGATTCAAATGATTAGTATCCCATAAAATAAAACATTTAATTGTTTTAACTCAAGAAAAGTAAACAAACCATGCTTTAACCATAAGTTACCTCTTTGCACATGAACAAGGTCATCAAGTGTATTTATGGAGGAAACGGTCAAGTATATACTCATAGCATAGGTATATTAGGCTCAAATAGAGGGTAATATAGGGCAGTAGAAGTCTCAACATGGAGACTCAACACTAATATTGCAAATATCTATATGAGAGAAATTGCCAAGCTTCATGGTGTTCCTAAGGAAATAGTTTATGACAGAGATACCAAGTTTACATAAAAAAATTGGAAGGGATTATTCAAACTATTTGAGACCCATCAAAACTTTAGCATAACATATCACCTAGAACGTGATGGAAAAATAGAGAGAATCAACCAAGTGATTGAAGATATTCTAAGAATGTATGTGATGGATAAACCATCAAAATGGGAATACCATTTACACTTAGTTTATATTTCCCATAATAATGGGTATCAAGGATCTTTGAATATGATCCCATTTGAGGTATTATATGGAAGAAACATAAATAACCTAATAATCTGGGACAACCCAACAGATAGAGAAGTGGTGGGGTTAGAACTAGTCAATGAAATGGAAGATCATATGGTGAATATTAAACATAATTTAAAGGCTTCCAAAATATAGGTAGAAAATATATGTATATAAGAATATAAATCATAGAGAGTTTAAAGTGGGTGACCATGCATTTATGAAATTGAATGCCAAGAAAAGCTCTTTAAAATTAGGGAGTTGTTCAAAAATTGTAGCAAGATACCATGGGACATTTGAAATCCTTGAGAGGATTGGTCCCATTGCATACATGCTTGCATTACCTACATCCATGTGCATTCATAATGTATTCAATGTGTCTTTTCTTAAGAAGTATGTACCTTGTGCTAATAATATAATTTATTAGAATGTGATTTAGGTGGGGATAGAAGGAGACTTCCAAGTGAAACATGTGTGCATATTAGACTAGAAGGTTGAGTAGCTATGGAATTGAGCCATCGGGCTAGTAAAGGTTTAGTGGACCTATTATAGTCCTAAAGATCCAACCTAGAAATATGAGGATGCCATGCCGGAAGAGTACCCACATCTTTTTGGATTTATCTAAAGAAATTTTCTTGTACATGTATATAATGCACTAATTACAATGAAAAGATAATGGGGAGGGAAATGTAATACCCTTTTGTCAAACCCTGAGATGTGATTGTACACATAGGTTGGTGGGACAAGATATTTTGAGCCTAAGTTCCATTTTACATATGTTTTGTGACTAGAGTGCCCATACAATTAAAATATATTTGCAATACGTAGATCACTCATAGTAATAAAAAATATAATGATGTTGGAAACCAATCAAATTAAAGAGTATGGGGGACTAAGAAATCCACCAAAGGGAGAGGGAGCTAAGGGTATGAGATGAGGAACTAAGCCAAGGTGGATTTAGTCATGGAAATATTATTTTAATATTTCTTAAATTCCAAATCTTGATATGTCTTCATCTGAGTTCCAAGAGTAGGGGAATGTATACAAGTGGATCTCAAAAAGTTTCAAGAAGACAAGTGTTTAGTTTGGGACATGCAGATATATCGTGAGAATTAGTGTGTTTTGTGGGGACTTTTGATCATCCATTTTTCTTCCACCATCTTCATCGATATCCTTTATCATGCATTGTCATCATCATCATCATCTAAAATGTTATTATTTTTTCTTCTAGTGGTTGTAAGGGAAGAACCCTGACATTTATATCTTATGCCCTTGACATTCATGTACCTACACAAGGAAATCTAGGGAAGTTGTTGGTAATAATAGACTCGATTTCTAGAACTAAAGAGGCAAGTTGTTAGGCTTTGGTATGTTGAAGAATTGGGTTGTCTAGTCTATGGGAAGTCTCTCTCCTATGAGATAATTATTGAACACCGTTTGTTGGTGCACTAGGAAATACTTGCAGATCTCAGAGACTTTTTGTACATACTGTTGTTGAAGCCCTGGAAGGGAAGCGGGGAATCCAAATGATTGTTGATTAGAGAAGTGACACACTTCCTCGAGTGGGACAATCATGTGGGAAATGAGATTTTGTAGGCTAGTTGCATTAGTTGGAACCTTGAACCAAGATTAATTTTTGAATATGGATCTTAGTATTGCCTAGGAGTCCTTTCTTGGTGGAGTTCTTTTCTTAGCTCAGGGGTGACCTGCTACTGAAATTTTATGAGCATCAAAGTCTAGGGCTTGGAGGAATGTCTTCACATAGTTTGTGGTTTGCATAAAAAATAAGTGGTCTTATGTGTAATTGCATATTGTTTATTGTGTAATGTAGTCAATCGATTACTATAACTGCGTATATTTTTACATGGTTTATATATGTTGTTAGAATTGCATTGCATACATGGCATTCATATGCAGAGAATTTAAGTTAATGAGATGATATTTGATATATTTCAGACTTGTTTATGGTAAGAATTGTTATTTTAAGATATTAGAGCCATGAAGACGGAAATTCAAAGGAAATTGTAAATTAAGTCACGACAAAATTCAGATTTTATGTGGCCTGGCCCAACTCAGGGTTGGGGTAATTATAATATGCATTCAAATCATAGATATGTTTCCCCAAATCCAGAGAGAAAAGTGATATGCCTATTCATATAGTAAAATCCCATGAATTAGTAATGGTATAGGATCATTTACTCCACCCAAGAATGTTCCCTCTCAATTTCTCAATGCCATCTATAAAACTAAATTTCCACCTACCCATTATTTTTTAATGTTCTTTAGTGATTTTATCCCCATTAGTTACAATTTCATGTAGTATGATAATAGATAGTTTAACAGTCTTTATTAGACTTTTTATGGCCAATTTATTTTGAGGGATTGGCTAGCCATTGATATTTTAGGGTTAGGAAAATCATTTTATACCCTCATATGAGACATTTTCTCTAAGATCATTCTCAAGTATATTTTTTCCCCATATTATTTATAAATATGATTGTATTTGTGCCATGGAGATGCATTCCTTCCTTCATATTTGAATTGGTTTTTATCCTTTATATTCAAGGAAAACTAATTCCACTTACACCATCCCATGGAATAAATAGGTACCTTTACTCCTATTTTTGAGGTTTTATTTCATGGATTCCAAGTGAATTGTATCACTTAATGTCGCATAAGACACTATATCTAGGAGTGTATTTGTAAAGGCTCCTACTTAGGCATTTTCATCTTCCAATAATATTTGACTCACATGTATAGAAATGAGGGTTGGGATTTAATTCGATTATTTATTCCATAAATACATGGTAGGAATTCAATCAATGATTCCAATCCTTTGAATTCTACCTCTAATACCCCTGTCCCAAAAATTAAATTTTAAGAGGATTTTATTTTCTGTAGAGAAAGTGATTGTAGCTACATACTTTAATGTGGTAATAAGTTCTTATCATTTCTAATATCATAAATACTTGATTCTTTGTGTTGGCTTATGGATGAAGGATGATGTTCTACTTTCAATGAGTTATCTTTAGGACAACCATGGGCACCTTGTCCCCCAATTCCTCCTTCCATCCTGGATTGTATCAAATTCCCATCCATTTGTCTCCCAAACCGTTCATTTTATTCCTCCAATGCCAAATATTACTTTGAGTTGGATAATTAAAGTCAAGTTCTAGATTCCAATAGCTATAGAAATTCTCACATCTGAAGGGTATACCTTCATAATGCGGGTTTAGGTAGAAAATGTCTTCTCCTCATTTTATGATCATATTCTCCACTAGTCCTTTACTGATCTCCAAAACCATACGAATATGGGCCATTCCAAAATAACTTGTGTTACATAAAGATAAATTATCTTCATAGAATGTTCCAAGAGAATTCCATATTTCCTCAAACACTTTATCTAACCATACGAGAAACATGAGTCATATAATCCTAACACATAATGGGAGGATATCCACTTGAGCATACTAGGCATCAGAGTCGACACAAGTTTTTAAGAAAAAAAGTTTGTGAACATGACTTCCAATATTTATCTAGGATTTGGGTCCCCGAGCTGTAGGAAAGTCGGTGATGGAGTGTGTTGTTAAGCCACTCCGTGTTGTTAAAGTCACCGGTTCGAAACCTGCGGGGACAAAAAATCCAACCATGTTAAGGGTTTGTGTGGCTCAGGCCGGGTGCGATCCCTGGGTGATTTTGACGGCTTAGATGCCCCTCAGTCGTAGTTTCTCAAGCCATAGGTTAATCATGTAGCCAACAGGTCCCGCACAAATTAACAAACAAAAAAATATTTATGTAGGATTTATTTGACCTTTTTCACTACTCTAAAGGCTCATACCAACGAGACCTTTATCAAAGTCATGATATGTGGAATGCAACAAACAATGGGCTCAATGGTATTTTTTCTATCCCTTTGAACATTCATTGCTCATCCTTCTACCCAAAAACTTACCTACAAACATTAATTCTTCCAAGTCCATGATGCCATTTCCACTACTTATCACCCCCTAATTCATGATAACAGGGTCTCACATTTTTTTAATAAACCTACATCTTTTGTGTTTAGCCTGACCTTCTAGAATGTATGACCCTAAACCCCCTTCATTTGCAGTTGAGGAGCCACTCATATGATTCAGTTCCAGAAAACCTCCAATAAGTGCCACCTCTGGTTGAAATTCATTTCTTCTGACTAATATATAGCAAGGGAGTCCCAGGTTTCTACAAGAATCAATTAAAGGAAAAAAAGTAGCAAGTTCAACATGCTTTCAATTTAAATACCTTTCTTTATTTCTCCTAGGGTTTAACTTCTAAGGGTCTATGTGATCTATTCTAGGTAGTATACCTATCTTTAATTGAGGGGAATCATAAGAGTCATCAACTAGTCCCATCAACCTTTCCTCCATCCAATCCTCCACTGTGTATGCATGGATAGATATCACATGAGGCAACTCACCAATAATAACTACTCAATATGAAACCTCCTCTCCAAATCCAAGTATTTTAGATGAGGGTTTGTCCAAATCTATTGACCTTCGTCTGGATCATTCAAGTAGTTTAATAATTCTTGAACCATACTAAGCATGATTTCCACATATAAATCCTAATGGGTTTCCTTTTCATCATTGGTTGTCACCGTATGTTAACCTTAAACCATGTCTATGCAAACCCTTTAATACATCCACCTCTTACAAACATCAATCAACCATGTAACATAACCTCCCAAACCCTAGATTTTTAAGGTAAAACATGGGATTTTATATATCTACTTGGCCTCTATCGAGGAATGTTCTATTGATTACCATTTTGTTTTAATCTAGGATGCAAGTTAGATATACTAGAGGAATGCATGAATTCATCTTAGAGATCGTGCCTTTAACAACAAGATTCACACGGATCATGTGAGATATGAATATAAAATTTGGTTTTGTATTTTCCTCACAATAATATCAATGGTGCAAACCTTTAAAATATTTTTTTTTTTAATGGAATTTTGGATAAATAAATAAAATTATATCAACCTTTTCAAAAAAAAAATTAATTTAAAGAGATATTTTTTGTTATATCATAAAATTCATGTTCTTTCTTGTTTTTAAATAAAAAAATAATTATATCACCCTTCTCACAGTTTTGAATATGATTTTTTTCTTAATTTAAAAAGAAATTTTTTTGTTATATTATAAAATTAATGTTCTTTTTTATTTTTAAAGAAAAAAGGCAATGTAAATTCCTATTTTTAAAGAAAAAGAAAAATTAAAGATTGTTTTTAAAATTACCAAATTTTAATTTTCAAATCATGATAAAGAATGTACAACTATCTTGAGGTTCTCTTCAATAACAATCTGAAAACACTATCAATTTGAGTAGCTAGTTTTCAATAAAAAAAAATAAAAAATAAAGTTATACTTTATAATTTAAGTTACAAAATAAATTAGAAATTTTAAATTATAAAATATTTTATGAATAATATAAATATAAAAAAATCAAATTTAAAATATTTTTAAAGTTAAAATTTATGAAAGGTGAACACAATAAAACATTTAATTAAAATAAGAAAATCAAATATAAGTTTTTGATATTGAAAAAAGAACCAAAGTACAAAAGTTTAACTTAGAATTCCTGAAATTTATTTAATACAAATGGTATCCTATTTCCAATTCCTGAAATGTATTTAATGCAAATGGTATACTATTTGTCATATCAAACTATATAAAAGTTTGTTATTATTTTTAACATCAAAATTTTGGAAAGGTGAAAGTAAAAGTTCAATTCAAATTAAAAAAAAAAACTTATATAAAAACAAAATTGTAATTTTAAATTTACTAAATTTATTTAATAGAAATTGTATTTATATCTTATTTATTATATTGAACTTTGTATTTAAATAAAATATTAAAGATATATAACTTTTTATTTAAATAAAATATTAAAGATATATAACTTTCTATTTAAATAAAATATTAAAAATATATTTAAATAATATTAATATGAAAATATTAAATATATATATATATATATTATAATGATAATTTTGAAAATTTTCATATATCAGAATTCAAGAAGGAAAAAAATATCTTCAATTTATCTTCCACAAACAAACTATTTTCTACTTTAAGAGAAATATATTTTTACACAACGATTAACATCATTATTTCAACGTGTTTGCAAAAGAACTCTCATCTTCTTTTCTTTTCTTGCTTGTGAATGTATTTCTCTTTATCACGAGTCTCCTAGTCACTAGAATTTACATGTTAAAAAGGAAGCATAAATGATGAAGGTAAGTCGTCAGAAATTTGGTACATAGTTCTTAACATCAATATTTCTCGTTATAAATATTCTTTCTAACCTCCAACACAATCTTCTACATTTATGTAGAAAACCACTTATAATTACCTATGACAATTTATGAATAATGTTTGAAAAACATAATTGTTCCAAACTAAAATTTATTATTTTATAATTATTTATTATTTTTTATTTCTTTGTTAACTTTTTACTATTCTTATAATTAATTAAATAAATATATTATTTGTTTTGATAATTTAGCTTTTCAATTTTCTTTTAATTTTTCTTTTTAATATTTAAGTTGAAAGGCGTATACCTATTGGAGACGGGCACAATTAATCAGCTTTTATTCTAAAATCTAAAATTCTAATCTAATGGCTAACAATTGAAGATGCTGGTATATTCTTAGTCGTCTTCCCAAATCAATGAATGTGATTTACTCTTCATAACTTCCTTGTATTTTTGAATGCATCAGTTAACCTGTTTACTTTTCAACATTTACCTAATCATATTAAGAAATTACTGCACCACCATATGATTGCCATTTAACTGATTAAACTTTGAAATTACCACTTAACTTTTGGATTTCCTCATTTCTATGTGCGTTTCAGCTGTGCATTTCAGTGTTCACCAACTACAACACCAGCCCTATGTGTGTTTGGACGTTCACCAGCCACGACTGTCTTATGTGTATTATTTTTTATTTATATAAAAATACAAGCTGCCTTTGTAATGCAATATATAACATTAAAACCATTTTATATTTAAATTGTCGTCAACGTATAAGCATTTTTATTCAAATAATTTAATAACAAGTGTTTCAACTACTTTCCTAATACACTATAAAATAAAAAGTTGAATTTCATTATCATAAATTTGTTATCCGTCAAAATACAAGATTGGGCTGTAAAGAATATTAACACAAATTAAAAATGCTGTGTTTTTCTTAATCAGTTCTAAATTTATTTTAAGCATAAGAAAATTTTGTATGCAAAAACTTAAACAATTTTCATCAGGTTGATTTTACCATTTATACTTATAATATTATCTTTTAAATTAAAAAAATATGTATTTATATAATTTTCATGAAAGAAAATGTTGATTTTCCAATTTATACTTATAATTTTATCTTTTAATAAAAAAAAAATTATTTATACAAATATTTCATACACGAGCCTATTTTCTTTGAAATCCCTAGTAAAATTCCAATCCCACTCATGGCATCCATATGGACAATTTTTTATTTTCAATAATAATAATATTGATGTTTGGACACTTTATTTTTATAATTTATAATATTTCATAAATGTTAATTTGACGTTATTTTTATAATTTATACTAATTTAAAATTTTTAAATATACAAATTTTTATTTAAAAATAATAATTAAAAATATTAAAAACATATTATTTTTTATATTTTAACTTTTTAGTTTTAAAATAATAATAATATTGATGTTTGGACACTTTATTTTTATAATTTATAATATTTCATAAATGTTAATTTGACGTTATTTTTATAATTTATATTAATTTAAAATTTTTAAATATACAAATTTTTATTTAAAAATAATTATTAAAAACATATTATTTTTTATATTTTAACTTTTTAGTTTTAAATTTTCATGTAACTTCTATAAATTTCGAAAAAAAAAAATTATTAAAAATATTAAAAACATATTATTTTTTATATTTTCTCTTTTTAATTTTAAATTTTCACGTAACTTCTATAAATTTCGAAATTTTTATGTAACTTCGATAAATTTCGGAAAGAAATATTTAGAAACAAAGTATTTAAAAGCTACTTTCCTTTTGGAGGGGGCGAAGAAACTTATAAAACAATACTTCTAGGCATATCCAAGGAAATTAATCGTTTAAGATGTAGAAGGAAGACAAAAATTATATTTTGTCTTTACGATGATATATTCACAATTATTTTTAAAACCATGAGATCATAATATGACAATATTTGAATATTAAGAACCTCAATAATATTTAGTATTCATAATTTAGACCCTATAATTTTTAGGTAATTTTAAAAATATAATGTTGTTAAAAATTAAACTTTATTTTAGTTATGTTTGATCAATTTAATTTTAAATATATAAATTTGATAAAATTTTGTTTTTAAACTATAAATAATTAAAAATGAAATTCAATATAATATAAATTACAATATAAATAAATTCGATATATAAAAATAAAGTTACAATATAAATGAAGTGAAGTTGAAAAGGTTTAAAAAATAAATTTAATTTTAAAAAATCAATAAATATAGATTTACATCTTTATTCATTTCACATATTAATTATCTTTACATCTATTGAAAAGGCCATAACTAATGAGCTTTTAATCATAAATATGGTTTATGTGACTAGGATTTGATATGTTGAGAATATTCTTAGTAATCAAAGTGAAAAGGTCATAACTAATGAGCTTTTAATCATAACTATGATTTATGTGGCTAGGATTTGATATGATGACAATATTTGTAGTCATCAAAGTAAATTAAAGGCTAAAATTTTTATTATTTGTTTCCTTGCATGTCAATATATGGTGGTTCATCATTAAAGAGGGTAATTATTAGTATAATAAGAACCAATCCAATTTCCTAGAAGACATTTTAAACCATAGTTGATGTTAGACATTTTAAACCATTCTTTGAAAAGAAGTCTATTGCAAACTTATAGAATTTTATTTGCATTACTTTGATTTGGTTGGTCTGGATCTTCTATAACTTGTGGAGGATACTAGACTAAAAGGGAAGGTGGTGGGTGCTCTTAACTCAAATTTTTTACCCTCATTCCAAAAGATTCAAACCCCACTACTTTTAATGACTATCGGCCTATTGCACTCTGCAATCTTTGTTATAAACTTATCTCAAAAGTCATTGCATCCAGGATAAAGCCATTCTTCGCACGGTACATTTCGAATGAACAACTAGGTTTTTTAAAAGGCCGCAAATTCTATACGCTATTGGCATAGTCGAGGAGTGCCTCCATAGTATTAAATCCAAAAATTCCAAGGCACTCATTCTAAAATTGGATCTAACGAAGGCCTTTGATTGCATAGACTCGGACTTCCTCAGAATGATCTTGACTCATAGGATTTAGCTATATTTTGATTAAGTGGATTATGAGTTGTGTGGTGAGTGCAAACCTGGCCATTTTGATTAATGCAGAGCCATCCTCCTTCTTTCGCAGTCGCAGAGGTCTGCGACAGGGTTGTCCCCTCTCACCTATGTTTTTCATATTGGCCATGGAAGCCTTGAGACTTCTTCTTAAACTTGGACAAGATGATGGAAATATCACTGGAATAAAAGTGTCCAGGAGTATTAAGATTCTACATCTTCTCTTCGTTGATGATGTCCTCATCATGACTAATGATTCATTACAGGAATGGACTGAGATAAGATAGATTTTAAATACTTTCTTTTGTGCCACGAGATTGTCGATCAATTGCGAAAAATCAACATTTCACTTAGGAAATCTACAACAACCTACTCTGGAACAACTTAAAGGTATCTTCCCTCATAACTTCACTCATCTGTCGACCGGTCTCAATTATCTAGGGTATTTTTTAAAGGAAGAATCCTATAAGATGGTGGATTGGAATTGGCTCATTGCAAAAGTTGAAAAAAGGATTGTCCACAGGTGCACGAGGTGGCTCTCCCTTGGTGGAAGATTCAGTCTCGTCAAAGTTGTTCTAAAAGGACAGCCAGTGTATTGGATGGCTCTTGCATCCATTCCTTCTACAATAATTACAAAACTCTTCCGCTTGACTTATAATTTCCTATGGTCGGGTTGCTCATACCACTCTCGACATCACCTATGCAATTGGGAATCCTTGGAAAAACGCAAAGAAAAAGGTGGATGGGGGATCCACAATTTATTTCATTTAACCCAAGTGCTTGCATCAAATTCTCTCTGGCAAGTGCTGACTTCTTCGAGAATTTGGCATTTCATCATTAAAGACAAATACCTTTTGCAATTAATAGTTATTAGTTGGCTTCAAACGGATACGGCTACCTCACGTATTCTTATTTCTCGAAAAATCTTATAAAATCAAAAGACTAGTTATTGCGTGGGCTTTGCGGAGTTGGGCCACTCCATCACACTTGGCAGTGAGCACATTCTTGGGCTAGGAGATGCCTCTTTTCTTACTCCACAACTTCTGGTGCACCTACACTCTAGAAACATTTGGTATCTATACCAGATCCGAGATCGATTTGGTGGATCTCCAGCACATCGCTCAAACTCATCGTTGAGCTTACTCCAACCTGGAACTCTTTCTGATCGGCATTAAAGCTTGTTGTTTTACACTTAATTGATATGGATGATCACCTACAGTGGTTCAGGGGATACCATTAGGGTAATCTTACTGTGCAGAATATCTACACAGAGATTACACACTCGCTCTGGCCAACAAATATAAAGGGATGGAGAAAACAATTTTGGCGCTGACATATTCCTTCCAAAATTGAACTTTTCATATGGCTCATGACCGAATATAAGTTGAACACCTAGGATATTCTTCAAAGAAAAGGATGGACAGGTCCAAACATTTTCCATGTTTGTTTCAATGATGTTGCAGACCACCTGTTCATCAAGTTCCCTTTCTCCAGATTGGTTTGGGAAAAAACTACGTTGGTGCTTGATCTCAATTCAACTTGTGACGAGCCATCTCTCTGTGTTTTCTTTGAGCATTGCACACACAGGGAACACATTTTTAAACATCTTCCAGCTCTTGTATGTTGGTCCATTTGGCTGATCAGAAATAAAATAATCTTCACAAATGAGACCCCATCCATAAGAACAACAACACACAAAACACTTTGTTTATTTAAAAGTTGGAATGACATTCACCATGTTAAGCCAAGATTAAAGAACAAAAAGAGGATACATGATCTTGAGGATGAATGGAACACAAAGTGGTGTTGGTGGACTGATCGAAATTTCAAAGAACACATCCTATCGATGGACTTTTAATTGTGGCCCGGGTACCAACACCAGAGGTGAACTATTGGGCGTCTGGGCTTGGCTTCCAGATTTCACATTGAAGCTTTTCAAATGCTTGGAGACTCCAAAATTATTATTGAGTGGTTGAACAATAGGGGTGAACTACAAGCCATCTCACTTCTCGCTTGGAAGGACAGGGATAGAATCAGATTACTTCTACCCTCTTTTAAAAATCTTAGCTTCAAACACATCTACCGTGAGCACAATAATTCTGCAAATCAACTATCCAAGACAACGCTTCAGAAAAAAGAGAGCATTATTACTTACAACCTCTAGATAAATGGCCATGAGGGCCCCTCCCACTTCATTTCTCTATATTAACCTCTACCTATCCTCTCCTCGTCGTTTTCTCATGTTTTTTTGTGTCATTATAGAATATTAGTGTTCTTGGGCTTTCATTGAAGATATTTGACTCCTCATCTTTTTCTCATGTTTTTTTCTGTCATTATAGACTATTAGTGATCTTTGGGTTTCTTTGAAGATATTTGACTACTTGTTATAGCATCTCTTACTATGTAACTTGGTTTTTTATTTCTCTTTTCTTTTATGAACTTTTTCTATTGCAGAGATTACTATTGACGAAAGATTCATTGACAGTTATGTCATCTTAGCTGTGCTTTGTAACATCTCTTGACTAGAAAACACATTATATTCATTAATAAAATCGAGAAATTTTCGAGTTGAAAAAAAAAGAACCAATCCAATTATTAATTCCAGTATTTCTTTTACTACTTCTCAAGTTTTTTTTTAGATCTCAGGTCATTCTACATCCGTTGATCATTAGATCACCCGATTAACATACTGTCCACCTATAAGCTATAGCGGGGCCTCTAGGAGTTCATCAGCCACGGGTTAAGTGGCTGGGCTAGTTTTTACTGTACATGGGATGTAGCTCTCCGCTCCGTGTGCGCTCTTTACAGCTTTGCTAAGGTTAAGTCTCTTAGGTATTGGATTTCGGGTGACCGAGGAAACCCACGGGGCACTCTTTACAGCTTGTGCTAACGTTAAGTCTCTTAAGTATTGGATTTCGGGTGACCGAGGAAACCCAGGGGTATGGGGCAGGCTGCGGAAGAGGGAAGAGGTTTAGTAAATATATAAGTATATAAAAGTTGCACTTGACCGAGTTCCAAGTCCATTAACGGAGGTTGGGTAAAAGTCTGACTGGAGGAAAAGAGGCATCCCGGAAGGAGGTTTAGAAGCGGCCAGTGGCCCAGTTCGTGAGGTTTGCCCGCCAGTTATCGGATGCGAATCCGGGGAGAAAAAACCTGGATCAGATAGAATAGGAGCAATCTTCCTACAGACAATTTCCATGAAGGGGTTCGGGATGTAAGAGGCCATTATGAAAGGATCCAGGTCCAAGGTGGTTCAGAATATAATAAGGAGTTTCTGTATAACTTCTTTGCTTAAGCCCATGCTTTAATTCAACCCACCAGACCATCCGAGGGGATCTGGCAAAATTTCTTTCTTCCAGTGATGCATAGCCGTATGGATGGTCAGCATTCTGGTTCGGATCAGTTGTTTCTTCATAATATGTGTACGCCAAACTAACGCTTATCAAGAATTTCGTTTAGATAACCTTTGGAATGCACTCTGAATTTTTTTTCGTGAATAAGTGAATATCGTTGTTTTGCTTTGAGATATTCCATAATGTTATTTCTTGTTTTTTTTGGAATTAAAATTAAACTTCATTAGAAGATCACCGTTTTAAATTATCGCTTCTGCGGTACCGTATGCATCCGAGTCTCTACGGTCATTTTACGCTGGACGAGTATATGAGACGCCTAATTGTTTTTACCCAGTAGATGCATCTAGATTGGGTTCTCCAGTATTCATATTGCTCTTACACGGATCTTGCTGCACTGGACGCGAGTCACTATCACTGTAGTATGGAGGCTCAGGATCGAAGCAGAGATGTACTTTGGCAGGAGTAATGTCTGTCCTCCCCGGTCTCTGGCTTCGTTTGTTTATCAAGGCAGCCCTCGGGGAAAGAAATATTGAAGGTAAGGATTCCCCGTCTCTTTAGTCTCCGTCTTTAGAAGAATGAAAATCCTCTTACGGGGATAAAGAGGAAATAATTCCTCATGCGACTTATTGCTGTAATGAGGGAAACTATCTAAAAGTATTCATTCCCCGGCCAGGTAAAATTCTAGACCCCGCTTTTAAAATGGGAAAGATAATGAAGTACTGCTCGTGCAAAAAAAACTGTTAACTGGTTGTGTTGGCCTATTACTGTAACGTTTATGTTTGCTTATTTGGTTAACAGTTTAGGGTTTATGTTGGTGTATTATATTATAACTGTGTAGGGTTTAGGTTAGAGTATTATAAATGTGTAGGTTTTGGTTTTAGTAAATGTATTATAATTGGGTTTTAGTATTATACTATGTTTTAGTAAATGTATTATAACTGGATTTTAATAGAAACTGCAATACTTGAGTGTTTAGGGTTTATATTGGAATTAGAAAAAATCTATAGTTGAACGGTAGTAGTTTATACTGAATGTCTAGGGTTTATTTTGGAGTTAGAAGAAGCATATAGTTGGAAGATAGCAGTTAATATTGAACCTCGGGATTTTCCAAGTAAGTTACACGATCTTTCTATTTAATAACTTAATTGTGAATTTGTGTGTTGACAACATGTGATTTGAACCATGATCATCGCTGATCATCTAAATATATGAACGATGAGCACTGCTGAGTATTCTTTAATGTTTCAAAACACTTTTCAATTTTTTTCTTAAATAAAACCCTAATACCTTAACCGTACTCTGCAATTTTTTAGTGAATTATTTGTGGTGTACAAAGAAAACCTTTTTGCCTGGAGGAGAACTGGTGTGGTATATTTTAGCCTGAGGGACGGGAAGTATGCAAACGGGTCAAGAAGATCCAATCAGAGAAGCAGGTTAGTGGAAAAGGAAAATAAAAGACGGTAAATTTAGCTCTTGTGTGCGTCCAATTGGGATGATTTCATGCATTTCATTTCATCCCAATCTTTGACTTGCAATGTCACACAGGACGCATGCCGGTGTCTCTAGTCACAATATTGCTATGTATGAAATAGACAAGTAAATGGAAAATTTCAGAGTTCCTTATAGTTATTTAAAGTTAACGACACTATAGAACACGTCGAGTGGAAATGGTTATGCTGAACTAATACAAAGACCTGCATATTGTTGTGGGTTTTCTGGAAAAGTATGCAACTCAGATTTTTCCATGGCCATGTTGAACTAATACAAAGACCTGCATATGGTTGTTGGGTTTTTTTGAAAAAGTCTGCATCTCAGATTTTTCCAGCCACTTCATGTGAATAAAAAGCAACCAGGGGAGGATGAGATTGGAAAATCGAGTTGGATTTCTTCATGGCATTTTGTTGATTATATTCTTGCAAGTTTATTTGGGAGTTGTATTTTCTTGGTTATTTTCATGGAATTTTGTTGATTATATTCATGCAAGTTTATTTGGAAATTGTATCTTTTGGTTATAGTAATGATATATCAAATCATTTTATTAATTTATCATTTATTCATTATGAAATCATCTTATTAATTTATCATTTATTCATTGTTTAATGCTGAAATCATAATTTTTAAATAGATTTTAACATAGAAAGTTTTTAGAGATTTGTCTAAGATGTTTTCCTATCTGAATTCACCCTCCACATTCATTCACACATGGATGTACTAGTTTTATTACGCCTATACATTGAAAATGAAGTTCAAAATAACAAGATTTAATTAGCTCAGAATTCTTGATACTCAAAAAAATAATGCGGACTAAGATTAAACTTATAACTAATTTAGAGCATTTTTCTCTTTAATGTTTCATTTTTCCCTTTTATCATTTCACTTTTTTCTTGAGCAGCTGGTTCCTTTCCGTTTTTCCTTAATTGCGGCCAGGGGTCTGGGTGGTTCATTTCATTTTTTTGGGGCCACTCTCCATGAATTTTATGATGCCCACTTGCTTGTGGTTCAGTTTCACAGCGTATTCAACGAGAAGAGTAATCCACTTACTTTCAGCACCGCATCAGGAATTAGAAATGTCGGGGGATTGATAAGTTCAGGCCGACATCAAGAAGGCAAGGAGAGGAGGCGTCGTTCTCGCATTTGGAAGCCCCGTTGGATGAACTACACGTGGGGTGCTTTTGAGACGCTTTCATATGGAAAAGGGCTGGATTATAGAATAATTTTGTTGAATCTGCCGTGGATCAAATCAAAGGTGGATTTGCTGCTTGCATTCTACAGTGTAGTAGATAGATTTGTGATTTAGGAATTCACAAGTTTGATTCTTAAAAGATAATAAAAAAAATTAAGTAAATGAAAATTGTATATGTCAACTTTAATCTTTTGGAAAATGAAATACATACACATATATATATTCAAATTAAAATAAATCAGCATAGATTCATCTTAATTTTCATTCTCTTAAGTGTTCAGAGGGATAGAATCTCTGGATGTGCAAACCCTTCCTCCTTAACCCTTTTTAGAGTGTCAAAGTAAGGATTTGCAGCTCTAGAGATTTGATCCATCTCTGCTCTTAGTATAACCTGAATTATAATGGATCTATGTTGGTCTTACATAAATGTGTGTCTGTAAGAGATAAGGTTCACCACTTATTGTTTCAAGAAATTCAATGTCTATCTCATTGCGCAAGTCAATATCACATTGTAAAAGTAATTCATATAGGTGGATCGGTGTTATTTTCCCATTATAATATGGTTGTACTAGTATATTTATAATGTATTATCTAATGCAATGAGTCAAGTTTATTAACTATAATTTCTCTCTTAAAAATTTGCTAATCCTAGTTGAAATTAAAGTCTAGGTCTATGTAAGAAATTTCCTAGGGTTTGGAGCAACTGCAAGCTAGTGTTTGGCAGTTGTGGCCATAGCAGAGGACAACATGAGTACCAAAGGGGGGGGTAATGGAGCCCCGTCGTACAAATAGGTAGTGGTGAACAGGGGGAAAAGGCCAAGAGGCATAGGTTTCAAGGCACCAATGACAAGTACCTCGAAATCAAACCTAGAAAAATGTCAGGAAAGGAACTAGGGAAAAAATGAGTGCATGGGGGAAGAAGCCAGAGAAACTCAGAGTGTTGCGTAAGACACAACGAAGCCCAATGGGGCTGAAGGGCACAACCCGTGTAAACCTAAAACAACAAATATACCCAAAGTAATCCTGGAGAATCTGCAAACGTAACTCTACAGGGACCAGATGAAGATGCATGCGCTAATATGCAAGTTTATGGGTTTGTGGCCCACAGAAAGAATGTCGCGCAACTGGATTAAATATCACTATAAGCCAAGTAGGGAAGTGGAACTCCATCTGGGTTCAAAAGGTTTCTTCATAGTAGTATTCATGAACCTGGAAGACAAGGATGGGGTCTTTGAGGGCGGGGCATACTTCCATGCCTCAGTAGGACTGTACATGCGACCTTGGAAGAAAAATTCTCCATAGAAAAAGAGGCTTTCAAGAATGTACCATTCTGGCTGAGATTTTACTCCTTACTGTTAGATTATTGGCTACCCTCTACCTTTGAAGCGATAGGGAACAAACTAAGAAAATATGTGAGGACTTCAGAAGCCACCCTAAAAGGGAGATATACATCCTACGTAAGAATCTGCATAGAAATGGATGTGTCAGGAGAAATCCCAGAAGCCATAAGTCTGAAATTCAGGGATGGGCAATGAATCCAAAACATAGACTACGAGAAGATCCCCTTCAGATGCAGAAGATGTCATGAACATGGACACTTAGTTAGAGAATGTCCTCTCAATAAGAAATAGGAAGCGGAAAGTACCAAATCACAGTAGGATGAGGATGGGTTCATAAAGCAGAACCACAAAAGTAGAGATAACAAGAAACAAAGTAAAACTCAAACAAGGAGCAACTCAAAGGCCTAGAGTAGAACATAAGGACGGGGAAAAACCAACCAAGGGGAAGAAGGCGGAAAGGAATTGACAAAAGCTCAAGAAGCTAGAGAACAAGAAACAAATGAGACCACAGATATCCCAAGTAATAAGAAGGAATAAGGGAGTGGCACAACTCCTATGGATGGAGAAACCAGAGATGACAAAAAACCCCATACAAGAAGAAGAGGGAGATGCGTAAATGATCCCAAGTGAAGTAGGTACAAAAGACCCTAATTTCAGAGACCTTGTGGAAGGGGAAGGGATAGATCTCCCAAACATACTGGAGCAATGGAAAAGGTAGGGAGTAGACAACATACCAATGGAGCAACTAGACCACATCCAATACCTGTTTCTCCTAAGGGAGGAAGCCAAATATAGAGGGCTCAAGTGCACACACGGGGAGATAGGACACCTAGGAATCAAAACCAATGATGGACAACCACAACTCTCACCCAAGCAGACGAGTAAGAAAAAAGGTAGGAAATCAAACAAAGTAGCTCTATAGGAGCTTGGAGCACTGCTGATAAACTCTGGTAAGATCAAGAAGTTTTTCCCCAACTCCCTCCCACATGTTTAAATGAAGGTTATAACATGGAATATAAGAGGCCTAAACAACCCGCAAAAGCAGAGAATCCTCAAAAGTAGACTTAGGAAGGAACAACCAGATCTTTGTTTCATTCAAGAGACAAAATGCACTATAGATAGAATGTAAGAAAACAAAAAACAACAATGGAGAAAGTACAAGATGGTGGTTGTCAGAGGCCATCAGAAGGCAGGAGGCATCCTCACCTTGTGGAACCAACAAGTGTTGATCCTAATAGCATCCAAAGCTACTAGGTACACACTCACGGTTAGCATGCAAATCATTGGTAACACAGAGGTGATTCTATGCACCAATGTGTATGGACCCCAGGTGTCAGTGGAAAAGAGAAAGATGATACGAGACCTAGAAGACCTTAAAAACCAATCCAACAACCTCCAATGGATCCTAGTAGGGGACTTCAATATCATCATGTCACTTGCGGAGAAGAAAGGAGGTACAAGAAGATTGGATAGGGATCCAAAAGATTTATCAATGTTCATAGACACAACAGAGATGGTGGACATCAAAACTAATAATGGATAGTTCACTTGGAACAATAAACAGATGAACCAATATCGGGTAGCGACAAGACTAAACAGATTGTTAGTATCAGAGTCTATTATTATGTAGGGGATAACCTTAGAATGCAGCATCCTTCCCTTGGGAGGGTCTGATCACTAGCCAATCCAACTGGAAGAAGGATTCCAAACCACACTAAAGAATAGAGCCTTTAGATTTGAGAAATTTTGGATCAAACAACCCACTTTCAAGGAAAAAATCAAATAGTGTTGGCGAGAGGAACAACCAGAGCAAGGGACAAGGATTTTCAAACTCCTATAAGAAACTAAAATACATCGAATATAAGATCAAGGAGTGGAACAAGGAAATATTTTGAAATATAAACCAAGGGAAAAAAAACATTGAAGACATAATGAGAAAACACCATGAAATCTGCATAGCTGAGGGCTATACAGAGGATCGGAAAAGGAAGAGATCTAGATGACCCAGGAATGGGAAGCTCTATGCTAGCAAGAAGAAACTGTTTGGTGACAAAAGTCTCGAATCAAATGGCTAAGGGAAGGAGAGCGCAACACCAAAGTTTTTCATAGAACAACCATTGCAAAAGAGCCCACAACAAAATCCTGAAATTCAAGGATCAGGATTGGATCGAGAGAGAATCTTACAAGGAGATCGAAACTACTCTGGTAAATCACTTCCATGGGATAGCCCAGGAACCCAACAAATATAGAACAGAGGTCATCCAAAGGATAACCCAACACATCCCCTGTCTAGTCACCGAGGAACAAAATAACAACCTAAATAAACCCATTGTTGAGGAGGAAATTGACCAGGTGATTCGGGAAATGCCCAATGGGAAAGCCCCAGGTCTATATGGATTCACAGTGGATTTTTTCAAGGCTTGTTGGGAAGTGGTCAAAAATGACGTTTATAGTGTGGTGGAGGACTGTAGACGAGTAGCCTCCATTCTAAAAGTGCTAAATGCTACAATTATTACTCTAATTCCCAAAGAAAATGAAGTCAGGACCCCCAACCATTACATACATATATCTCTATGCAATGTGGTTTACAAGATAATCTCCAAAGGCATAGCCAATAGATTGAAACCACTCCTACCCACACTGATCTCACAAGAATAGGTGGGCTTCATGGAAGGAAGCAAAATAATGGACAACATCATCCATGCTCATGAGCTAATCCACACCATAAAAACTCAGAGGAGAGGGTGAATGATAATACAACTAGACCTAGCAAAATCTTATGACAAAATTAGCTGGCACTATATCATCAAGACTTTTGAAGCCTTTGGTTTCAGCCAGAACTAGATCAACTGGATAGTCAACCTAGTGTCCACGATAAGTTACTCTATCCTAATAAATGGAGCCCCAGCCAAACCCTTCTAGCTCACGGGAGGAATCAGGAAAGGAGACCTATTGTGCCCCTTCCTGTTCATTATGATGATGGAAGGTCTCAATCGAAGTATAAAATGCGCAACAACTACAAGAGAAATAACATGCATCAAACCTTTTGAAAAATTCCCTACTTCCACACATCAACAGTTTTTGGATGACACCTTACTCCATCGCATACCCACGGTAAAGGAAGAAAAATCATACAAAAGAATCCTAGAAGAGTTTGGGGAAGCCTCGGGTGTAGAGATCAACCACTCCAAATCTATGATCTTTTTCTTCAACACCAACCCTGCAATCCAAAGAAATTTGGCCAATATTTTGGGCGTTGAATGCAAATCACTCCCAAAAAAGTACTTGGGCATCCTCCTAACAGACAGAGCATACAAAATGTCAACTTGGGAGGGAGTGATCAAGAATTTCCAGGAGAGGGTGAAAAATTGGACGTACAGATCCCTCAACCTAGCGCAAAGACTCATTTTTCGGTTCTGCAAGAAATTCCAACCTTTATGATGTTCGTTTTTCCAACCTCCAAGGGAATACTACAAAAGACAAGGATGATCCAAAGGGAAATCTTGCGGCAAAGAGAGAAAACAAAGAAAAAATGTGCCATGGTGGCATGGGAGAAGGTCTGTAAGCCAAAAACAAAGGAGGCTTGGGGCTACAAGACCCCCAAGTAACCAACGATGCCCACAGGGTGAAATTCAGGTGGCGATGGGTCAAAGAGACTACTACACCATGGGTAAACCTCTAGAAGGCCAAGTATGCCCTAGACATAAACGACCAGGACAAAATCCGCTTTAGGGGAAACAGGGAGGGATCAACCATCTGGAGCCTAGCGTGGCGCAACAAAACCCGGATCCAGACACACAA
Source organism: Picea engelmannii (assembly GCA_009831015.1). Taxonomy (NCBI): domain Eukaryota; kingdom Viridiplantae; phylum Streptophyta; class Pinopsida; order Pinales; family Pinaceae; genus Picea; species Picea engelmannii. Next base: position 1,691,054 of record ML778208.1, read on the forward strand.
CGCTTGGGAAGTAATGAACGATAGAACAACCAGATTTTGGGAGGATGCCTGGCAACAGGAACCTAGAATGGAAAATCAAGGCAGGGAGGATCTCCAATAGGAGATGACCGTGATAGGTAAAACCAGAGTCTACCACTACTGGAAACAAGAAACAGATCGCAACAGATGGAGAATCTGGGACACTCTCACTCTGCAAAATAGTGACCGGACCACAACAAGTGTAAAAGAGGTGGAAGAGGAACTAGGGAGAAGGAAAATTACAATCTCAAAAGAAGATGATCAACTGAGATGGGGACAAAAGGAAAGAGGGAAATTCAAATTTAAATAAGTTCGACACTACATTGAGGACCAGGACTAGGAAGACTGAGCGCAACAATGGGGTAAGCTTTGGAACAGCCCCCAATGGCCAAAAATAAAAAATTTCAAATGGTTAATTATCAAGAATCGAATTCTAACTTGGGAAAACATAAGGAAAAGGGGATTCATAGGCCTATCAAGATGCCACCTCTATCAAGATAAGGAAGAAACAATGAATCATCTCCTTAATGAACGCATCTACGCAGCAAAGATCTGGGACTGGGCGACAGGTATCTTTCGATAGTCCAATAGGATCCGAGGTAACATCTGCGCAACTATCAATATCTGGAAATAGAATTACAGTGAAAATGAAGAGGTGAACCAATGTTGGACCCTCATTCTAGGGATGATCATATGGTCAATATGGAAAGAAAGGAACTGACACATCTTCAGGAATGAAATCCGACCGGAAGGGAAACTCAAGGAAACAATAATCTCCCTGATAAGAGAAACGATGCAGAGCCATAACTGTCATAAAAGAAGAGCGCAACTCGCAGACCAGGACTCTCAAATTCTAGAAGCTTTGCACTTGAAAGAAAGGTGTAACAATAGTCAAGTAAGGCGATTACCACAACTCCCAGTAGGTGAGCACAATTGGAAGCCCCCATAGTAGGATCCCTCAAGCTAAATTTCGATGGGGCGTCAAAAGGTAACCCAGGAATGGCAGGAATGGGAAGGGTAATCAGGGACAGTGCTGGAAATATAATCCGGTTGTACGTCGAGAGTTTAGGAAACCCAACCAACAATGTTGCGGAATTCAGAGCCCTAGTGACCGACCTCGAGATTATAAGCTGGGAAAGGATGAAAAACACCATTGTGGAAGGTGATTACATGCTGGTTATCAACACAGTTAAGAGACTCCAAAATGGAACTAGAGTGGGAAAAATTCAGAGGCACTGGTGCTTGGCACACTCTCTACAAAAAATCCAGGAGCATTTGCAGATGGGGAACATAGTGGAGTTGCGCTGGGTATGCAGGTTAGCAAATGGACTGGCGGACATAATCGCAAATGAGGCGGTTAGCAAGGAAGGATCTGAATTTGACACTAGATGGAGCAACATCACGAAGGGTCAGTTCAGAACATACTACATCCAACTAGCGACAAACGACTTTGACAACAATTGAATTATGGACGACCACATCGAGGAAGGAGGCGCAAGGATAACTGATGGGCATGAAAGAACCAGGAGGAATTCGATATCCCATCAATCAACCACAAGTTACAATGCAGACTCAGACCACACGACAAATGGGGGTACGACACCAAGGTCCTGTCAATAAGAATAAGTACAGGGGTTGTTCATGGGAAAGCAGAGAATATAATCAACAAGTAGCAAAGGATGAAAGGAAAAATGTTTTACCATGGTTAAGTATGGATACACCTCACCCAAGTATAGATACGAGGAGTGGCATAGTTGGTTGTAAAACATGCAGAGACAAGGGTTGGTGCAGGGGTTATGGTCGGGTCATCATGAGCACACATACTGAGATAAAGAAAACAAACCAAAAGGTACACCTCTACGGGAAGACCATGATTGTTAGGACAAGTCCGTAGATGGGAAAATCCCATAAGAGATGAAGCACCAGGAATAGATACAGACAGGAGAAGAGAAACTGCATGGGCTATCATAAAAACAAGGGAGGTGCAAATAGGAATAGGAGGAGAACCCAGGGAAAAAACTACCACAAACCAGTTGAGATGGTACAAATGAAGAAAACTCACAGAAAGAGAAGCTCCCAGGGGAGACAACCATCGTTAAGCCCCGGAAGATTACAAGGATGGAGCAAGCGGACACAGAAGCCAAGGGTACTTTTCATACGTAGGTAGAACCAAAGGGAAAAGCGATCATCACTAGGTGGGAGAAATAAATCAATACTAAGCGCAAGGGTAAAAATTCGAAGGAACTGATTCAGGAAGCAGACTAGATAAAGGACCTAGGGGCCACACAGCCTAAAGTAACCCTTTACCACAAAACGATAGAGGAGGCTTGGAAAACAAATAAGTTAATAGGAAATATGAGCTCTAAACAAAAATATTCCAGCCAAAAAGATAACAAGGACCACAAAAAATTGCTTACAGAGATCCTGAGTCGCCTCAGCAACCTGGAGGCCAGTATAAAATGGCTAGCTGAGGACCAGAGGGGACAGAAGGAGAAAATCGAATGAATGGCAAGCCAATTCCACCTATACTTGCGCTACGTCCACCACATGGACATCACGCTAGCGGACAAGAGTGGAGCCCCAACCCGTATCAGAAAGACACGTACAGTGGTCCAGAGCGATGAGAACAAGGAAAGAAAGGATGAAGGAAAAAAAACATATCATCATCCTGGACTAGCGCGGATTCATCCATTGGTCAAAACGTGTTGCTCGATGTAGGTGCAACCTCATTTTTATATGATTATGTCATTTTATATATATGCTTATGTTTATCTTTTTAAAACTGAATATAGTAGGACTGGGCCGGTTTCCCAAGGTGGCGGCCCAGACCTACCCCTCTGCTATCTTAGAAAACGCAACTCAAGGGATTCTCCCTCTTCTTGTATCATAATCTCTTTAAGTAATACAAGAACTCATTCTCACTTACAAAAAAAAAATGTATTATATAATACAAAATATCACCCATTTAATATAATGCACATTAGTCATAGGCATCAATAAAAATATTGTAAAACTAATAGGTCAATAAAAATATTATCTTTTTATATTGTAAAACTATTTGATCAGTTACAAATATTATGTCTCAGTAAAGTTATTAGGTCTTTAATAAAAATATCAAAATTCTGATTTTTATATGGAAAATTCAGAATAAAAGCTGAGCTTCCTTTTAATATTTTGATAAATTTATATTTAGAGCAGCCTTAAATCAAAATAGGCTTTCTAAATTCAACTAGTTGGTGAAAAGAATTGAATAATGTTTTCAGAATATTTAAATTTACATCTAAAGCGGCAGGTTGAAATAAAAAAATTCTGTGAATTGCTTTTTTGAATTAACATTGGGTGGTAAAATTGAATTAATAATTAAAATTCTCGTTGACGCGCTAAATTTTTCCTCGGTATGGTCTTTACTGATTTCGATTTAGTCCCAATCATTGTAGGTCATTAAGCTTCACTTTTTATTTAATATTTATCAGGTCTTGACCTATACAGGAAAAGTCCATAGCGAATGGACATAATCTCATAAAACTCTGTTAATGCATATGGAGGACAAAAACCCCGAACGACTTGTAAAGTCTTTTTCCAGATGGAGGAATTATCGAAGTTTGAAAAAAAGGTGAACGAAACGAAAAAGAAAAGAGAAAAATAATAGCCGGTATTTTGCACTGTTTACCAGCCCATATCTATATCTGATGAGAAATAAGAAACTCTTTCATCAGCCCTCGTGGAAATAGTTGTCACGGCGGATATATTTTGCTGCCTAGCAGAATGCATTCGTAAGTCAAGAAATAAGGCCGTATAGACACTTCAGTTTGTAAAGTCTTATGTGGATGTGGAAATAAAGAGACAACCAGATTATCGGCCTTGGATTTGTCTCTCGATCCAGGAGACTCGGGCTTGGTTGGCTTTTTGAACAGTCCGGCTAAGCCTGAAGGATACATTGTTCTGGTTCGTGGGATTATTTGCCGACAAGATTTTACAGGCGCTCATCTCTTGATCTCACAGGACAAAGCCTAATCTTTGACAAACCCTAATCTGTGTTTTAAAAGAAAAGCGCTAACCTTGTGCACAGTAATTACTCACATTCCCACTGATTGCTCTCCAAATTGTCATTCACACCGCGACCGAGTTAAGTAAATACGGAATTCATCATCGAATTAGACTGAAAATCAGGGATGGTAAAGACAAGTATGATTAAATAGCCGATGAAAGTGCCATGTCCATGGCTACCCACAACAAAAAATTGTGCTTCAGACATGGTAGCGGCCTCACATATCCTCTCCTTGGTCTCGCCAAAATATGGGTTTCTGCCTTCACACCATATCGATCGCATGGATTTCTACCTTCAATATCCTCCGGTGGTCTTTTTCGTTTCCAGTTCAAAGGGCTCGTTGATCGCAAAGGATGTACCCTGCGCGTTCTTAGGACATCTGTTCCATAAAAGAAACAACGCCCCATTTCACCAACATTACACCAACACGTGGACCAGTGAAAACTCATTATAAAACCCATCCCACGCGTCGTGCATTTAAAAACTTTAAAAGATATAGTAAAAATAGTAAAAACCCTAAACTCTAGCCACTTACATAAAATGCAATTAAAAACTTTAAAAGATATGGCAAAAACCCTAAACTCTAGCCACTTACACGATCAATTACTAAAATGGGTGGATAGGTAATTATTATCCTAATCACTCTAATCATCTAATTAAGTTTATAGGCTTTTTTATATTGAAATATCGGTTTTAGAATTTTGTTTTTTTACATAACAAATATTAATAATAATAATAATAATCTATTTTTAAGGTCACGGCTAAGTCAGCACACCAAATTGGTGTATGAGACCCCCTTGTTTGTGGGACAAGGGACCCCCCTCCGCCCAACGATTTGACTCGTAAAGTCTATGAAGGTATACATACCCTACCCCCCTCTGGATTTGAACCTGGATTTGATTATGTGGATTGCCACTATTTCATGTCTTAGTGGCTTCAAGAAAAAAGGAATAAGATTAAAATCTAAATCTAATATAAATTGTTTTTTTTATTTTTTATTTTTTATATGGTTGAATTAATTTATCATTGTTTCATTCTTAGTCCAACACTAACTTGGGGTATAGAACTTAAGTCAAAACTTTAATTATAAGGTTTTTTATTACACCAAAACCTACAGTGTTAGTAAACTTCCAAACTAAAAACATTACGTTAAATAGGTTATTAGTCCCATATTCCCAACATGATTATGATTGTTAATACACTAGATCAATTCCCATAAGTGCGGTGGTTAGTCCAATAGATATATGGAAAGGAGCCTTATGGCTCGTCCAAGTCCAAACATAAGCCTCAAGTAGACAAACAAACTAATAAAATATGCTCTTAAGTGTATACTAAACCATTTTTAATTCAATAAAGAAAAAAGTAACGATTATGGTTTTCTAACTATTAGGGTTTTGTTATTTGTGCCCTATATTAGAAAAATAGATAAAAAAGATGATTTATAAGCTAAGGGGTTGAAACTTTGTTGTTTTTTACGTTTTGAAAATATTTTGATAATAATTCTGTCACTATGTTCAAACCTGTTTTCAGTTATATTTTTATAATAACTGAAAACCGATTTTGATATGACATGGTAGTATTTGAGTTGTGAATGGGAAAAATATAGAACAATTTTTGTTGGGTCCAACTCATTACCAAGAAGTGAAATATGGTTGTCTCAACTTTTTTTATTGGATGTAGAATGATTTTTATTGATTTATATCAATCATATATTTAATATGATTGTGTTAATCAACGGACATGTTTTATCATACAAGAAAGTCAATACAAAAAAATTAATGGTTGAAATCACAACTCATTTATAAACGTTAACCATCAAAAATATTCCAAACATATAAAAAATCATATCCATAAAAATCACCTATATAAATGTTAACCATCAAAAATATTCCAAACATATAAAAAATCATATCCATAAAAATCACCTATATCATTGAAAACCTATTAATTTTGACGCTTCTTAATAAGTATACACCGTTGTAAGTAATTATTAATTTCAATTTATACAAATCACAGGAACAAATACGGTGCTTGATGGTACGATCAAATGGGATACATGAAGGACCAGAACATAACAACTCGACAATAATGAACTGGGAGGATAAAAGAGAAACTGTGCGATCTAGATTTCATTCGAGACTACTTTGGATAGGGAGAAATAGTTCACTGAAGATTTCGAACATAATAATGATAAGTCCTGGTAAAAAAACAAATGTGAATTTCGAAGTACAGTGACGGATAATCTTAGCTGCCATGAATAGTCACCATTAAAATTGGCAAAAATTATGTCAATCTGATGCGAATATGTTGTATAATATGAAAACAATCCAGCTAATTTTGTGGCTTACTATTCTTTTTCTGAGACTTTAAATGATGGATTGTAGCGGTGTTTTTTTCCTTTATACAAGGATCAGGAACTGGAACTTCCCATCTTGTTTTTCTTCTTCCTATGAGGTTTCTTGAATTTACCTGCTTCTTAAATTCAGAGTACGAAGGAAGACCGATCACGCCCACGTGAAGTTTATCTAAGATGGTTAACTGATTGTAATTTCTGTAATTTCTATAGGCGTCCCCATCCATTATATATGGATGTGGTAGTTTCAAAAAAAATCCATGGATGTGGGAGGATGTTCTTTGAAGAAATCCTTGATGCTTTTGTCATTAATTCTGGATTTTTTTCATTTTTCATTAATTCTGGATTTTTTTATTTTTTTGATGACCAGAATTAGTTTTTTTCATTTTTTGATGGTTAGAATTGGGGTTTTTTTGGTTTGCAATTATGTAATTTTTTTTTATTTTTTATTTTAAATTTAGTTGTTTTTTTGAACAGTTTAGTTTATAATAGATAAGTTAAAACTTTTTATATAAGAATGGAGGAGGTGAAATTTTTAAATAGTATTTAACAGTATCAGTCATGGCTATTGACTTTAATTTTCATATTTTGTATTGACTTTAATCTTCATATTTTATACATTTCATATTTTATACTAAAAAATTATTTTATTTTGATTATAATGAATATCATTGAAACTACTTTTTCAATGAAAAAAAAGTTTTAAAAAGAATAATGAGAAACTCCCAGCTTTTTCTATTGAAATCAAATCACTGAAATTGTCTAACATATTTTCGTGCTTCGATACAAGTGTTCCATCATATTTATGTGCGTCGATAGCAAACCTTTCCCTCCTTCATATTGTAATGAATTGAAAGACAGGTGTGCGACCGCCAATGTTTTTAACGCGACCTGCTCCCTGCGTTTTCTGTTGACATTATCGCACTGAAAATGTCTCCTAAATTTCTGTGCTTAGATAGCAAGTATTCCCCTCTTTGATAATCTAGAACTGATAGCTGACAATCTGGAGATACACACTGTTTCCAATCAATTCAGATACCTCGTCAACCAGAGTTGCTGCATAGTAAATCGTAAAGTTGAAAGGAGAGACCTTTTGTTTTTGCAGTATCACTTCTCCCCGAATTGTTTGCTCAACGGCCGTTTTAGTAGAGATGTCGGTGGTAAAGACATATTTTATATTGAAGGAAAAGCTTCTAAAATGCCATTTCCTCTGCTTCTGAAGCATGTGCTTGAAATCGTCTGAGACTTATGATACTAAAACAAACATGGAAATGGCAAAAGCCAACATGGTTTACTCTGTAGCTCCCTAAACAGCTACGAATCTATTTGAGAATGTTCAATAGAATAATTGCATGTATTATCTTCTCCAGCCTAATTACCAAACGCCGCTTCTTTACTGGGTTTCACCCGTAGATGTAACTGCCAACAGAAATTGAAATGTTCTAGGTTCTTCCCATGGGCATTGCTGCCATTTTTGTAGATTGGTCCAGGTTCTGTGGTAGAATTAACTTATCGCTTTCTAGGGATTACCACATTTTTATTGCTAGTTCCTCTTCAATCGTCCTTGTTTCTCTTCAGGAAGGTATATTTCCAGAAAGCAATCAAAATCCTTGATTTCGTAAATTTTATTGTATATGGAGAATTTCAACACTGTAAACATTAATACACCTGATGGGTAAATACCCGTTTTTCACTTATTTACGACTCATATAAATCTATTTTAAAATTTGCACCTCACTATTTACATTCACTTGCAGTGAATATGATAGGCCGCACACCCCAAGAGTCAAGTCCAAGTCCAAGTTCAACTTGGACATCTTGAAATCTACTTGCAGCTTAGCTTGGCTCAACCAAGGATACTTCACCGAAACTAGATCTCTTCACCTAGAGCATACCCATACTCAGTTCTAGGCTATGAGTGAGTCACACACCTACTATGTGAAACTCACTTGTATACTTAGACAATTGTTAACATTCTTTAACACTTAGTCATTCTCACATACAATAGAAAACATGAGAAAGACAAGTGAGATAGATTAAGTGGGGTTGGCACCAGTGATGCCTAATTCTCAACTCTGTTTATTGTATTGCGAGACATATTCAATACAATAAAATACAATGCAGAGAGGGCACTATTTTCCAGTTACAAAGATGGACAAAGACTCATGACACACCCCATACAAGAGAACTATCGAGACTTTGTAGATTCGACAGACCAAGACTCCTTTGTCGCACCTTCTTGTCTTACCTTGCGATGTGCCCTAGTTTTGCACCTAGCTTAGACTGACCTCTACGTCTCATGCCTTTCTCACTTGCATAAGCCTTCTTGCTTGTGCGTCTTGCGTTCTTATATGGACTACAAGAATCTCCTATCATAAATCGTCGCATCCTTTGATCTTCGCTCCCCTTCATGGACCGATGCGCCCCTTCGTGGACTAAAGCACACATGAACCCGCTCATGAACCTTTTTGTGTCTTTAAACCAACACACCCCATCCTTGGGCACACACCCCTTTCTTTGTGTTCTTCTTTGTGCCAGCCGACATCACTCTTCGTGGGTGTGTCGATGGGGTCATCCACCCTCTCCAACGTGCCCATGTTGCTAAGGTAAGGAATGCAAACTCCTTGGACACATAGCTAAGTTGTCCCATCCTTTCCCAAACACAACCCAGTTCTACATCCTCCGTCACAATGAAATTAAGGCGCATTCCCCTTAGATTCATATGTCTCCATCATGCATCCAATCTGCTCATGCCCATTCCTATAAGACAAGTACTTTCCCAACCAATTACATATTCCTTATGCTCTTTTCCTGACTCATATTTGAATCCAACCAAGGAGAACATGCTCGATGGATGTCACAGGAGGAATTACATTCTCTTCCACTAGAGTTCTTGTCGTCTTCACAACTTGATCTATAGCAACCTTTGTCAAACTCCTCAATCATATCCACGGATTTCAACAAGGACTCATATCTATCCCAACTATCATGTTGGTCAAGTTTTTCTTTCCAATGGAAAAATTACGTGTGCTCTCAACCTCTTCCATGTCCAAAGATGCGATGTGTCAAAATATTCTCTACCTCCAACTTTGGCTTGTTCGCAACCATGGCTCATGCTCTTGATGGCTCAATTCGACTTGGGTCATCTAGGTCCCTTGGGAAATACTTCAATTGACTAATTTGGAAGACAAATGAATATGTCACACGTGGAATAGTAACTCCAATCTTGATGGCTCAACTCAGCTTGGTCATTTGGGTCCCTTGGGCAAGACTTCAATTCACTAATTTGGAGGACAAATGAATATGCCACACATGGAATAGTAACTTCAACATGTAGGAGCCATCCCTTTAGGTGGTGGGAATTGATCTCTCCTCAACTTGAGTAAGACCAACTCTCATACTTCGAATTTTTTGTCATGCCTACTGTGATCTGCCAACTAATTTGTTATATCCACTGCATTAGTCAAGTATGTGCGAGCTATGTCCAATCAATATTTCTAGTTATCGATGAAACCCATGGATTATGGATTTATTTCATAGTAGCCTTGTGTAACAAAATGAATATTCATGGGTTGTTGTTCATTTGTCAACTTGAATGGACTATATCCCTTCGTTTAAATCCTAGAATTGGGAAACATCCAACGATTCTGACCAATTCATCTGATATTCCTTTACATAGTGTCACAAGTATTCCTCCAAAAGTATGTTGGCTCATTTTGTCTACCCATCTATTTGCAGATGATAGGATGAACTATTCAAAAACGTTGTCCCCACAAGATTGAAAAATGTAGTCTAAAACTTACTTGTGAACCTTGCATCCCTGTCTAATACAATGTCCAAAGGAAGACCCCAATACTTCTCTATGTTATTGGAAAATAACTTTGCAACTTCTTCTGCGTCACAAGGCATTTTCTTCACAACGAAGACAACATACTTGGAGAATCAATCCACCACAAAAAAAAATCAATTGTATCCTTGTGCCATCGGAAACTGAGTGATGAATTCCATCGAGAAACTCATCCATGGTCTCTACATAATTAGTAAATGTTGTAATAGTCTTGGTATCATCTTGGTGTCCATCTTATCCTACTAACATACATTGTTCTGGATGTCTAGCCTAAGACGAGTTGTAACATTCCTTCACAAGCTCCCTCCTAAGGTTATACAACTCAAGGATATATATTCGTTCCCCAAGATACAACAATACATTGTGTAGCCAAAAATTTTGTGTTTTTCCATCCTTCACCTACTTCATGATGTTATTCATTGTGTGATCATGCTCTAACACTTCCTTGATATTTTCATGCAACTGTTCCAAGACATGAATCTAACTGCCCTCTAATTTAGGAAACTCATCCTCCTCTTCTAGGATTGCAATTTTTTCCTTTCTTCTCCAGGCATATGTGAGAACATCGAACCTTATGGACCTATCTTCAATGGTCATCTCAAACTCTGTGAGGAATTCTTGTCACCTTAAATGCTTGGGTGACAACTTTAGTTGTGTCACGAAGTAACTTGTCACAACATTGTCCTTGTTCATGAAAAATGGATTTCCCAACAAGTATTGTCTCCAAGTATGAAAATAGTGTACTATAAAAATCATCTCCTTCTCATGAACAAGGTACCTTCGTTCACGTTCTTGGAGATTTTTTCTCTCAAAGAAAATTGGATGTCCCTCCTTCATAAAAACTTGTCCAATGGAAATTTCTAATGCATCCATTTTCACTTCAAATGATTGTTCAAAGAATGGAAACTTCAACATGGGAGTAATGAAAATTGTGTGCTTTAGCTACCCAAATGAAAACTTACACCTCTTTGTCCAGTTCCATGCTTTATTTTTTTTCAAGAAGTCATTCAACAGTGAAACAATATTAGAGTGCAACAATATTAGAGTAGCCATATACAAACTTTCCATACTAAGTGGATAGACCAAGGAATACTCTCACCACATGAATTATCCATGGCTCTTACCAATATTCAATTTCCATAAACTTCATAGGGTTCATGGGAATGCATATGAAGTTCAAGGAAATGCATCCTTGTCGAATCCAATGTTCCTATAATGATATCACAGTCTATCGAAAAACACACTTAGATTTCTTAAAAAACAACCAATTTTGTCGCAACATCTCAAAGACCTATGTCAAATACTTATTTTTATACTACATACTTTCGCACTACATGACATGTCATCTAAATACACCACAAAAGATGTTATCAAAAGTGGCAACAAAACACCATTAATCAATGTGCAAAAGGTTTCAAGGGCATTGCAAACTTGAAAAGGAATCACTAGGGACAAATACCTGCCATACCTTGTCACCAAGGTTGTCTTTGCCTCATCCCCATCTTCAAAATGCACATGATAATACCCATCTCACAAGTAAAGCAATGAGAAGACTTTGGTGTTGGCCAACATGAAAAATCAATCTGCAGCTAAAGGAAACATGTATCAGTTCTTCATAATCTATTTGTTTAAAGTTTGGTAATTCAATCACACCTTCAGCTCTAAAGTTCCCTTCTTTTGAAATATAATTAGAGCACCATATGTTGACCTATATGGATGGATGAATCTTGCGTCAATCAATTCTATCAAATGTCGCTTCAACTCCTCCAACTCATGTCTAGAAAATCAATAAGGATCTCTTACAGGTCGTTGTAGTCTAGGCTCTAGCTCTATACAATGATCAACAATGCATCATGGTGGGAGTACTTCTGGAAAATCATCTGGCATTATTTCCGCAAAGTTACCCAACAAGTAATCGATCTCAGGTGGAACATCTGTGTCCACTCCATCCTCTTGAGCTTCTTTAAGAACTATTGCATAAATATGTGATCCTGACAACCTTGTTTCTATCTTTATACTCAATGAAGACACAAGATGCACCTTTCCACCATACTTCCTTGTGGTTGTGCAAAAAACCCAAGCATCATTTTAACCAAGTATAACCATCTTGTCCATCCATGGTGTGAGGACCAAATTTTTCCTCCAGAGGAACTCTTTCCCAAGGATCACCTCAAAGTCATTCATATCCATCACTGTGAAATTAGTTCGACCTTCCCATTTTTCAAGTCGAATATGAACTCAGGAGGAAACATGAGTTGTGTCCATTGTATTATAGTTCAATTCCTTCTATGCTTCTCTACATAGAGAAGATCTAAATCCCATCTCTTTCACAACCTCTCTCTTTAAAAAATTGTGCAAGGCCCTAAGTCAACAAGACCTTGCCCTATTCCTTTGTTGATAACGATATCCAAAAAACACAATTGATGGTCTTGGATGCTAATTTTTCCACCTAGGCCACCCAACGTACCAATCATTCATAACATGCTTCAATTTGAGCCTTGTCACTCTTTTTACGTTATGTGAAAAAGACAAATAGAATCATAATACAACATAGCTTCATCAAACCAATTTTCTGCAAACTATGTGGGAGTTTCCCTTCGTCCACAACTTTGTTCAAAGGTGTGTCATCGCAAGTCCTTGTAGATATTTTTTCGCTACTCCAACCAAGTCTCCTGGCCTCAGGTCATGGAGAGACACTTGACACATCCCACCTTGAGTCATCTGTGACCTATCTTTTTCGTATGACTTAATCTTTCTCTATCCAAGGAGTCACCCCACTTTGAGTCAACCCACTCTTGGACTGTGCAAAAGCACTTCATAACATGTGATGCATATTTTCAATGCTCTGTATCGCAATACTTGTGAAAATTCTTTGATACCATCTATCATGCCCCCAAGAGTCATGCCCGGGTGCAACCTTTTCATCTGGTGGATGTGTTGCACGACGATTTTCCTCACTTGGCATCCTGGCTCAACCAAGGATACTTCACCCAGAATCCATTTTAGTCTACGAGAGAGTCACACTCGTACTTTTTTCAACTCACTTGCATGTTTAGAAAATTATTAACATTCTTTAACACTTCTTCATTCTAGAATACAATAAGAAACATGAGAACACAAGAGACACATAGTGTGGGTGACACGAGTCGTTCCTAATACTCAACTTCATTCATTACATTGTGAAACCAATACAATACAATACAATACAATGAACATATGGTTTTACTATATAGTTATAAATATGCTTAGAGTGTGACAACTCGCCCCATACAATAGAACTATCCAAAATTCATAGATTTGTCACACCAAGACTCCTCCATCAAACATCGTTCCCTTATCCTGTGGTGTGCCCCAACTATTCAAACACCTTAGACTGGATTATATGTCTCACTCCTTGATCACCTGCTTTTTCCTTCATGGTTACAAGCCTTGTGTTTGTATTTGGAATCCAAGCATCTATTTTCGTGAACAATAATGTCCTTTGGGTGCTGCACACATTAGTGGACCGATGCGCCCAAACAAACCAACAAACCCGTTGATGGAATGGTGTTCCCAAATGAACTGACATTCCCCTTCATGGGTTGATGTACCTATGAACCTAAGTGCTCATGAACCTTCGCGTATTTTGAAACCGATGCACCCCATCCTTGGGTACGTGCCCCTTGCCTTGTGTTTTTCCTTGTGCTGGCCAATGTGTCTCTTCATCAGTGTGTTGATGGGGTCATCAAATATCTCAAATTATCCCATGCCACCAAGGGTAGGTGGGTCCACTCCTTATTCGCACACTAAAGTTTCCTTGTCCTTTCCCAAGCACAACCCAAGTGTACATTATATGTCACAAGGAAATTAAGGTGCATTCCCCCTTTGGTTTGAATTCCACCATCATGCATCCAAGGTTCTCCTTCCCATTCCTATAAGACATGTACTTTCCCAACTGATTGTATCTTCCTTGTTCTCTCTGCTCAACTCATATTTGAATCAGCCCAAGGAGCACATCGGTGGGTGTCGTTGGAGGCATTACAATAGCTAATTTTAAAATTTACCCATTCTCATATATATATATATATATATATATATATAATTTTGACTCCTTCCCTTGAGACAAGTAACAGTCCTTATGCAATCACATGTATCTCACGAGTCACACTACACTACCAACAAGTCTTCTAGATAAGGAACAACTACGAGTCTACGATTCTAAAATAGCTAATTTATCCTGTAAACTTGTAAAGCATGTAGTGAAACGAATTTCAACAATTTTTGGGCTATGGTGACTACAACAAGAACGATGTCTATATGAAGAGGAAAAATCCCTTGAGGTTGTGAAGGAAAAGTCTTGTGAAATGGGGCAGGCTTCATAATTACTTCATTTAGGATCCTATCTTTGACTCACTGGTTCATATATATATATATATATATATATACATATATGATCCTTTGGCCATCTTCTGTGTGAGTGATTGTTGGCATTACTCCATGGATGTCATGAGGAGACGGCCCAAACTTATACTCCAAGAAATCATCTAAACTTAGCGTGAATCTTAGTCCATTCCCAACCATGCAATGATCCCATATCCCATCGTTTCTGTAGTTAGCGATAAATCATATCACTGGGTGAGAAACATGCTCACAATTCAAAACTGGTTTGTGGGCATGCTAGAAAAATCTTGTCTATATCATTATGAAATTTCTTGGGATGAAAAATGAAGGCTGAGAGGGAAGAAAATATCATGATTTGGAACACTGAGCAGGAAGCAAATATCATGATTTGGAACATTGAATATTGCAAGCGACCAACAACCTAGATTCATTTTAAAACTCCATGAAATAGGTATGTTTACTTGAGTGGTAAGAGTGCGCCTAGGGTTTATACCTTGAATACACCCAAGATTGATAAATATTGTTCATTCGTTGCTTGTCATGAAAGTATATTTTCGGAAATCCATGAAAACCCTTTATTTATTAAATATCAATGTCTATGGCTAAAGTCAACATGTACAAAAATTATGAAACTTAAAAAAAAACATTGATTGTCGAATTGTTTGTAAATGAAGAGTATACACCTACTAATCATATTGCTCCTATAATGAATGACAAGAAATTCATTTAGATGACACGATACATATTCTTAGGACGAGGAGGGACCATTTTAGAGTTTGGGATAGGGTAGGGTTTCTTGACCCCCACAGGGGATGGCAGCTAAAGGCCTGGATCAGGTCACTGGGGATCTGAGACCAGGGTAGAGAAGATTTATGGGGAAGTGGAGAGTGACATTAGGGTATAGGGATATTGGGATGGATGTGGTAAGCATTTTTACTTCACGGGGACTGGTTGATCTGGATTATTTTCGACACGAAATGAGAGCGGAGATATAATAAATAAATGCACAGAGATATCGCGTATATCCAGTAATATAACAGAAATATATCAGAGATGCAACCATAAACACAGAGATACAGTAATACACAATTTCTATTAATGAACGAAATGTACAGAGACTGTAAAAATACAGAGTGAAAGACTCGCTAGAATGGTGGCAACTTATCTCTGAGAAGAGATGTGACGGCTACTCGCATTCGCAAGAAGATGATTACAAAGAGGCTCGGGAGGCCCTTTTACAATATATGGGAATGCGAAAAGTCCTAGACATCCAAAAACCTAACCCTAGGATATGAAGCGCCAAAAGTCATGTGGGCCTCGTTTGGGTAAGTGAGTACATCAACTTCCCGGGGTCGTAACTTTTGCATACGATCTCCGTTTTAGGCGTGTGATAGATCGTTGGAAAGGTATTGTCAAGGAGATTCATTTTGGGGGCTCAATCATGCCTTCGGCTATTATTGAGAACCTCGATATCGAAAAACCTTCATTTGGACCCTCAAAATGGCCCCGAAAATTAAAACCTGCTAAAAATGGTAAATTGCCAAAATGGCCACAAAACTGTTTTGAGCCATTTGGAAAAGGTGGGTGGCCACCGATATCCACCTGGATCACTGGTCGACAAATCCAGTTACTGGGATTTGGGGGCAAAGGATATTCTCGCTTGAGTCAAAGACAAATGGGAGCCACTGTTAGATTATGTACCAGAGACATACATCCTATTGAAGGGATGGTTCTTCTTCATCTTTAGGACCACAAAAGATGTAGAGAAGGTGCTTCAACAAATTTGGGTGGTAAATGGAGGAAGCCTGATGTTGAAACGCTCGCACTTGGCATTCAACCCAGAGAAATAAATCTTCAGAATACGTCACTTGTGGGTGCTCTTACCAGGTTTCCACCTTGCCTTGTGGAGTGAAGAAGCATTCAAACTAATCGAGAATGCCATTGGTAAGTTCTTACATGTGAACTTAAAGCAGCTGGGAGGACCTAATCGTAGAATGGGAAAACTGTTGGTTGAAATGGACACCTTCTAAGGATTTCCCGAGGAGATAATCATTAAGTCTTAGGTGCTGGAGCTGCTAAAAAATGGGTCATTTGCGATATCAATGCATAGATGCTGTGGCACTAAAATGATCCTCTGCGGTTGGGTCTGCGAGGATGACAGTCCCGGAAAAGACAAACGATATAGATGCGTGGAGCGATTGGAATGACACTCTTGTTGTGGAAAGCGAAAGAAATTGTGGTAAGTCACACACATCCTTTACATAATGCTTCCACGCATCATTTAAAATTTCAAGGGGAGTCAGGGTTATTGTTAGAGACTCTAGGTGATTCTGGGTGATTCTGAATTACACAGGAGAGTTGACAGTCTAGTTGAATTTGTATTGGGGGATAATCTGGGTGACGGGGGATGTAATTCCGTGATGGTGAGGGATAAAACTCCAGAAGTAGTCTTGGGATTGGGAGAGGCGACCTTATCCATACACCCTGTTTTGGAGGTACGAATAGGGAGAAGCCATAATTCTTCTGTAGCTGAGCACGAGAGCATAGGATAGTCGGACCTCCCGAATTTCAAGAGTGTGCATAATTGTATGCAAGCGGGAGACGTACCTATACAAATTTCAGCTATGAAACATTTACCTTGTCAAAGAGAGTCAGTTTTATCGTTAGACACACAGGGTGGTGAGAAATTTTCGAAGGGCGGGATGGGTGAAATTGTTTTCCACAGGAGAGTTGACAGTCCTGAAGAGAATGTATTAGGGGAGAATCGGGAAGGCTTGGGTTCGAATTTATTAGTGGGGAGGGATAAAAATCCATTGGAACACACAGGATTGGGGGTGGTGAATTCGCCCATAGACACAGTGGTAGAGGTAGGACTGGAGAGAAGCATGCTTTCCATTGTAGGGGAGCACGATAGCAATGTGGACAAATTGTTGTACGCGAGTGATGGCGGATCATTTGGGCAAAATGATAGGGACAACATAGTCACAAAACTTCAGTCGATGATAAGCGATTGGCATACCTCTCCAGGGGTAGATTCAATTCCTGTTGCAATCCAGAGTACCACAAATGGTAGCTCTAGAATGGGGACGGAAGGGAAGGGATTTAGTTGCTCGGGTGTGACTTTTGCATCAGATAACGGGAAAAGTAGTAGCATATTCGTTGGAGAAAGGGGATTGACTGGGCAGAATGGTAGGATTTGCTTGGGTGAGGACTTTTCGAAGATGACAAGCGATCGGAATAAAAAACTAGTGGTGGTCTCTAAAACAGTAGTGGGCATGGGTACCGCCTTTGGAAACTTTAGGCAGGTTTGAGTAGAGAAGGGAGTAAGCGGTCCGGAGGTGGATACTTTAGTACAGCCTGCTAGCCCGAGTCCTGGGACTCCCGTGAGAGACTTATCGAAATCTGATTTATTTTCGCCTGGTCTGACAGAGAAGGGGGATTCCCTATTAAATTCATTACCTTCATACAGGGAGGTTGTAACCCGTACGCAACTGCCTATTTTTGCTAGTGGGGAGTTATTGTCCACCCCTGGCCAAAACAAAAGGGAAGGTGGAGGGGGACAGGGGTCGGTGTCTAGCGGACGGGGTTGTGAGGATGCCTTGTTAAAAGGGGCAGTTTTAGGTGGTTTGGGAACAAACTTTTCGCCCATTAAAACTAGGAGTTCAAGGAGAGGGGGAAAAGAGAAGGAAATTACAGTTATGCCTAGCCTAGAGGTTGTAACTGATCCTAGGGCACTTAGAGCACAAAAATCCTTGGCCATAGTGAAAATATGATAGTGGCCTCATTGAATGTGAGGGGAGTGGGGGGCTCCCTAAAGTTATTAGATAAAAATAAACCAGATATTTTACACATTTAGGAAACAATGGTAGGGGCAACAAAAGCAAGGGAAGTTTTTGCAAAACTACTTCCTAACTTGCACTACTGCGGAATTGATTCTATTGGTCACTCGGGGGGACTACTCACATCTTGGAATCCCTGAAAGGCAGAGTTTAATTCATACTTGACGTTGGAAGGGATTCCGCTAGAGGGTGTCATACAAGACACTAAACTCAAGATGAAGTTGATCAACTGTTATGGGCCATATGAAAATAGAGTAGTATTCTGGGAAGAATTAAAAAGAGTAGGTATCTTTGATGAGGAAAATTTGATTGTGGGGGGAGACTTCAGTTTTACCTTATCTAGTAGGGAAGTTTAGGGTGTTGTTGCGTGGGTGGATCCTTTACAATTTTTTTTTAGTAATCTGGAACAAACTGGTGGATTAATTGATGCTGAACCAATAAAAATTCTTCCGACTTGGAGGAATGGAAGAAAAGGCCAAGATTACATTGCAAAAAGGTTGGATGGGTTTCTGATATCCGAGAATCTTATTTCTTAAGGAATTATATATCGATCTTGGACCTGCAATGAAAATATCTCGGACCACATGCCTTTATTGTTACAATTGGAATTTGGCAATGAAACTGTAAGATACCCTTTTAAATTTAATGTAGTTTGGCTGGAGGACCAATATTGCAATAGTTTTGTAAGAAACAAATGGGCAAATTTGTTGGGAACAGAGGTCCTGACACCTATGGATTCATTGGTAAAAAAGTTAAAATGACTGAAGATCTTGGTGACTGTATAGGAAAAAAAGAAAAAAATTGAAGGTAAGCAAGAGTTGGTACAGTTGGAAGAGAAATACGAAAAATTATATGTAGATTTCCCTGGAGGGTTTGTGGAGGAAAAGGATAAGTTAATGGTCCTAGATAAAGAGGAAAAAAATTTGGCACTGCTTAAACAAGAAGAGGAGACTTGGAGACAGAAAAGTTGGGTAAACTAGTTGGCTGCAGATGACAGAAATACAAAATTCTTTCATGCATATGAAAATTCAAGGAAACAGATCAATACCATCTAGGATATCACTAAGGGAGATGGAATGACTATAAAAAACAACACTAACCTTTATAAGGAAGTTGTAGACTATTTCCAAAACATGTTTAAAGCACAAGGAAATCTAGCAATTATAGATCAACTAGTAGTATTAAGAAACTACCCCATGATGTTCACTGAGGAAGAGAGAAACAAACTGGATGAACCTGTATCTTTGGCTAAAGTACAGAAAACTCTAAAAGGATTTAAGAGTTCAAAAATCCCTGGGTCGGATGGCTAGACTGTTGAGTTCTTTTTGGCTTTTTTTGACCTGCTGGGAAATGAATTATTGGAGGTTGTGGAAGAATCTAGAAGGCCAGGGAATGCATAGGGAGCATTGAATGCTACTTTTGTTGCACTAATCCCAAAAAGTGATAAAACTGACTCTTTTGTGGGTTTAGGCCTATAGCACTGTGCAATATCGTATATAAGATCATCACAAAAATAATTGCTACCAGACTAAAAACAACTTTGTCCATCGGCATATCAAAAGAACAATTTGGGTTTTTAGATGGTAGGCAAATCATTGATGCTATAGGAGTAGTACATGAAGTACTACATAGCATAAAAGCGAAGAAACAAAAAGCATTGGTACTAAAACTGGATTTCGTCAAAGCATATGATAGGGTGGATTGGGATTTCCTCATGCTTGTTCTATTCCAAGTTGGTTTAAGTTTATAGGTAACTGACTAGATCATGGGTTGTGTGACATCAACAAACTTTGTTGTCCTGATCAATGGGAGTCCTACTAGTCTTTTTAAATCATCAAGGGGATTAAGGCAAGGTTGCCCCATATCTCCACTACTTTTTCTTCTTGTTATTGAAGGACTAAGAAGAATTATAAAAGAGAGAGTTCGAGAAAAGAAACTTGAGGGTGCTCCTGTGGCGAGAGAGTTAAATATTACACATTTAATGTTTGTAGATGATGTAATACTGTTTGGGATCGAATGTATTGATGTATGGAAAGTATATAAGGAGATTTTGGAATTATTTTGTAAGGCTACAGGGATGGAATTCAGCACTCAAAAATCATGATTTTTAGAAGCAGGATGGGATGATATAGAGATTAATATGCTAAACGAACTATTCCCCTTTGAAGTTAAACCTCTAGATATGGGCTTTAAGTACCTTGCATTTTACATCAAACCAAACTGTTATACAAGAGTGGACTGGTTATGGTTAGAGAAATTTTTTGAAAAGAGAATTATGAGTTGGAATCATAGGTGGCTTACCCTGGGTGGTAGAGTCATACTTGTAAAAGTAGTGCTTGAAAGTATTGCGGTATACATGCCTTCATTGGAAAAAATCCGCAAATGTGTACTAAACAATATTAGAAGAAGAATGTTCAGCTTCTTGTGGTCTGGTAAAAAAGAAAAAGAAGGTATGCATACAAACTGGAAGAAGATAGCAAAACCCAAAAAGGACGGTGGATGGGGAATTAAAAATATTTATATATTTGGACAAGCATTGGCGACGAAAAGTCTATGGAGATGTCTTATGTTACTTGGCCTCTGGAATGAGGTAATAATGAAAAAATACCTTAAAATACAAACTGTTTAGAAGGTATGGAAGGTATGGAAGCATAGGAACCTGTTGAATTTTTAAGATAAATAAAAAAACCATGTTAGAGTTTGTAATTACATCCTACAGGACTTGGGGGAACAGAAATATACACAGGATACTCTTCTCAAAAGGATTGACAGACCACTTCTACCTGATTGGGATGGGGCAGTAGGATTTTTTGACGGGACTTCACAGGAAAGAGCAACAAAGTGTGGGGCTAGAGCCTATCTGAAATGCCCAATATTGGGCACTTATAGATTAAAACTGAAGTGTGGAAAGGGAACAAATAATAAAGGAGAATTGATGGTTCTTTGGTTAATTTTATATTTTTCTAATATCAAGCAGGTATCAATGTTACATCTGTTGGGCAACTCTAAGGTTATTGTACACTGGTATACTAACAAAAATAATTTTCAGGTGTTATCCTTGCAACTTTGGATGTCAAAGATTAGATCGTTGAGAAGTCATTTTCAACAAATCAAAGGACAACATATATATATAACACATAACCAGGTTGTTGATCATCTTTCAAAGGAAACATTGCTTTTAGAGGAAAATGGTATATATTGGTAGCGTATCACAAAAGGAGAACAAGAAATGAATAGAAAAATAAATATCAGTTTGTAGAGTACACTGTGCATTGGAATTTTGTTATAATACAGACAAAAGAAAGTAGATACATTTTTTTGATTAGTTTGGTTATTGTTGTATATTCAGCAGTGATATTATGTACAATGATGACATGAGTTAACAGAACATAAAAACTTTTAGAAGTTTGGGTACAGATTTGAAATGAGTTTTGTAATGATATGAAAAAAGACAATATTATATTTAGTAATATAAGAGTTTTTTCTTACTAAAAAAAAATATACGTATTAATAAGTTTCAAGTGTTTTAGAATGAAATGTAAGGTTAATAGATCATAAAAATTTAAGCCAAAGAATGATAAATCTAGTTACGTCGAAAGGCGTACCCCTATTGACAATGGGCAGAATTAATAGGGGTTTAGTGCTTAATAATTTTTCTATGGACAAGATTAAATATGGCTGGAATATTCTTAGTAGTCACACAAAATAAATGGCTGTGATTTCAATCATTAACTTCCTAACTATTATAAAGACATCCGTTTATGTGTTTACGTTTTTACATGTTGTGCTATTGAAACACTATGAACTAATCTTGTGAAACACTATGAGGACTTTCATGTAAGATTTCTAAATTAATGGCCAATAAGTTAATATATTCTAAGATTTGTAAAATCATGTACGCTAAATTATTTTTTCAAATTAGAAAACGGAGAAGAATTTGTTTTTAATATAAACCTGGAAATTATTGTAAAACCTGTAATTATGGTAGGTCAAAGGTATTAACATGTTAATACTTCGGAATTTTATGCGACACTATTTTTTTTCCACAAAGGATTGCGAATATTAAGGTCTATTCTATAGAACTATTCAGTGATCATCATGTATATACCCAATCATGATTGTCCATGATCACCATTCTACACTCCACTTGTCAAACAAACATGACGAATTAGATAGACGTCACTTATTTGTTTTTGCAGTGTCACTTCTCCATGAATTGTTTGCTCAAGCCTGCGCGGCATTCTATGCCTTTTCTGTTGAGTTCAAAGAACTAATCATGTCTCCCGAATTTTTGTGCTTCGATAGCAAGTCTTCTCCCAATTTTTTCATTTCGATAGCAATTTTTTCCCTCCCTAATAATAGCACGAATTAGAAGGTAAGTGTGCGACTGCCATTATTTTTAACATGACCGACTCATTCTTCGCTGTGTATTCTGTTAGGTTTAAAGCACTGAAAATGTCGCCCAAATTTCTATTCTTAGATAGCAAGTATTCCCCCCTTGATAATGTAGAACCCATAAATAACCAAATATAGGTACACTCTCTTTTCGATTGATTCTGACGCCCCAGCGAAAAGACTTGTTGCATAGTAATACGTAACATTGAAACAAGAGAACTTTTGCTTTTGCAGTATCACTTCTTCATTTCATTATGTATATATGCGACACCGCTTTGTCTCTACTGTAATATTTTGAGTAACCTATGCCCACTACAACCATACTACGTCTCTTCCCTCAAAATCTATTCATAAATTCAACGAGTACTATTCAACATAGATTTTGCAA
>ML778208.1:1718500-1745000 GCA_009831015.1 Picea engelmannii
AATGGAAGAATTCTCATTAACCAAATGAATCAACGATAATTTACACATTATATACTCTGCATAACTCAAATAATGCACACTGGAGGAGAATCCAATGTTCCATAGTGGTTTTATAGAGTGATTTGGAAACACACCAACAACTACGAGAGTAAATTGCCACCTAGTCTAGTCTCTCAGCAAGTTACATGAGTGAACTGGCACCTAGCATGAGTTAACTAGTCTCTTAATCTTCAATTAACTAACTGAAAAAATTAAGTGAGGGGGAGATCAGGTAATAATGGGTAATGCACTAGTCTGGTGATGATCCCAAGGACAATTCACATTAGTTGGCTATGATCCCAATGTTGCATGGTGATAATCCTAATGTGGCATCTAGACTGCACTCAACTAATCAAACTGAATTGTGAACTGAAGACAATATTCTCCTAGAGGAATATTCTCCCAAAACTATATGATAATGAATAATGACTAATAAACATAGTAAAAACCTTAGGAAAAATAAATCTTAGGTGTGTGTGAAGTATCTCCAACACCCCCCCTAAACATCAGTATGTTGAAAATAAAGAATGGGTCCCAACAATGAGGCCAGGTTAGGTACCCAAATACAAAAGATACACTGAAATAAACAAGAAAAGAGGGAAAACCTCATGGGAACCCCCCCCTTAATGTAAAATGTATGTAAAAAGAAGAACTAACAGTTGCCAAAAAACTTTTTCCTTCACTCCAAGACGACTATGCAAAGAATGAAACTTCTATTGAGTGAAGGTCTTGGTGAAGATGTCTGTAATCTGTTCCGTTGAAGGAAAAAACTGTAGGTCAATGATCCCATCGTGTACTAATTCCCAGATGTAGTGCATGTGGATCTCAATGTTATTCATTCGCTGCCTCTGAACTTGATTTTTTCATAACTTTAGAGTGTTATGGTTTTCACAACAGATGACGATCGACTGATGAAACTAAATTCCCAACTCAGTGAGAAAATGTTGTAGACACATAGCCTGAATGGTTATGTTAACTACCCATATTTACTCTTCCTCGACTGAATATAGAGGAATATAAACCTTCTTCTTGCTTGACCAATAGATAGGCCCGAAACCAAGATTGGTTGATTAACCAGATGTGAACTTGCAATCAATGCTATCACGAACCCAATCAGAATCAGTCAACCTGATGAGGTCCAATGTCCAATCCTATTCATAGTGAATCCCAAAGGTGATCGTTCCATGTAAATATCAAAGGATATGCTTTGCAACCTTCCAATGTAGCTCATGCGGCCCTTGCATGAACCTGGACACTGCTCCAACTACATAGGAGAGGTATGGCATGGAGTGTGCAAGATACAACGAGCTCCCCACTATATTTTTGTACAATGTGTTGTCAATCAGTGGAGTGTCCCCGCCATCCTCAAGTATGACTCCTAATATGAAAGGATTTGGGGCAAACTTGCAATCTATCATGTGAAATCTCTCAAGGAGATCTCGTGCATACTTGGTCTGAGATAGTTTCTTGCCTGATGCATCCTGATTGATTTCAAGTCCAAGATAGAAATGTAGCGGACCCATGTCCATAATCAAGAACTTTTCATGAGGAATCCTATTGACTGCAGCAATCACTGGAGTCAAGCAACTGGTGATCAAAAAATAATCAACATACCGAACTAGGAGTAGAAGTGAATGAGCCGTCATGAGCATGTAAAAATTATGGTCTAACTTACAACATACAAAGTTTTGTGACAGCACGTAGGAGTCCATATTGGCATACCATGCCCTCAGAGCCTGCTTCAGGCCATAAAGAGACATCTTCAATCGAAAGACTAAAGATGAATCCTTCATAAATCCCTGGGGCATCTCCATATAGATCTCCTCAGAGAGATTGTCGTGAATAAATGCATTCTTCATGTTGATGTGATCGACTTCCCATCCCTTGGCTACCACAATGGGAAGTTCCAAACATATGGAATCCATATTCTCTACTAGAGAGAAGGTCTTATCATAATCAATGCCATGAACCTACTGAAATCCTTTGGAAACTAGCCTGGCTTTGTATCTGCTAACCTGTCCATACACTTCTCTCTTGGTCCTGTAGACCCATATGCACCTAAAAAATTTCCTTCCTGAAGGAAAGGGAACTAGATCCCAGGTCTGGTTCTCAAGGAGGGATTTATACTCGTCCTGCATGGAGGATTCCCAAAATGGATTTCCAGTAGCCTCGCCATAGGAGTGTGGATCTGAAGACTGAACCAAGAAAATATGAATGGGTGGCATTGGCTCAATGGCAGTGGGTGAAAGATGAGGCTCCTCGAAATCATATTGAGTCCTCCTAGTATCAACTGGATCGCCAACAAGATCTCCTCCATCTTGAAGAGTATTCTTAGCCCACTTGTTCTTCTGCTCTGGCTCTGCATTTGCATCTACATGCATTGACTCTACATCTAACTGTATTGAATATGTATATGTATCATCTGAATCCTCTAAATCAGAACTATCATCTGAAGAAGAGTCGGCATGTGCATGCTCGTCATCTCTGACAGGTGGAAGAAAAAAAGTGTCTTCGTGTGGCTGCTGAGGTACATGCGAGACAATTTCTCCAAATTGGACACTCCGCTAAATGATGAGTTGGTCTGAGGAAAGATCGATGAGTTTGTATGTCTTCACATTGTTGGGATATCTAACAAAGATACACTCTTTGATATCTGGATCAAGTGCCTTCCTCTTCTTAGAGGGAATCCTGGCCCATGCACGTGAACTGCAAATACGAAAGTCAGTCACTTCTCATTTGAGGCCGCTCCAAGTCTTGTACTTGTCTTATCGTTGACATATCTATGGAGAGATATATTTTGTATGTAGTTTTCACAATTAAGTGATTCAGCCCATAATATATGTGGAAGTGACTTTGCATGTAGCATGCAAGATGCCATCTCTTTTAGAGATCTATTTTTCTTCTTAGCAACTCCATTTTTCTACAGAGTATATGGAACTGTGTGTTGGAACTGAATCCCGACCCCATGACAAACATTTTGTATCTCATGGTTGTAACACTCTCCCCCTTTATCTGTTTGTATGACTTTGATTTTGTTTCTTGACTGTGTCTCAACAAGGGCTTTGAAATCTTCGAGGTGTTGAAAAACCTCTTATTTTTTCCTAAGAAAGAAAATCCATGTGAAGCGTTAAAAATTGTAAAAAAAAATGAGAATGTACCTTTCTTTTCTGATTGATGGATGTGGGAAAGGGCCCATGAGGTCACTATGGATCAGATCTTAAAGGAAAGGAAGCCTTCTGAGTCTTTCCTTTGTCCAATTTCTCTTGATGGTGTTTTCCAAGAACACATCCCTCACAAATTCCTTTGGAGAGGTGGATGTGAGGTAGACCATCAACCATTCCCTACTTGCTAAGTTGTTGCATATATCTAAAATTTAAATTCTGAAACCTTTTGTTCCATATCCTATTGGTTTCATCAACATGGGTAAGCAGTAATGCAAAATCTGGTTCAATAAATTCGAAAAATGTGTAGATTCTAGATTGATGATTTACCTCATGGGTAGCAACCCTGGAATTGCTTTTCATGTCATAGATATCCACTGCATTAAGTGTGAATATAAATATCTTTCCAGTGCTGTATATTTTCATTTGATATAGGGAGGGAATATTGATGGAAAGTTTGGGAACGTGTAGCACATTCTTGAAGCTTCCATTTGTGAGTTCAATTCTTCCTTTGTCGGTGACCTCCAATGGAGAGTTGTCCCCCATAAGAATAGGACCTTTGCATGCATCCAATGCAGAATAGACTTCTTTTGTGGAATTCATGTGGTGTGATGCACCTGAATCTACGATCCAAGGATCGGGAGAGGAGTTGATTGTAATCAAAGCATGGATAGAATTTTCTTTCTTGGGATTCTGATCTTTTGGCTTCTTCTTCTTGGAACCCTTGGGGTTGTGGTCTCCAAGGTTGTTTTGATGAAGTGTTTGGGCCATTTGATCTATATGTTTTTGCATACATGCATATTCTGGAGGGAATCCTTTATGGCATTAAGTGCGTTTCTCCCCTTTTCTTCGCTTTCCACCTTTGGATCTGGAGGCATCGTGGAAGGGTTTTGAGTACCCTTGTTTGGATTTGCATGTGCTTTCATTTTGTCTTTGTATTTATATTTCTGATATTGATGACTACTACCATCTTTCATAGTAAGTGCATGAGCCTTTGGGCCTTTGAGTTTTCCCATATTGATGATCTTGTTCTTCTCTTATGTTAGAGACTCGATAAATCCCTCAAGAGAGGTCATCGTCCAGGTGGCTCCAAAGGTGAGCCTAACCGAATTAAATGTAGATACAAACACTAAGTATTCCAGACCATGTTTGCAGAGAATGGTAAGAACCATTTGTTTCACATCCTTAGATTTATCAACGCTGCAAGCCTTGAGTTGCGACAACAAATCCTTATATTTGGTAAAGAAATCTTGGAGATTGTCGAAGGTGATTGGATCCAAAGTGAGAAATCACACGTTGAGCATGTGTCTCCTCATCTCATATTGTTTTCCAAAATTCCCTTCCATGGTGTTCTAGGCTTCATTGCGGGTTTTATAGGAGGATATGTGAAGGAGGAGTTCTAGAGAATTGAGTCTTCAAATAGTTCCAAACACTTAATCAATTCGATTTAGATATTTGGATTTTTATATGGTTGAAGTTGGTTCAATTTCTGTGTTCATGGTTAACATGTATAATCCTTTTCCTTGAAGATTCATTATCATCTTCCCCTTCAATGCAAATAAATTGTACGGTGTAAGAATGAATTATTTTGGAAATTCCAATATTGTCATTGTCTTCAATCTTCGGTACCTACAAAAATAATATGGTGTGTGTTTTCCCAAGCAGTTTGTCCACTATGATACCATGTAAATGTGTTGAACCTGCACATAATAGATCTAACTAGAAAATGACATACACAATTTACAAAGAAAATATGAGAAAAGAGAAAAAGGAGAGAATGAATGGAAGAATTCTCATTAACCAAACGAATGAATGATAATTTACACATGATATACTATGTATAAATCGACTAATGCACACTGAAAAAGAATCCAATGCACCATAGTTGTGTTATAGAGTGATATTGAGAGAAACCAGCAGTTACGAGAGTAAACTGCCACCTAGTCTAGTCTCTCAGGAGGTTACGGGAGTGAACTACCACCTAGTATGAGTTAACTAGTCTCTTAGTCTTCAATTAACTAACTGAAACCGAGTGAAGTGAGGAGGAGATCAAGGAATCATGAGAAATGCACTAGTCTAGTGATGATCCCAAGGACAATGCACATTAGTTGGCGATGATCCCAATGAAGCATGGTGATAATCCAAATGTCGCATCTAGACTCCACTCAACTGATCAAATTGAAGTGTGAACTGAAGATAATATTCTCCTAGAGAAATAATCTCCCTAAACTATATGAGATTAAGTAATGACTAATAATTATAGGGAAAACCTTAGGAAGAAAAAATACTAGGAGTGTGTGAAGTATCTCCAACAATCTCTACCATTCGAAATATATGTGGGAATTCCATTGGGGGTAGAGTTTGGTTATACGAATGGTACCTACATTACGAAAATGGTAATTTCATCGGTCGACTGAATTATTTTATACAATATGGTTACAATCAAAATAATGTCTGTAGCCCTATGTCTTTAAGACGTCTCTCAATTTTTCATGTGAAGCAACATCTGGATCTAGATATTCTTCTGGAACAACTGTACACTCCTTGTCTCGAAATATTTATAGTATGGTCCAATGTTGGAAAGATATATCTACCGATGACTGCCAAAAATGTCTATCATTTTCTGTCAATAATATAATCGCATATTATGTTGGAATTCAAGGAGTTGAGGGTTTCCTTGGAAGCTGTGAAGTTCATTATGAAATATACAGTTTATTTTATTCGACTTTGCCTCCCATAATTGGCATAAGAACACCAATCTTGACAAGATTATTAAAATATGGCCTATAATTCTACCCGAGAACACCTTTTGCAACCGAAGAGAGATTCAAATACTTGAACTCTATTTCCATATGAGCAAAGAAATTGTTTGACAATATTTGGTATTTATGAACATGATTATCCTCCTCAGTAATGGGAACCACACTCATCGCTCACTGCATCAAAATGGGTATCTCAACATGGATGCTGCTACATTCGGTAGTGCGTTCCATTGTTACTTTATTCTCCGATGCATTCCATAATTTGTGATGTCGTCGTAAGAGGGTGAAGGCCTATTTTTTTCGAAGGAGAAGAAGAATTAATTGACATCGTCGTCCCATTTGGCCACTTTTCTGCAACAACTGTGAACATATGTGTTCCAAACATTATTTCTAGGGATTTAACGAAATCATTAGATTAAAAAGATAAAGAAAACCTCTATCCCCATATTGAAAATACTTCTAATACATATACTTGCTACATATATATCGATTGCTATTGGATATACTCAACCATATAGCCATATTTCATTGACTAAATTCTAATCATTTCTCACATTAAGAGATCTACAAGCAAATTTTTCAAAATATCTGTGTATGAAATAAAATTGTACCCCTTTCAAACAAGACCGTGGACTATATAAATCATTTTTATATTCAATGGTCTTGAATATTCCACCACACAATTCACCATCATAGATTTCTGCAGAAATTATAGGTGATTGAAACAGTGTTGTTGTTATGCACTTCTATGTACAGAAATGGATGCACTAATACTACTTTACTATACAATCCATAGTAATGGAATATGGATAGTAGGGACTAATCAATCGGTCTTGAAAAAGGGTGCTTTTTGACTCTTTTCTATTTTTTATTTATTTTAACTATTGTTGCTTACAACAAAACAATGCTCGATTTATTTTATGATTATCCGCGTTCGTCGATGATTCTACTCATTGGCATGGGCTATTTATTAACATAATTCTATTTGTGTGTGACGCTTGTGTTAGAATATGAAAGATTGTGATTGTTTTACCATTGAAAATACCCTTGTCACCCAACCATAGGCCGAAGCCACCCTCCGAGAACCTTGACCTTGACAGAGAAGAGAATCCTGGTAGCAATACAATAGCCAAGAGAGGCTAATGCACCAAGCAAGAAGTATCCAAGTTGATCAGATAGTCCCACCCAAAAGTTGGTGCAGTACCTTCCCCAAGATTTGCGCACAAGATTGCAACTACACTGCGCAGAACTAGCTCTCTGCAACTACTGAGAAGTGTGTCAAATGAGAGACTAGGACCCTGTATTTATTATGATTCTGACAAACTTACTGGGGTTGACTTCTCCTTCTGGGTACTAATTAATTCATATTAATTATATTTCTGCAGTCGACATCTTGTCTAGGGTTTCCTTCATTTCTTTGCTTCCTTCTGGAACATTCTAATCTCTTCATAGGTCACAATAGAGGTTCATACCTCCTGAAGCTACCATAATATCAAGACTCCCTCCTAGCTAGGGAGGTATGGTATTGAGCACAAACAGACCATTCAATTAGTAGTATCACGATCACCGTCATTATTGTCCAACTACATAATCTCCTATGATAATTGGTACAATATCAATTGATAAAACACAATTGGCACAACTACTCAAACCATGACACATAGTCACAGACAATGGAACATATCCACCACAGTAGTATACTTCTACTGTCTGAAGATAGGCAGTCTCCATAATAATCATCTGATGACTACTGGCACAGAAAATATTGTTAAAATAAACTGAACCATCTGGGCCAATATTTCACTCACATTTGTGAGATCTGAAAGAATATCTATCATCAGTATAGAACATCAACAATGGGATATCTTCCCTATTCTTCTCAAACAAGGAAGAATTATTGTTTCTGATTTCTGAGCCTGGACCATTCCTCACCCTGGGCCATTTCTCCTACACTAATCAAAGTGCACCCTGGAGAGAATGTATAAACACCAAGGAATGTTTGTCCCTGATTGTTGAGCTTGGACCATTCCCCACCCTGGGCCATTCTTCCTACACTAATCAAAGTGCACCCTGGAGAGAATTTATAAACCCTAAGGAATGAATGTCCAGACCATTTCCTCTGTTAACCACAAGAGAAAAATCCTGTCCTGTATCAACCTCCAAAACGGACCATTCCTCATGTTAACCATAATGAGAAATCGTTGTTCGGTGAGGCGGGCCAATCTTCTTGAGTAACCCTCAATAAGAGAGACTGCCCTAGACCACTCCCCATGTTAACCACAGTGGGAAGTCGATGTCTATGATACATCAACAATCTGGACCATTTACCATGTTAACCACAATGGGAAATTGTTGTCCATTAGAAATCTCAATCCACTTTCCGAACATGAAAGAATCTGTTCGAGCTGGACTATTTTTCAATCAAAATATAAATGTTTTCAATAATATTTTCAGTGCTCCCTCCCAACCTGGAGATTCATTTCTTCCCTTTCAACTAAGGGAGTTATTTCCACGATCCCCATCTTCTCTCGGAAATATCCAAACTTTATTCTAGATAGAGGTTTTGTCAAGATATCTGTTGTCTGGACATCAGTGGGGATATACTTGAGCTTTACCTCTCCGTCCTGGACTTTATCTCGAATAAAATAGTATTTGATCTCAATGCGTTTCGACCTTTCATGAAACAAAGGATGTTTTGATAATGTTATACAACTTTGATTATCACAATATACTATGGTCGATTTTCGAATATGATCAAATAAATCGAAGATTAACTTCCTTAACCATATTGCTTCTGTGCATGTTTCACATGTTTCCATATACTCTGCTTCTGCTGTGTTGAGTGTGACAAACTTATGTTTCCTGCTGCCCCAAGATATCATAGCAGAGCCCAAGCTGAAACACATGTCTGAAGTGCTCTTTTTGTCTTCTACACCCTGCTCAATCTGAGTCTGTGAATCCATGAAGTTGTATATTCTTGGATGCGGTATATCTCAAACCATAGTTTATTTTTCCATGAATATATCTTAATACATGCTTTGTAGCTATCCAATGATCATGTCTCAGTTCCACCTGGAACTGGATTAGTCTATTCATGTCAAAGAAAATGTATGGTCAAGTATTTACCAAATACATCAATGACCCAATTAGTTGTCGATATAGAGATGGATCTACTGGATCAGAATCTGGATCTTTTACTTTTCTTATATCCACATTCATAGGAGTATCCATGGACTTACAGTCCATCATTCCAAACTTTTGAAGGATCTTTATTGCGTACTTTCCTTGTCCAAGGAATACTTCACCACGCTTCTTCCATACTTATAGTCCTAAGTAATAATTCATGAGACCTAGATCTTTCATATCAAATTTAGAAGCTAGTTCCTTCTTGCACTGAATGATGACAGACTCTTCACCTGTTATGAATAGATTGTTAACATATAGTACTAGAATTACAGGTGCATTGTCCATGACTTTATAATAAAGGTTTGGATTTGCATGACTCTTAGAGAAACCAATTCTCGTTAGATCGCTTTCCATTCTGGCATACCAATCCCTTGGAGCTTGCTTCAGTCCATATAGAGATTTCTTTAATATGCAAACGTGAGTGTTTCTGGAATGTACCTCAAACCCTTGAGGTTGTTCAATGTATACTTCTTCTTCAATAGCTCCATTGAGAAAAGTTGTCTTTACATCCATCTGATGTAAATTCCATCCCATGGAAGTGGCAAGAGATATGATAGCTCTGATGGAAGTATATCTAGCCATTGGAGAAAACGTTTTGTCATAATCTTCTCCCTCCTTCTGGGAGAACCCTCTAGCTACAAATCTTGCCTTGTATTTATCCACGTTTCTGTCTGTTGCATGTTTGATCTTGTACACCCATTTTGAAGCTACCACCGGTTTTTCTTTAGGTCTTGGTACGATTTCCCATACCTCATTTTTCATAATGGATTGATGCTCTTCCATCATAGCTTCTTTCCATTGTCCCTTTTGAACTTCTTTTTCAAATGTGGTAGGTTCTTCATCTAGAATATTCGTCATCTATGTTGCATAACTTGAGAATATTTTAGGTCTTTTACTCTTTTTGAATGTTCCTTCTAGAACCTTGATTCTTTCTCCATCTTGTACGGTAGATTCAAGCCAAGATAGTCTTTTCTTGGTCTTAGGTATGATATATGAATCAATGTTTTCACATGGCTCCATAGGATGATCATGCAGTTCCTTTTCGTCATTTTCATTTTCTGTGATTTCTTCGTTAAGTTCTTCAATCTCTTCTTCTTCTATAGTCTCTTCTATGGATTTCTTGAAGGCCATATTTTCATTGAATGTTGTGTCTCTGCTTAATTCAATCTTGTGTTGTTCTAGAATATATATTCTATAATATTTGGATGAATCACTGTATACCCCAAATATCCCTTTCTTTCCTGAAGGTTTTAGTTTATTCCTCTTGTCCTTGGGAATGTAAGAGTAAACAGGACATCCAAATATTCTTAGATTTTCCACATTAGGTTTCTTACCCGAGAAAGCTTCTTCTTGTGTCATGTCCTTCAATATACGATGAAGACTTCTGTTATGCACATATATTGCTGTCATTGCTGCTTCTCCCCATAAGAAAATGGATAGACCTTGATCATTTGGTAAGGCTTTTACGGTTTCTTCAATGGATCTGTTCTTTTTTTCTTCTACACCATTTTGTTGAGGATTATGAGGAACAGTCAGCTACCTCCTAACCCTACTGATTTTTAGAATGCAATGAATTCCTTTGATGTGTATTCTTCACCATTATCGGTTCTTAGCGTCTTGATCTTCTTATTAGTGAGGTTTTCTATTTCTGCTTTGAAATCTTGAAACTTGTTGAATACTTCATCTTTTGTCTTTAGTAGATATAGCTAAGTCTTTCTTGAATAGTCATCTATGAAGATTATGTAGTAGGAAGATCCTCCTAGATATTTTACTGGCATTGGACTGCAAACATCTTAGTGTATCAGATCTAGAATTTCCTTAGATTTGTTGTTGCTTCTTGGGAATGGTTTCTTGATATTCTTCCCAAGAGCACATCCTTTGTAGATTCCTTCATGTGTAGACTACAACTCTGGTATTCCTTCAACCATACTTTTGACAAAGGGTAATGCTTGATAGTTAATGTGAGCGTACCTTCTGTGCCAAAGATCATTGGGGTTGACTTCATTGTGTACAAGAGGTTCTTCATTTTGTTCTAGTAGTCTATAAAGATTTCCTTCACGACTTCCAATAACCCTAGCATTCTCTATGCTGGAGTCTTTATGCCATGATTACACCTTTCCATCCATGAAAGCTATTCTATTTCCCCTATCTTCTAGGCAAGATATCGATACAAGATTCTTTTCTAAACCAGGTACATATAAAACATTCCTTAAGTGAACATAGTTACCTATTTTCATTTTGATGGAGGCTTGTCCAAATCCTTCTACGGGGTAAGTGGTTTTGTCTCTAAGCTCTACCTTGTATGAGGTCTTCTTCTCATTTAGATTTGAGAGTCTATCTTGATCTCCCGTCATATGCCTAGAAGCTCCGCTATCGATTATCCACATGTCATATTCAATCGTTCCAGTGAGTGTTGAGTAGTGTAGAAGACTGATTGTTTCACTCATGTCTTTGGTTGACTGGTAACTGGTCATGCCTTGATCCAAAACTTCAACTTCATCGTTTCTATCTTCTGAGAGAGCCAAAAGGTGTGTTGAGTTAAGGCACATATGAGCATCTTCTTTTTGAGCAAGATGCTCCATCACAAGGTGTCGTATCTGAGATTAGGGTTTCTACAACTGCTTCTGCTAGTAACCCTAGCAACAGTGTCTTTGGAAGCAACTCCTACTAGTAACCCTAGCGGAAGTTCCTTAGCGAGCTCAATATCCTATCGTTTATGCTTCCTTCCAACATTTAGACAGAATGAAGGAGGTGTGGGCCCATAACCTGTTAGAATATGAAATATTGTGCTCGTTTTACCATTGACAATATCCTTGTCACCAAACCATAGGCTGAAGCCACTCTCCGAGCACCTTGAGCTTGACAGAGAAGAGAATCCTGGTAGCAATCCAATAGCCAAGATAGGCTGATGCACCAAGCAAGAAGTAACCAAGATGATCAACTAGTCCCACCCAAAAGCTGGTGCAGTACCTTTCCCAGGATTTGCGCACAAGACTGCAACTACACTGCACAGAGCTAGCTCTCTACAACTGCTGAGAAGTGTGTCAAATGAGAGACTGACACTCTGTATTTATAATGATTTTGGTAGACTTACTGGGGCCGACTTCTCCTTCTAGGTACTAATTAATTCATATTAATTATATTTCTGCAGTCAACATCTTTTCTAGGGTTTCCTTCATTTCTTTGCTTCCTTCTGAAACTTTCTAATCTCATCATAGGTCATAATAGAGGTTCATACCTCCCAAAGCTACCATAATATCAAATCCTTGTACAACGCTAATATTTCCATTTTGTTTATTATGCTCTTTTGTCTTTCCCTATTGGTAGATGGTTCAAGTCATTGTTGTGGGATATTTACTAACATAATACTATATATCCATGTAGCCTGTAATTTTCACACACATTCCAAAACTTTTCAAAACTCTTCACAAAAGGAAAGCTATCTCTCATTTTCCTGGGCCCTCCCGTGAGGGAGTCAAGCCCAGTCCTACTCTGATACCATGTTGATTTTTCATATAAGATGATATACAATTGATGTGTTATTACAAGGCTGAGCGTTTCATTTATATAGAATATATGGTGACCATACATGAAAGGATGCATCCCTTGGATAATAAATAACTACTTATTTAGACCGTCCATTGTTACAAAATTCAACAATAAGAACATATTACTAATTTGATTATGTATACAATATGTTATAAATTGGTGTTTCTTGTTGTCCTTCGGTGCTCCAAGAACAACTTTCATAGCTTATCTTTGTGTGTTTGTGTGTACCTAAAAATCAAAGTTCAAGTGTTATGATTGATTGTTTGATACATTCAATATCTAGACTACTTTCCCATATAATTGTCGAAATACATAGTTCGACATATTTTCACAGATGGAAGTATGTTCTTAAAGTGATTCAGTATCGAGAATATTTTTCAAGGAAGTAAAGAGTCGTTGGTCCTACAAATATGTCATTGATGGTCAGAAGGAATTGTATCTTAAATATATCAAGTGGTCGCTCAAAGTTGATGGTTGAGAAAGAGCGTAGTCTATGAGATTTCAGAGTGGGTAGAAATGTTGATGAAGGCCAGACCGAAGTTCCAAATTGTTTGATGTAATTTTAATATTGTTATTTGTGATATAAATAGTAAGGGAGGGTGTTATAAGTAATTATTACAAAAATAGGTTTGGATTTGTTAAATCTAGTTACTTGTGAGATATCTTCTCCAACTATCAGATTTTATTTATGTGTGTGGTTGAGAAATTTCCTCATGAGTTTTTTGTGTTGATGAGGAAATATTGTTATATAAATGTGCGTGTGATTTAATAAAGAATATAGATTTTTGTGTACAATCTCATTCTGTAAGTAAACCTTGTTCATATGTTTCTCCATGAAAGTGTATTTCTAGAAATCCATCAAAACCCTTGATTTTGTAAATATCATTTTCTATGTTGAACTTCAACATGTACTCACATCTGGAAAAACAAATTCAACAAGGGAATTAGTTGCAAAGCATCTAGTCCTTGCCTCAAACAATATGTTAATGTTTTTATTAACATGAACATGCACGATCTTGCTAGTTTTGATTTTTGGTAAATTGATTAGTGCCAATTACAACTCTGTTTTAAATTCAATTTATAGAAGTCCTCTTGTCTTCTTGCATGATCAACGTGCTAGTGTTTCTTGAAAATTGCATCAATGCATTATTTGTGTGTGTGCTTTATTTCAGTGTTATTCTTTGTAGGTTTGTGGCAATTTCACACACAACATAGGTCCACCCAGTAAGGTTTGTTTCAAAATCTAGTAATTGCATCCCTCTTGAAGTAAAATTCAAGAGGTATCCTTTACTTGACCTAAATGTAATAACATAATTATACAAGCCTCTATTCTAATTTTTTATGCTTCTTTGGCACCTACGTAACTACTATACACTGTAACTATAATAATATGTATAGAAGATAATGGCATTTCTACACACAAGTGTATATTAGACAAATGATATATTTGAAATTGTTATCTTTGGGTTTTTTTTGGAGTTATTATTTTATATCTATGGGGTTGTGCTACTCATCATAAACAAGTTTTCGTCCCTCTGCATCCTCAACATCAAATTATGTTTGTTGTTTTCCATGGTAGTAATTAAATTCTTCTTGAACAACATGGCTTGAAAATGATAATTGTGGATATGGGTTTGTAAACTTGTCGAGGAAGAACAACAAAAATTCAAACAAAGTCTCGTATTTAAAGAAAATATGCCACTTCTTATGTTGCATTCAAGAAAACAAAATCCTTCACATTTGCAATTTAGAAGGTGAGATTGTAGTAATA
The DNA here is from genome assembly GCA_009831015.1 of Picea engelmannii. Classification (NCBI taxonomy): domain Eukaryota; kingdom Viridiplantae; phylum Streptophyta; class Pinopsida; order Pinales; family Pinaceae; genus Picea; species Picea engelmannii. The sequence goes on from ML778208.1 coordinate 1,732,969, forward strand.
ATTAAAGACCACCAGCTATCCTTGGTCAGGATTTTTTGGGGCTCCTATGTTATGGCTGTAGAGGATTTTGTACTAGCAATAAAAATTAACAAAAATATCAAACTAGATAACTACAATGAATGCATCGTTGACACAAATAAACTATCGATCGAATTTACCATACCATTGTAGTCGATTCTTATGAGTTTTGTTTTATGTTATTATGAGTTGTTGTCCGTAGGAAATATTGTAGATATGAATACAATGAAATTGACTCTTAAAATGATATTGTGAGTGGTCAAAAATTTACTCATAAAACAATCTAATATGGATAAATCTATCATTGTTAGTGATCTAATTATATATCATGAGTCATCTTCCAAGATATGTTAACATCGCAAATGACAAATCAATTTATAATCCAAAACAATTTATGTATTATGATATCGATTTAGAAATTAAAATGGTAAAAAATTAAGATGTGAGTTTGCAACTAAAATTAATTATTACCATGCTACAATTAAAAAATTGGTTATAATTTATTTTCAATCACTACTATAACACTAATTTAGAAGTGATATGACCAATTTTCTTATCTAGAACTAGTGTGATTATATGTCAAAAAAATAAGCTAAGACAAAAACTTATGACATGAAAAATCTATGAGAAAAAAGGGAAAATTTGCTTCCCTTTGGTCCAAGAAAGTTATAGCATACACCTTATAATGATATTTAGATATTAAAATGAATCTCAAAACAAATATCCACTAAAAAGGTAGAATTGCTCAATACCATCTATAGTGACTTGGAAACATCATTTATACCTTAATGTAAGGGTTGATGCTACCATATGGTGGAAGTTGTTTGATGTTGAGGAGATATTAGGATTACAAGAAGAAGACTATGACAAATTGTTTTTAGGCATGTAGTTTCATGCAACAAATATGAATAATCAGAGTCATAAGTGTTTGATGATGATTTTCATGGCTAAATAGTATAAAATTAACAGCCTCTATTGGGATTCGAAATGGGGTCTATTTCTAGGAAGCAATTATTCTTACCAACTGAAAATTGAAAATGTGCATTAAACTATGCCCACCGTTTACTTATAGTCGCCATACTTAATCCATAGTTTTTATGTCATGTTTTTTTCCAAGCTTGGGCATCAAAATGAAGTTATTTTGTTTCGTGAAAAATCCAATCCACATTTTGGCATTCTATATGTAAAAATATTATCAAAATTCATGTAAAAGATAATTTATTAAAAACGAACATGGTAAAATCTTGTAAATGCTCATCGAACTAAATGCATGCAATTGCTTCCCCATTAAAATATTTAAAATATTTGACAATTTTATATTAGAATGGTGATTAATTGCAACTTTCATGTAAAATGCTCACATTGACTTTGTATATAAATAATTTCGAATATCTCAAGTTTATCATCTTGAAATGGTGCCAAGTACATTGAAAAAATATTTGGCAATTTTGAATGGAATTAAGAAAACAATTTAATTCAACACTAAGTTAAATACATGTATCACTGAAAAGACAGTACGTGTCAAGGAAAAGACAGCACGTGTCACTAAAAAGGGAATTTATGGGTGGGATATCTTCCAAGAAATTGAACACCATGACTCTCTATCTTTGCAGGAAAATCTCGATAGAAAAATAAGGAAAGACATTGAACAACTGAACAAATTGATGGGTCGGACAATGTCTTTTACCAGAAAAGGTCATACGACACTTGATCAATTGTTGCATTCTTGAGAGGTATTTCGCTTCTGTAAATCTGATATATACGAAAAAATAAAACTTTTTGAATGCTTGGATGCCACTTCATGCATGTTGTATCACCTTCTTGGCTCTCTATGGCCTTCACGTTAATATCTACTAGCTGTAATATTAAATCCCATACAAGTGTATCTTCAAGGCCGAGAGGTATTTAAACCCTTCACACTTGCAATTTCTAATTTTTTCAACAGTTGAATCAACAGATTGGAACTGTAAGATTCAAATACCATCCTATGGCAGGGATATATGCCACTTTACCTTGTACGATTAGTAAGTAGTTCTACCAATTGAGTTTGGGTATGACAGAGGTGAAACAATTCGTTATGGTCAACTTCGATGGATTCACTCAGTGTTAATTCCATCAATTTGCCACGAATAAGTACATATGAGTAGGTGAATGTGTTTATTACGTCCTCACTCCTACTCCTATCTTTGGTAAGCTTCATATCTCGACCGCAGTTTCATAACGATCTTGCATTTACCTTCCTTATATCACATATTTCACCGATAAAAATCCATTCACTCCTTCGTGGAAGATTATACCACCTCATATCACGTTGCATTCACCCGGAACCAGGAATGAACAATTTTTTTATGTCTCATAATGATAAAGAATCTTAGCGCTGGAGAGGCTTGTGCTCGAAACCCCATTTTGTACAGACAATCGAAGAACAGGGTCGAGATTTGTGGTACTGAGACACTTTGTTCTTCCAACAACAAAAGAAAATGTATAGTTATTGAAGGATACTGTGAAAGATTAAATGATCTTCACCTAAATATTTATTGAAAGTTATATATTTTGGGCACATGTAATTATACATAACTGATCGATTCAAATGGAGATCGAGAGTCCAATAAAGATGTTTCATGGTCTCAGAATGAAAGGATAACTAGGTGATAGCCTTAGAGGAAATAGTCCCAATATGCAAGACACACTTTATACGAACGAATTAGGAGAAGATATCTGCATGATGCTCTGAGAGAAATACGTCTTTACTAGATAACCGAAAGGGAAAGGAAATTGAACCTGTACGAAGCGGAAGTGCGCCACCAATAGTGAAAGGATCGCTAGCTTCTATGGGTGGTTTCTTCAATGGTAATGGATTCTCTAGATCCATATTGGAGAATCCCCCCATGGAGGTATTGGCAACAGTAGAAAGATGAGGTCGCTTTATTATGGAAACAACAAATCTATTTTTCCTCTAGCCTGTACTTCCCACTAAAAAGGAAGAAAACAAACACCTGGAGAAGTTAGCAGAGGGTAATCTGGCACGAAAATATTCTACAGAGAAGTTTGATTGAGGAGAAGATGGATTCATTGGTTTTTCATCAAGAGGAGCACTTGGAGCTAGGAGAAAAATACTCTTATATATTTCGAATTTCTTATTTCATAATGTTACCATATTTCTATCTAAATAATTTATTGGAAAGATGCATAATAGTGAGGATTCTCATTTCTTAACGAGATATTTCTATAATAGAAAATGAGGAAATGAAAAACCTCAACCATAGTGACATTGTCTACACTCCAGGGAAGATTCCCCACAAATACTTTGTGGTTTGTAGAGGGACTGCGGCTCTCAATATCTTTTTCTTTATCTTCTTCCCACTCTGAAGCCTTCCCAAACGCCTATCCTCTTGCAAATTTTTCTTGTCCACAACATTATTTGGTACTGCCTCTCCCAGTAGAGGGTGCAGGTGACAGAGAATATATGGGTGTCCATGGAATCGATGGGAATGTATTCATAGAGGAGAGACATGTGTTATCCTTGTGCGAATAATCCTCTCATTCACACCAAGTTTAGGGGAATGAATCCTACAGATAATTGCCACGTGTGCCCCAAGATTCCTCCTCTCCTCCAGATATTCTATCTATTCTCTTTACTACTATCCATGTTTGGTCAGGAAGGAAACCCTTGGAAACCATGATAGCCTCCCTTTCTAAGGATTCCACTGAATTTATCAGTGGTTGATTCTAATTTTACATATATATAAATTTATTTAGATGACAATAATATATCTAGACCTTAACGTTGAGCTTTAGCATGTAATCTAGCATCATATAAATGCAGTTCTACTAGTTGGTGCTCTGAGCTGATGAACATGGTGGTAGCAAAAAGTAAAGATGTAAATTGTAGGTGGGTTGGGGTAGTGAGGTGGTGGCGAGGAGTTGGCAAGGGCCTAAAAAGGATGTCACAAGGTGTAGAGACACTAAAAATTGTATTTCTGAGAAATATGTGATTCTCAAGTATTTGCATAGAAATAAGTGTAAGTGAATAATAAAAAAAAAAAATCATTTATAAATTGTGGCAATTGACTAAAACAAATGACATACACTAACTTATTAAATTCGCATCATCGAACATGGACGAATAAGAAATTTTATTTATAAAATTGGAAAAATAAAAAAAAAGATTTGTTTTTAACAATAAATAGATTTTAATAATGAATTTTAAATTGTGTTAAAAACATAAAAAATGTACCAATTAATGTTGTAGAATGCACCCATTAATAATCAACTCGAAGAGATTACTATAGTCCATCGCAGGAGGCACGGACTAATAATAGATTCGTTTACACATAACAAGCATATAAGTAGTAATAAGTTTGAAAGTGTTGTAGAGTGAAATATTAAGTTAATAGATCATAAACGTTCATATACCCAACAATGATAAATCTTGTCAACCACAACGAGTTAGTGTAAGATATCTAAGGATTGTAGATATTGAATTATTAATCTTTTAAATTAGAAAAATTTGAAGAAAAATATACCAATGTAGACTACACAATGTGCATTATTGTTGTGAAACTTGTAATTACAGAAGGTGAAAGGAATTAACATGTTAATATAATCCTACGTCGTATTGTCTTTTATTTCTGCAAAGGATCAGGGCATACTACGGTCTGTTCTATTTGAGCCCTCCACTGATTTCCATGTACTTAACTGATCTTGACCGTCTATTGATACCATTATATTCCTATTGATAGAAGAAGCAACAATCCTCTCCACTTGTCAAACAAACATCATGAATTATAAGGACGTCACGTATTGGAAGGTAGGTGTGCGAGTGGCATTGTTTGAAGATAAGCTGCTCACTATTTGATGTATTCTCTGTTGAGTTTAAAGTACATAAAATGTCTTCAGATTTATGTGCTTCGATAGAAAATCTTCCTCTCCCTAATAATGTAGAACCCATAGCAAATGCTTTCATCATCAACTTGGGAGATCAACAGTGATAAAATGAGAAACAAAGAAGATAATACAGAGAAGACGGAATTAGGAACAAGAAAGTGTAGAGCACAAAGCCTTGAGTGTGTTGATTAAGGGAAAAGAGATGAGCTAAATAACATCGAGCAAATCAAGAAGATCAAGAAACATAAAAGAAATCCTAACGAACTCGTATAGTTGGCCAAAACAACCAAATAAAAAATTGATTTTCCAAACAACAAAAAAAAATTCATAAATGATAATTCCTAGCTTACAATACTAGACTTCATATTTTCACTTGAGTTGGGTTTCTTCTTTCTCTTCTTCCAAACTCTATATTGTTCTAGTCTGGTCTTTTTTTTTCATTTTTCCATTGATATTGAAGGTTTGCATTTTGTTTTTGTCGCTATAACTTCATATTCAGAGTTTGATTAGGATGGTTATGCATGCGTCTTTAATATTCTTCTACAACAAATTTTTTTTAACAGTGGACTGATGCAACCACTTGAGACTATCATCAATGCCCTTCATAGCCTGGGCTACAAAGTTAACATATTGCTTCCACATTAACTCAGAATAAAATATGATTTCTTCAAAACTCCATTGCATGAAAATGGCTTCAAACTAGTCTACACTGAAATCCTCATCCATGTCCTCATCTTCTTCATTTGGCTGCTCACCTGCATACTCAAATAACAAGTGTCATTCTGATATATAAAATTATAATAGGAACCATATTGGTTCTCTTCTTTCTGTTCTTTTTGAGAGAAGTTACCATCATCATCATCATAGATTGACCATTCAATCCATTTCAAATCTGCATCAACATTATCTTCTTCTTCAGTTGATTTATTGAAAGTCATAAGTGTAGTGGCTTGAATGCTTCTGTCATCAAACCTTCTTTCAAGAACTTCTTCTATAGTCACCAAATCATCCACTTGGTTATGAATGCCAAGTAGGCTTCCTACTCGATAGATAAATTCATCAATTTTATTCTTCTCTTTAATTTTTTGAAAGCACTCATCATAAGACAGGTTGTCATCATCAAATTCAATTTCAAGATTTCTTACCTATGTTTCAAAGGGGCCAATTTCTACACAATGTTCATCAATCATCATTGATGTTGATCCTTTGTTGTCATCAAGAAACACTACTCAAATCATTTTATCGATGCAGTTTGTTATACCGATAGTTTCACCATCAATTTCTGCAATTTTCTCATGCTCTGATTCACACACAGATGCACCTTCTTTATTTTCTTTTGGTAGCTCTACTTCAGGCACAAATTCTCCTTCAGTATTTTCTTCAAGTAGCTCTGCTTCAGACATAGATTCTTCTTCCAGAGTGGAATCATTCGATAAATTGTTTCTCCATCTTTCAATGTACTTTGTTTCCAGAATACTCCAAACTTCTTTCAAAGATGTCGTTGTTGCAACCTTATGCAACATACTATCATCCAAGGCTTGTTGGATGATCTGCAATGCTAATGAATCCCTTTCTTGATCATGTCGATTATCATAACCATCTACAAGACACAAATAGGTATTCATTCTAACAGACCAAAATTCAAAATTCTTACCATTATACTGTGGCGGTGATGGTAGATTCCTGCTCATGTTTCTCCAAATATCATAAATTTTTCTCTGATCTTCTTCTTGTGTGAGATCCTCAGGTTCAACTGGAACCTTTTCATCTATATTTCCAAAATATGATGCCATTTATTTGTTATTCTCTTTCCATATCTATCTTAGATCTCTTCTGGACTTTCTGAGTCATCTTTGCTGACCCATGACAATGTTTATTGGTTGTTTATTCACCAATTCGATCACACTTGTGGATCGACTATTCTATCTCGTCATACTGATACCGCTTGATGCAAACAAACAGGCTCTCTTCCTGTTTCATGCGCGTAAAACTAGGTCTGCAAAGTTATTTATGTGACTTCAGGCAAAAAACACGGGGTAGACCACTTCTTTAGCTTTTATCTGGATGGATCTGACTATCTGAGCAAGAGATCTATAGAGTCAAAGCACCGAGATCTATTCTTTAGAAACTATAGCCCCTCTAATGGTAGAATCAGACTATCTTAGTTTACTCGAGAGCCAAAAAAAAATTGAAATTCAACTTGTCATGTGACTAGGGGCTGTAAACTATGTGCTTTGGGCGTTAAGGTGCGTGAAAGTATCAATTCCTTTGAATAGATTAATGGCCGAATAACAATTTTTTGGCAAATATCAACAGTCCTACTTGATTTGAGATCAACGATCCACAGTTATTTCAGGAATTCGTGCAATTGGGCCTTCGTCACTTTAGTCGATATTCCTTTCTTACCTCGTAATCCTCTGAACTCGCGAACCTACAAACAATGGGAAGAGATCGAAGATCTCAATTACCTGTCGATATCTATGACTTAGAATTAGTTTGGGATTTTGGGATTCACAGATCTTTCACCACTCCAATGAAAATAGTCGTGAAGTGTCGATTCGACGAACTACCCATAGAGGTGTAGATCCAACGATCCTTAGGGCTCTGCAAACAAACGACCTATATATTCTTCAAAACTGCAGCCTTCGGGATTTTTCATCTGCTGAGTCACGCTAGTCTCTAGAGTGTTGAATATCTGAAGTGCAAGAATAGCCTCCACGTGTCCTCTTGATTGGATGACTGAGATTTACTTTGGCCTTCGAGGCTTCAAAACTTCTGGAAACACTGCACCATGTTTTCTCCGAGCTTCGAACTAGCGAAGTGGAAGATCTTTTTTCCACATGTCTTCGTCGATGGATGATCCAGGTGAAATTTCGGACTTTGAGACTTTGGGAGTTCTTTACTCAGCAATGCTTGCTTTCTCTCGGAGAACGAGATCATCGAATACGGGGATCGTTTGACACGTGTCCCATTTATCAGTGATCAAGAGTTGTGGCCTCATCTTAACCTTTGGGCGCTTATCTCCATAAAGATCAATGACCACGAGTGATTACAGAAATTAAACTCGCTCACTCTTTAATTTCCTTCCCGATATCCACAATGTGAAGGTGCTCGTCCATAGTGGGAACAATATCCGCCATTGATTTGTTGATCTAGGAAGATCAACGATCCTGAGAGATTGCGGAGTCTCAAATTGCTTGAACGCTTTAATTTCCTTCTCGATCCCCGCAATGAAAAGATGATTGTTCAGAGTGGGACCAATATCCATCGTTGATCTGTTGATCTAGCAAGGTCAATGATCCAGAGGGATTGTGGAGTCACTACTTGCTTACGCTTTAATTTTCTTCCCGATCTCCACAATGGCTCCCCACCGTCGATCTCACTTTAATGAGATCTGATGGTTGTAACTTAATCTTTGCTTGATCTGAAGACTTATCTTTCTTTCCCCTAGATCTAAAGACTGAAAATATTTTCCGCCTCTTCTGCGCACTCCTCATCCTTTCTGAGCTTGATTAATGGCTCAGATCTATTCCCATGACTGATCTTACGGGTGTTGTAGCTTCTGCTTTGCTGCTTCTCCAAACTTCCTTCTAAAGAAAGAATTTCATGAATCTTTAAATGCGAAGGAATTTCGTGAATTCTTTAAATGCTCAAGAATATTTAAGTGTTTTGTCCTTCTGTAGCTTTGCTTCCTCACGCTTATTGTCTTCAATGATCTTTTGAGTCCATTGTGGACTGCAGACTGTTCTCCAAGCTTTGTTAAGAATCTTGTGTCCCATGCTCTCGTCTGCGAGACAATGTAAGCTCTACGCTCTTCTGCTTAGGATCAGGCTGCTCTCGAGGCACTATGAAGAGGCTTACATCCTAAGCTATGATACCATGATAAAATGAGAAACAAAGAAGATAATACAGAGAAGACAAAATTAGGAACAAGAAAGTGTAGAGCACAAAGCATCAAGTGTGTATATTAAGGGAAAAGAGTTGAGCTAAATAAGCTCAAGAAAATCAAGAAGATCAAGAAACAGAAAAGAAATCCTAAAGAACAGGTACAACTTGTAGTGTACAATCACATACTGTTGAGGTTACAATTATAACTAACAAGCAACAGGTTAGAAAATACAATGCGGATTCCATAAAATATTTATTTTCCTTGTAATACTTCGACAAGCTATTGATGTTAACAGTTTTGTTTTCGAATCTAAACAGGTTGTAAGCGACGGAAGACTCAACAGTGTTCAACATTGAGTAGTAACCAATGCATGATGAATCGGTACATTCTATGGTGAAACCTGAATGGTATATAAACAACATCCAGCTATGTAATCTGAATAAGTGATATTTTGTCTGTTAGTGTCGTAAACTAAAAATAAGAGTTATTTTGTCTTTCAAGTATGTAATCTGGATAACCGTTGTTTTGTTTATAATTATTATCACGAAGCTCGTAAGAGCTGGGTTGGGCTGGGCAAAGAGTAGATATGTAGGGCGCAAGTGAAATGATTAACAAAAAGTCCCATAACTATAAATATTTATTCTGGAATTAGAATCCATGTAATTTATCATCGACATAAAAGATCTAGAGATTTTAAGCAATATCTGAACTCTTATGGCGAGTTCAATGGATTACTTCATCTAAAGGGTGAATTTATTGGATTCATGCATCCCTGAGGTTTAATTTGAGTTAACTATAAATATTTATTCTGGAAGTTTAACCGATCTAATTTATTGTGAACATAACATCTCTAGAGAGTTTACGCAATTTATGAACTCTCATTGTGAGTTCATTGGATTCCTTCATTTAAAGGGTGAATTTAGCGGTTTCATTCATCACTGAGTTTTAATTTGTTTCTTTAAGCATCCTTAAAAATGTATATATATCCCCAGATGGGGTGACATGTGGCGACACATTGCCACATTGCTCAGCATCAAGCCACAACTTAAATGTTGTAGGCCGCTCCCCATCCCCTCAACATTTACGATGGTAGCTGACCATTACAGCCGCTATACAGAGGACCGACTTCTCCCTCATGCAAACGCACTAGCTCAGCCAACATTCAATATGACATGGTTAACAGGAAGCCATGCGATGCTGTCATTTTGAAATTCGAAAGTTGGAGAGCCTGGAAAAAGTTGGTTCACTCTCGTTTTGGACCTCCCCGCCGGTTGGGAGCTCTGGTGTAGTTTTGGTTCATTCTCTCTATATCAGCAATGACAAGGAAGCGAGGTAGGCCTCATCGAGGCTCGACCTCGTGCACCCACAAAGAGTAGAGGCAAAGAAGGCAGAACCTTGAGCGCACTCTGTCAAAGGTGACTTCCATCCTTCGACAGAGACCATGAGTTGACCAATTGGCACTCCATGCCATTATTGTTGAGCCTGGGATAGAGCGTAGCATGCACACCCTTGCAATTGAGCATGGAAGATGTCTGAAGGGAGGCGTTGCGGATGAGTTTCCAACCTGTTATGTCGAAGAAATGCCATACTTGGAGGATTTAGCGACCACCCTGGAACCCCAAGCCACGGTGCCTGGAATATAGGATGGAAGCGGTCTGAAGGGAGAGCCAGCAGAAGAATTCCCAATTTGTTTTGTCGAAGAGATACCATGGACGGGTGACTACAACCCCACCAACCATGCTGAGAAGGAAACGAGCGAGGACGAGGCTCAGGAAAATGCCTACGCAGAGATGAATGTGGACGAGACCAGAGCAGGGATGAATGTGGACGCGGCCAGAGCAGGACTGAACGTGAACAAGGCCAGAGCAGGGATGAACATGGAAGTGGGGAATGAAACCTTCGACGAGGAAGAAAACAATGATTTGCATGGTCCACTCCTCCATGCAGAGCATCTGCCTCTAGTGTTCAAACTCCGAGGCCACATGAAAGACCAAGAGCACAGATCCCTCCTCATGGGACAACGTCTGGAGTTGCTCCTTGATGCGTACTCCAATGCTCCAACAAAGAGGAAATGTCCAATGTGCGCGCAGCCATTCACCATCCCAGCCAGATCCATGTGTCAGAAAGGCAATGGCGACAGGTCACCGGGTATCTGAGTTCTCCTATGCTAGCTTGTTTTATGTTTCATCATGTTGTTGCTCAATGTTAACTTGAACTATGGCCACCTGTCCTAGTTTCCTTCAGGCAGGACAGAGGGCAAAAAAGTTTTTAGCTTATCTTCCTAGACTCATTTCACTCCAAACTATGCTGGTTTCTGGTAAAACGACAACTTTTTTGGTGGCTCTGGATGACTATATCTCTGTGTATTTTGTCAATGTTTCTCTGTTAACTTAATATAGCAGGTACTACCTTTTTTACTTAAAAAAAAACAAAAAAAACATATCTATATATAAACTTGTTTTGGTTTTCTTATTTTAAATTTCTTCAAAATGATTAGTTTTTAAAATGTATTAAATCAAATTATTGTATCTTTGTGGAAGCTATTTACTAAATGTGATTTTGTTTTTGTGTTTCAAACTTATTAATCCAGAATTGTTTTATTTTTCAAACTTATTAAGTCGGAATTACATAAGTCTATAAGGACTATATTTCTAATAGATATAATTAATGGATTTGGGTAAACGATACGACCTTAGAATAATAAAACTCTGTAATACAGTTATGTAAAGATAATTATAAAAATATGTACAATAATTAATATTATTTCCTCTTTGCAAATAAAATTAGTGTTTTGAATATTTAATAACTAATATGGTATGTTTACAAATAACATCTTGAAGATCGTAGCTGTAATCTTTTGAAAAATTTTAAATGTATTAAAGACAAACAACTTACTTTAGCAAGTCAAAAAATTTCTCAACAAATTAATTGAGATTGGTTAGTTTTAATCTTTAATTTTTCTTAAGTTAAAGATAGATTTTATGTAATTTAAAAAAAGGCTATGTAATTAGGTACATTTACAATTTAGTCATATATTTGATGTTGTTATATATTTGAGTAATAGTTATATATAAATTTTAAGAAAAATATAATACTTTTAATAATTAATAATATTATATTTTAATCAAATATAATTATAAATAAAAATAAAAATATTATATTTAAATAAATCAAATATAATTATAACTAGCAACAACCACTTTATAAAAGTGGTTGATATACGCCGATCGGCGTCATT
>ML778208.1:1756567-1783587 GCA_009831015.1 Picea engelmannii
ATGGAACACGTGCTGGCAATCGACTGCATAGATTTTGCAGTTTAATAAATTATATTAGTTGTTTTTCCCGCCATGTTTTGCTTTCGCTACTAACATCTACTGAATGTTTCGGACCTACTTTTCGATTACGTTTTCCTCTCGACTCTCTCGCAAGCAATCTTCTGTAACGTACTCGGGATTTGAGCAACTTGTCGACTGGGCAAACATCAATACTCATGGCTTTTCCCTCCATGTTTTGTTTTCTGTTGCTGACATTATTAAACAATTCGACGACAAAACTTATCCTCGCCAAATAAGCGTTCAAACGAATCTCCTGACAGTGCTGAGTCTGCTGACCATCCAAGGTTAAGGGAAATTCCTCGAGTTCGCGAGGAACCTAATGGAACATTTTTTGGCCATCAGTTCCAAGAAATTTTAAGTTTAAAAAGTTATCTGATGTCTATGTCAGAAGCCCATATGCATTACAATTATTGCCATCGCCCGGTGCATTTTGGTCGTTACGAGTCACGGGAGGCAACCCTCTTGCCCAGGCGTGAGTAAGCGATTCCGAGAACTTGTCCACTGGCCCCACTTCAATATTCATGGCATCTCCCACCATGTTTTGTTTTCCGTTGCTCATACGATTAGACAGCTCGACTGTCGACGACAACCTCATCCTTTCGAAATAAGGGTAAAACCAAGCTACTGACAGTGCTGAGCACAGAAAATTATGCTTAAATTCCTGGAACTTGCGAACTAATGGAACACGTGCTGGCAATCGACTGCATAGATTTTGCTGTTTAACAAATTATATTAATTGTTTTTCCCGCCATGTTTTGCTTTCGTTACTGACATGTAAGAGATGTGTCCGGCGTAGATTTCGATTACGTTCTCGTCTCGAGTCTCGACTCTCTCTCAAGCAATCTTCTGTAACGTCCTCGGGATTTGAGCAACTTGTCGATTGGTCATTTCCTTCTGAGTTATTTTTAAGTTAGCTTACTCCGGCAAACATCTATACTCGTGGCTTTTCAGGCCAGGTTTTTTTATGTTGCTGACATGATTAAACAATTCGACGATAAAACTTAAAACGAATCTCCTCACCAAATAAACGTTAAAAGTTAAAACGAATCTCCTGAAAGTGCTGACCTTCCAAGGTTAAGGGAAATTGCTCGAGTTCGCGAAGAACCTAATGGAACATATTTGTGGGAATCGGTTCCAAGAAGTTTGCCGTTTAATAAATTATGTGACGTCTATATCCGAAACCCATGTGCATCATAATTATTGCCATCGCCCGGTGCATCTTGATCGTTGGGAGTCGGGACTCAGGGGGAGGGAACCCTCTTGCCCAGGCGTGAGTAAGCAATTCCAAGAACTTGTCGACTGGCCCGACTTGGCATCTCCCTCAATGTTTTGTTTTCCGTTGCTCATATGATTAGACAGTTTGACGACACACTCATCCTTTCGAATTAACGGTAAAACCAAGATCCTCACAGTGCTGACCACAGAAAATTATGTTTAAATACCTGGAACTTGCCAACCTAATGGAATACGTGCTGGCAATCGACTGCATAGATTTCCCTGATTATTAAATTATATTAATTTATTTTCCTGCCATGTTTTGCTTTCCGTTGGTCGCATGATTAGTCAGTTCGACGATAAACTCATCCTCTCGAAATAAGGGTAAAACGAACCTAGTGCCAGTGCTGACCACAAAAAATTATGGGTAAATCCGTCGAGCTTGCGAAGAATCTAATGTAACACCTGTTGGCAATCGACTATATGGATTTGTTGTTTAGTAAATTATATGACATCTATGTCAGAAGACCACGTGCTTCATGATTATTATGGGCATTGGCTGGCGCATTTTTCGAGTCGGCTGGGCGTTCACAACATCTAAACTCATTGTAGAATACCCATACAATGGCTACCCGACAGAAAGAGCAATGTGAGAATGGCCCCGTCCCGTGTCTCTACTGAAGTAATTGTACTCCACTCAACAACTTCTTGTGTTCATCACTAATCCTTAAGGGGTAAGAATCGTTATTCTTAATTTTGTCATATATCTTCGCGTTTTGATCCTTCTGAAAATCACATATTTATTTTTTCCCATATGTAATGTTTAAATACAATTTATTTACAAACTTAAATAAAATATTTATATTACATTACAAAGTTATTAATCATCATGTCTTCAAATATGTATAAATTAACGATCTCGCAGATTCTATCCAGGTTAATTTAAATATTTATATTTATATGAGAGCCAATGCATTTACAAACCTGTTAATTATCTTGTATTAGGAATATGAGAAGATAATTATTTCAGAAATAATCTTTTCCTTATTTTTTTAATGCTATATAATTTTTTTTCCTTAGAGAAACTTTATTAATTTTGTTATTGTATATAATTTTTCTCCTTATAAAAAAACTTTTATAATCATGTCAGGTTATATATATTTGAGTCCAAAGAATTCATCAAAAATCTGGATCCCTGAAGCCTCCCTTTCAAAACCAGAAACCTTTATAATCATGTCAGCTTATATATATTTGAGTCCAAAGGATTCATCAAAAATCTCGGATGCTTGAAGCCTCCCTTTCAAAACCAGAAAAGACCCATACAATCTTCTACATTATAAAAGTGTTCCGCCTTGAAAAAAGAAAAACATATGTTCAAACATACATACATGCTCGTAAAGGCCATATGTTCAAACATACATGCTCGTTTTTTCATATGTACTGTTAAAAAACAGAGTATTAACTGACAACATAAAAATTTAAAAAATGGAATTCCATGTACTCCCGTTCTAATCCATCCAATAATTCTTAAAAACCAAAGCTCTGACAACTGGTCGGCTTTCTTGTTGAGCTCTCTATATAGATCTAGAGGGAGATCCATTTGAAAGATTGAATGGATATTTGAATGCGTTGTAAAGTAAACCGAGAACAACATTTTCAACCACAATTTTCTTGCACACTCAATCCATCACAACTTTTGAATATCCGATCATTTATTTACGCCTTGTTTTAAAGGGAATTCACAACTTTTGAATATCCGATAATTTATTTATGCCTTGTTTTAAAGCGAAGGAAGAGTGTATAAAGCAGAACAATATTCTTTTATGTTTGAACCCCTTCGAAACATATCATATCAGATGTGAAAATAGTGAGATTGTTTTTTAATAGAACTGCTACAGCACAGCTGGTCCGCTTGCTCCATCAAAGAATTCCCACAGAACTTTTGAATCAATCTGTGGCATAATTGGAACTATAGTCTTTTTTTTTTCTTTGACTCTTCCTTATATTCATTTGATAGGGTTTCAATTAGGCTGATTGTTACTTACGGGGGAATTTCCTTATCCTGAAAGATGCTAGAATTCCAGGTCCACCAAATAGCATAGACACAAAACAAGGAAATGCATTATAGGATTTAGTAGAAGCCTGTTCTTTCCATCCGACCACATTGTCCTCTAGATTTTGTTTGTTCCAAATTGTATTTGGAGATAGAGAAGGCCCAACAAGCAACCAAATATGTGTTGCATAAGGTTGAGAGACAAATAAATGAGTGATAGATTATACATCAGATTTACATAGAGCACATCTATTGTGACCCGACCATTATTGCTAAGAGCTAACAATAGTACAATTTTATATTTTAGGGGGCTATGAAGTTTCCAAATGTACTCCCACTAATATTAATTTTTTATTGTAAAGTGAGATTCAATCTATACATTATATCTCAATTTTGCAGTAAAGTCTTCCATGCTGGGATTTTTCTTAGCATAATAGTGAATCTTCAACATCATATGATATCCTTATGAAATTGGAACATGGTTTAGTGATGTAATTGCACCACTATGTCACCTAGAATCTTCAACATCATATGATATCCTTATGAAATTGGAACATGGTTTACTGATGTAATTGCACCACTATGTCACCTCCTCCCCTCTCAAGCCAAGATTAGAGTATGATTTCCATCCACTACGACCACATTATTGAGGTGTTTTCGCTCCGCAAGAGAAAAAACGTATGCATTATGAATAGATTGGATGAGTTGATCTGAAAGGAAAAAATATTCACCCACCCTTAGCAAAGGGCCTTCCCCTATCCTTACTTTCCTTTTGTCTCACAATTTCAACATGGTCCAGATACTAATTTTTGGAAAGGCATTCACCAGACTCTTCGGCACTATTTGAACCATTTTTGGAATATTTTTGAGGGACCCTATACCACTCTTCCATTGACAATCCAACGAGGTATTATTTTTTCATAACCGTTCCACATAGAGATGTGTTGTCTCTGAGTCTCAATAGACTCCTAGCTGCTAGGGACTAGCTAAACCTGTATATTTTGCTAAGACCCCATCCCCGAATATTTTTATGCAAAGCAATTCTTGACCATTTTCACGAAAGGTATTCCCTCCTTTAAAGAATTGCTTGAGCACAAGAATTGAAATATCTTTTTCCTTATTTTATTGAGGATGCCTTTTGGCACACTTGCGATGGAAATCCAGTAGACTGGAATACTTTCCAATATTGAGTTAAGAAGGACTAGATTTCCTCCTTGAGACAACAATATGTTTACCCACAAGGAAATTAGGGCCTCAACCTTATTGTAGAGACAAATCCATTCAATGAATTTGTATCAATTTGGCTTCAAGAAAAAACCAAGATACTTAAAACCTGCGTCAAACTCCTATGTTTACCCACAAGGAAATTAGGGCCTCATCCTTATTGTAGAGCCAAATCCATTCAATGAATTTGTATCAATTTGGCTTCAAGGAAAAACCAAGATACTTAAAACCTGCGTCAAACTCCATTGTAAGAAAAGGAAAGACTCTCTCTAAGTGAGTAATCATGATTTATGGAATAAGATTGGGCATCAAACAAGATTTGGAAAAAATTGGGCATCAAACAAGATTTGGAAAAAATAATTTCCATGCCCATGGCTTTGCAAGATAGATCCACGATTGGATTTTGCATCTCAATTTCTTGATAGGACTCTGAAATAAAGAACAAGACGTCTATTGGATAATAATGGAGAAATGTCATAATTAGGAAAAGGTTAAAAATAATTTATAGTGTACCCTATTTTAGCTAATGAGTGGTTTCAGATTCTCAATTTTAAGGATTGGTTGTTTGGTCCTTGAGCCTATAAAATATAATAGTTTAGCTTGGTCCTTGAGCCTATAAAATGTAATAGTTTCGCTGAGATTAATGATTAATGAAGAGTTATGAGCATCTTTGCTCGCTGTTCTATTCCATTGTGTTAATTTCTAAATATTAATTTGGTATCAAAGCTTAGAATCACGAAAATCCTCATTTGTTATTACAGTTGTGTCGGTGGAGAAGAAAACCCTAAACCCTTTATTAAAGGCATCACTGGTCGTTGTCTCAAAACACAGATTCGTCACCACTCTTGTTATTATCACTTCAGATTTTCCGTGTTCTCATAGGTGTTGGTAATTGATGCAATCTTATCAATCATATGACATGTTGTAATCTATTTACAATTTTCTTTTATGTTGGTTAGTATTCAGATATAGATTGTCGACTAAATAATGCATACAAAATGCATGAGTAATTTTCTAAAATCAATTGCTAGGAGAAGCAAATTGTTTGTTCTATGAGGCTATGTATTGTTATAAAAATCAAGGTTGATTACAGTGAATGCAACCTTTTTGTGCAATTACAATTCTTTCTTCTTTCTATGATATTGTGATTTAATCATTTAGTATTTAGTATATTGTTATGCTATTTCATTGAATGATTATCTAGTCCACGGATAGGCCTGCATAGATCCTTCATTTGGTATCAGACCTCGTTGTTGTTTTAGGGTAATCATGACAAACTCTAATTCATTGCCCATTCCAGAATTTAATGGAAGTGATTATGATTATTGGTGCATCAAGATGATGACATTTTTTATAGGGAAAGATCTATGGGAGATTGTAGAAACAGGTTATGCAGAGCCAGAAGATTGGACCACTCTTAATGCAAATGATAGAGTAGCTAAGAAGGAATCTAGAAGAAATAATGCTCAACTTTATTTCATATTCAAATTGCTCTTGATAAAAGCTTGTTTCCAAGAATTGCAGGTGTAAAGACAATAGCGGATGCCTGGAAGACTCTACAAGAAGCTTACCAAGGCAGTGATCAAGTCAAAGTTGTCAAGCTATAGACATTGAAAAGAGAATTTGAGAATTTGAATATGCAAGAAGCTGAAAATGTAAGTGATTATTGTGTGAGAGTAAAAGATGTAGTCAATAAGATGGCTACTCTTGGAGAAATTGTGGAAAAAGAGGTTTTGATTAAAAAGGTGTTGAGGTGTCTAACACCAAGGTGGAACCATGTTGCAATAATCATTGAAGAAATCAAGGATTTGTCTACTCTTCAGTTTGATCACCTAGTTGGATCTCTTATGTCTCATGAAGAAAGATTGATAGATTCATTTGGAGAAAGTGGCGAGAAAGTTTTTTCTTTAAAATTGCAAATTACAAAGAATGAAGATGCCAACACTAGCAGAAAAAGAAACCAAAGCCAAGGTAGAGGTCAAAATCAGAATTATCCAAGAGGAAGAGGCAGTTCAAGAGGAAGAGGCAGAGGCAGATTTGATAAAAGAAATATTCAGTGCTATTATTGTAAAAGGTACGGTCACTTTGAAAGGGATTGTAGATTAAAAGAAGGAAATAATAACAAAGGTGTTAATTATGCTCAAGAAGGTGATGAAGCCTCTTTAAACAATTTTTTTTTATCTTATGACAAAGTTGAAAATGGCATTAAAGATATTTGGTATTTAGATTCAGGGTGTTCTAACCACATGTCAGGAAATAAGAAGCTATTTTCTACAATGGATGGGAGTTTCAAATCCAAGATCAAGCTGGGTGATGACAAAGCATTGGACGTTGATGCAAAAGGAGCTATGGAAGTCCATACTAAAGAAGGTATGAAAAGTGTTAAAGACATTTATTACACTCCACAATTAAAACATAATTTATTGAGTGTTGGCCAATTGTGTGAGAAAAATTATAAGGTGGTGTCTGAAAATCAACAATGTACAATGTATGATAAGAATAGAGGCAATAGGGTGGTTACAGTTGTGCCTATGTCAAAGAATAGGATGTTCCCATTGATTTTTGGAGAACATAACAACCATCTTTCCAATATGACATATGAAGAAAAAAGTTGGTTGTGGCATCTTAGGTATGGACATTTGAATTTTCATAGTCTCAAGCTTCTAACATCAAAAGAATTAGTTTATGGTTTGCCTAAGGTTCAAGAACAAAAGGATATTTGTGAAGGATGTGC
The DNA here is from genome assembly GCA_009831015.1 of Picea engelmannii. Taxonomy (NCBI): domain Eukaryota; kingdom Viridiplantae; phylum Streptophyta; class Pinopsida; order Pinales; family Pinaceae; genus Picea; species Picea engelmannii. The sequence continues at coordinate 1,763,854 of ML778208.1, forward strand.
TAAAGGAAAGCATGCAAGAGAGAAATTTTCAAAAGGAAATGCATGGAGGGCCCATTATCCACTTCAGTTATTTCACTCAGACATGTGTGGTGCTATGCAGACAAAGATTTTGGGTAAGTCCTCATATTTTATTACTTTCATTGTTGATTACTCACGAAAGTGTTGGGTTTATTTTTTGAAGACTAAGGATGAAGCCTTTGATACATTCAAGAGGTTTAAAGCCCTTGTGGAAAATGAAAGAGGTTTCAAAATCAAGTGCTTAAGGACTGATCGTGGAGGAGAATCTTGTTCAAAAGATTTTCAAAATTATTGTGATATGAATGACATCAAATGAAAACTCACCACTGCTTACACACCTCAACAAAATGGAGTAGTAGAGAGGAAAAATCGTACAGTGGTGGAAATGGGAAGAAGTATGTTAAAAACCAAGGGATTAAGCAATTCTCTTTGGGGTGATGCATTTGCTACATCTGTATATATTCTTAATAGATGTCCGACAAGTGCACTTGATATGATGACTCCATATGAAGCCCAGTATGAAAAGAAACCTAATGTTAATCATTTCAAAGTCTTTGGTTGTGTAGCCTATGTCCATGTACTAGATCAAAAGAGACAAAAGTTAGATCCAAAAAGTGAGTTATGCATTTTTGTTGGATATAGTGAACAAAGTAAGGCTTACAGGTTGTATAATTCCCTCACTAATAGAATTTTTGTGTCAAGAGATGTAATTTTTGATGAAGGGGGAGTTTATGGTCATCAAAAATGCCATGATGATATGTCTAAATCTGTTTTGGATAAGGATATTATTGATGATATTGATAATGAGCAGCCCACTAATATTTCAGCTCCAAGTGCTACAAATCAACGAAGTAGCCCCTCATCTAATTATTCAGTTCCAAGTGCAAGCCCAACATCAAATTCAAATTCTGCAAGGAAGGTAAGAAGATTAAGTGCCATTTATTAAAGGAGTAAAAGTCCAGCACATGAAGAAAATCCAATAGGTGAGACAATAAATTTTGCTTTACTTTCCAAGGCTGATTTTGAACCATCATGTTTTAAAGATGAATGTACTAATGAGGTTTGGTTGAAAGCAATGCAAGAAGAGATAGATTCTATTCACATGAATGATACTTGGGAGCTTATAGAACTTCCACATGACTAGAAAAAGATTGGTACTAAATGGGTCTACAAGTCTAAGTACAATAGTGATGGGAGTGTTGAAAGACACAAGGAAAGATTAGTTGCTAAAGGCTTCACACAAAGCTATGGAATTGATTATGAAGAAAAATTTGCACCAGTAGCAAGACAAGAGACTGTTAGAATGATGATTTCATTAGCAGCTCAGAAGAAATGGAGCATTCATCACATGTATGTGAAAAGTGCATTTTTGAATGGGTACTTAGAAGAACAAGTGTTTGTGGAACAACCACTAGGTTTTGAAGTGCAAGGAAAAGAACATCAAGTATACAAGTTGAAGAAGGCTTTGTATGGCCTCAAGCAAGCACCAAGAACATGGTATGCTAGAATTGATGGATATTTCCAGGAGAGTGGCTTCAATAGAAGTAAAAGTGAACCTACACTTTACTAGAAACAAGAAGGTAATGATATTCTTATTGTAAGTCTATATGTTGATGACTTATTATATATGGGTAGTAGTTCTAAGATGAAGGATGAATTCAAAATTGCTATGATGAATGAATTTGAGATGAAAGATTTGGGTCTCATGCAATATTTTCTGGGTATGGAGGTTTATCAAAATGAGGATGAAATTTTCAATTGTCAAACAAAGTATGAAAAAGATATGTTGAAAAAATTTGATATGGTAGATAGTAAACCAACCTCCACTCCAACTTCTCATCGAATTGTGTTGTGTAGAGATGATGGTGTTGAAATTGTTGATGAGGCAACATATAGAAGTATTGTTGGAAGTTTGATGTTTCTAACCCACACAAGACCTGATATTGCTTATTCAGTTTCTCTTGATTCAAGATACATGACAGAGCCATCTGAAATACATATGAAGGTAGCCAAGAGGATTTTGAGGTATGTGAGAGGAACTCTAAATTTTGGTATTCATTACTATACTTCTAAAAGGTTTAATCTTGTTGGATTTAGTGATTCTGATTGTGGAGGTAGTTTGGATGACCGGAAGTCTACATCTGGTAATTGTTTCTCTTTTGGTTCGGGGTTGATTACTTGGAGCTCAAAGAAGCAAAGTATAGTTGCACTTTCATCCACAGAAGTAGAATATGTTGCAGTCACCTTAGCAGGTACACAAACATTATGGCTTAGAAAAGTTCTAGCAGAAATTGGAGAAAAGAAAATTCATCCTACAATGATATTTTTTGATAACACTAGTGCCATCAAATTTGCCAAGAACCCAGTCGATCATAGCAGGACAAAACATTTTGATTTAAAGTATCATTTCATTAGAGATTTGGTGCAGAAGAAGGAAGTAGAACTAAGATAAATAAAGACTCAAGAACAAATTGCAGACATTTTCACTAAGGGATTTATTAAAGTCCAGTTTTTGAAACTTTGAGATCAGATTGTGATCCCTCTTAGCATCAAGGGGGAGTATGTTGGTAATTGATGTAATCTTGTCAATCATCTGACATGATGAAATCTATTTACAATTTTATTTTATGTCAGTTAGTATTCAGATATAGATTGTCTGACCAAATAATGCATGCAAAATGCATGAGTAGTTTTCTAAAATCAATTGTTGCAAGTGTTCAATCAGGAGCAACTAACTTTTTGTTCTATGAGGCTATGTATTTTTATAAAGATCAAGGTTGATCATAGTGAACAAAACCTTTTTGTGCACTTACAATTCTTTCTTCTTTCTATGATATTGTGATTTAATCATTTAGTATTTAGTATATTGTTATGCTATTTCATTGAATGATTATCTAGTCCATAGATAGGTATGCATAGATCCTTCAGTAGGTACTGCTCAAGATCGGTGTCATAGAATCCACTATAAGTGTGCTTGTGAATGGGTTTGTTGGTCGTCCTTCTATCAACCTTGGGCATTAGCTCGGCCTTAGGATTGTCGTCGTGAATGACGATGTTCCACCACTCTTCCTGCATCCCATAGTCAAAAGGGTCTTTATGGGAGTTATGAGTGTAGAAGACTGGGATGTTTTGGGCTCAATAGGACTCGATCGTGCGACCAATCATGGGGAGAATGGGAGTAGTTGTTTCCTTGAAGAAAACCTGAATGTCTATCACTACAAGAGATGTAATTTTTGGATTGAGATTGTGCCTCCTGGTCTCATATTCTTTGTAAGAACGCCCTAATTCCATATGGAGATATTTGTGTTTTGTTGATACTCGTTTGGATTTTTTGCTGCATTGTGAAAAGCGCAACGTAAAAGGCTGTTTGTTGACATTGCTTGTGAGCTGAGCCACCATTCCACAGTAATTTTCCATCTATTGCAGTGTGAAAAGAGCGCTTCCCTGTGGAAAGAGCACGGAGTGTGGAGTTGTGGATACACACAACTGAAGGTAGCTATATCGATTCTTGAAGCTTTTTTGTGTACTAGCATGAGCCGTTGTTTGACGCTATCATTGAGTCATTGTTTGATGCTATCACTGCAAAGTAAGTTGATCAGAGCCATAGAAATGATTATTCGTTGAATTCCAGGAAATTTCTCGAAAATAAATCCATCTTTGTGGCACCTGTCATCACTATTTTTGTGCTGACACATAGTTGTGAGTTGGTATAAATAACCTAGGGCATGTTGGTGTTGAGAGTGGGGAGATTGTCTTTATATTGAGATACAACTATGATCCTTCAATTCAGAGTAAGGTATGTGTGTGTCGATTGCATTCCGACAACATTATTGGATTCCTTTAAGAGCATATGAAAATAAGGAAAGTTTGTATTTCAGAAGGATGAAGCTAGAAGAGAGTTTGCAATAATCTCTCGACCCCAGGCACTAGACCAGTGGAACTGTTATCTAGAAATGTACAGAGCCATGATTGAATCCAGTATAAGGTGAAGCTATAATGAGTCAGCAAAGGAAAATTAAAAAACTCTGAAGAGAGTTGAAACACACGAGGATAATGAATTGGCAGGATGAATCATTATATTTTGCAGATAAGTATGATGTGATTTCAGTTGAAGAACCCATGCTTGAGGATCAGAATGCAGAAGTGGACTAGATCAATGAAGATGCTAAAAAAATCGGTGAAATATTGAAAAGACTAATGCGAGTTTTGTCATCCTTCTCAGGTAAAAGTTTTAAGCTTTGGGAATTTAAAATGGAAAGATTACTTGGTTCAGTAGATTTATGGAAATTTGTGCAAGATGGTTTGATCAATTCCCATGATAAGAGAAAAAATAAAATATCCTTATATCTTATCAGTTCAACACTAGATAGAAGTATTTTGTCTCCTATTTTATATGAATTTGGTCCTATGTACAATGCAAAAATGTTATGGGATATTCTAGAAATGAAATATAGTGAAAAGAGTGCATCTTCTTATCAGGAAACTTCTAAAGTTGATGATGAACCTATAGAAGATGATGAACCTCACTGTGGTCAATCGCATGTGGATAATCATGATTGTAATGAATAAATTTTCATTGAGGTAATGTGTGATGAGGAGAACATGTCAAATGAGGATTGGATGAAGATAAAGTAGGAAATGCAATATATTGATAATTTTCTAAATGTAAGAAGACACCTGCTTGAAATAATGAATGATGAGCAATATGCAACAATAGTGAATGTTGTAGAGGAAATTGAAAATCATGTGTTAGATGATGTTGTAGACAATGTCAATACTGAAACAAAGATTAATAGATATGGAGTATTTGAAGCTGCAACAACAAAGCTGGGAGAACCAATAGAAGAAGACAACAATGAAGAAGACCACCCAGATGCAGTTCCAAAAGATTTTGAAGAATATTTGAAGTTCCTTGAAGAATGGCGTCAAAAACCACAACTTACTGGAAACTGCAAACTAGGAAAACAAATGAAAAAAACAAAAAATGTATTGATTTAAATATTCTAATGAATGGTTTTGAGTCTGCAGGTTTTGACATTTTGGAACAACAAGCTGAAGTTGAAGAAGTCAAGTATTGTATTGAAGTGCCAAAGTTAGTAAACAAAAACGAAGTTGTTGTATAAGAAAAAGGCATTGTAGTATTCACCTAGAATCAAGATTTGAAATTTGTTGATGACATCATGGACGAGGAAGAAACTGAAAAAGTTAATAAGTTTTTATGCATTGGATTCTTGAATAAATCAAATTTTACCATGAGCTAATGTTCCAGCGAATTGATGATGAAAAAGTCAATGGTGAAGAGATAACAACAAAGAATGGTATGTGGCAACACTTCACTTACAAACAGTTTTTCGAAGAAAAAGTTGAAGAGGACAAACATGGGAAATATGCAATAATTTTTATATTGATGACAAACACCAATAAGAAGATGAAGGATAAGAAGCTGAAACGTGGAATTTTCAGCAAAAGAGGAATACTTAAATTGAAAATGCATAGAGGTTTCAGGATCTAGAAAAGGAGGAAGAAAAAAACTCACTCATCCAAGGAGTTGAAACAAATTTTAAGGTTTTATTTGAATTGTCCTTTGTAATGTTTATAAGCCAAGCTGAGACTAATACTGATAGGCATGTGATGTATTGAAATTGTATTAAATCCATTTCTCTATTAAGGGGGAGTGTTGGATAATAATGGAGAAATTCAATAGTTAGGAAATGGTTAAAACAAATTTCTATTGTACCCTATTTTAGCTAATGAGTGGTTTCAGATCCTTAATTCTAGGAATTGGTTGTTTCGTCTTTGAGCCTATAAAATGAAATAGTTTCTGTCAGATTAATGAAGAGTTGTGAGCATCTTTTCTCATTCTTTCATTCCAGTGTGTTAATTTCTAAATGTTAATTACGTCATCCAGAAAAGGAATATGCGAGATCAATTCAGTGTAAAATATCCTTAATCCCTTCAATTCACCTTTTAATTTGGCATCAAATATAATATTTCTTAATACGTCTACCACCAAAAGAAAGAGAAAAGGAAATAGCGATCATCCTTTTCTAAGTCCCCAATATGGGAAAAAAAAATGGAAGGAGTACCATTGATTAAAATTGCAAAGGATACGCCCGCACGGGTGTAGACGGATTGACAAGTGCCGTGTAAATGGAAGAAAATTTGTAAATGAAGTCTCATGTTCGATTCTCACCCAGACTTACTCGTGCACCATTCTTGCGGGCTGGGTGGTTGCACCTGGGGTTATAGTGGTAGCCGCCTGGGGATCAACCCCGTGTCACACGAGTATGAGAACCGCGAGTTGTCGATTCCCCCAATTAAAAAAAAAAAAAAATTGCAAAGGATACCACCTGAATGCACCCCATTATCAAATTTACCATATCTAAAGTCATTCCCATCTATAAAAGGATCAAACACAAATAATCTTATCTGACTCTATCCTAATCATTCAAGAGGTTCAACTTGATAATCAATGCAATAGTCTTCGATTGATTCATTTAATGTATTGCTTCGTGGGCTAGGGCTATTGTGTCATGAATATGGAAATATTGCAGGAATCCAAATTGTTCTTCGAGATAATATCTCTTAAAATTGGTTTAAGTCTTTGGGATATCACTTTTGAAATGACCTTGTATATCACGTTAGAATAGGAAATCGAGCGGTATTCATGGAAGGATGAGGCATTTTGTTTTCTTGGAAGGATTATTATAAAAGTAGTGTTTAAGGCTTTGAGCATCTTCCCAGATTCCTAGGATTCTTGAAAAATGTTTAGGATATACTCTTTGATGAAATGAGAAAAACATGTATAGAAATCCATTGATAATCCATCCAGACATGGGATCTTCCCATTCTTGATCGAGGATAAATAAATTATAGTTTCACCTTCCATGACTTTAGTTACCAAGATTTCATTCATCTCCTAGAAATAATGTGTGGATCCTTGCTTAGTATCTAGAGGATTTATTGAATTGGACACCCCAGAGGCTCTTTGAAGAGGGAGCTAAAGTGGTGAACCCCCACCTCCACTTTGTCTTTGAAAGACCTTACCATATCCTGCTAGTGGTTTTGGATCTCCCATATTGTGTTAATATTTTTAGGATGATTCACGTACTAATGGAAACACTTTGTATTATTATCCCCCTCCTCTTGAATCCATAATGCCCGACTCTTAAGATTCCATGCTATTTCATTTTTATGCAGAAGGTCCTGATGCACGAGTTTAAGGAATCTCAAGATAACAATGCCATCCACTGAGAAAATCTCTGACGAGTTTTCTTCATATAACCTTTTGATTTTATTCTCTGTTTCTTTTAAAACAACTTCATACTTCTCCTTAAAAGGAGTATACCGATCCTTCATTGAATACTTTACTCTAGAAATGTTTTCAACAAATTGGTGGATAACGGAGGAGGATGTATCTCGATGAAAAAGCTCTCAAACTTCCTCGATCAGATTCTTATAATCTTCCTCTAATAGTCATCCATGATTGAATAATCTTCCTCGATAATATTTTTATAATCTTCCTCTAGTTTAGGATAAGATTCATTGGTTCCACACCTATCAGTGGATGACTCTCAAATAAGAAATTGAATATTTCTCTTGGAGAGTCCTTTGTAGGGCTAGAAACCCACACTTCACGCATTGAAATTGTTGATTTATATCTCTGCCTGCAATGGTATGAGCATCCCATAAGGCACTGGAAGCTTCCAAATATTCCCAAAAAATATTACAATTTATGTATGGGCCATACACATTTAAAGTCTTCAAAAGGACACCCATTTCTTTCATTCCCAACTCTATCGAAATGGATAACCTTAAGTTAGATGTCAATAAATCCTATAACATAGGGATCCATGTAGTTATAAATCCTCTCGACAAGACTTACACCAGCAAGGTGCAGAGGGACCAAACTATTAACCATGGCTCAAAATAATATCAGGATTTTGATCCCGAAACCATCATTTCTTGGATTAAAATTATATCGAGGATATGGTCTCTAATGAGCCTTTTCAGGGATGAAAATTTGTGGGCATCCCCTACCCCTCGATAATTAAAGGATAGGTATAAAAGAATAGGTAGAAACGATAGGATAGGTAGACAAGGATAGGATTCCGCTGCTCCAAGGGCCCTAAAGATTGTTTCTTTTTTATCTTTTTTTTTATGTCAATCACAACTTTGTGTTGTTATTTCAACAATTTCAATTTTCTCCTAACCATGGGAATAGATGGTTTATCTTGGGAAAGTTCACCATCCCTATGCTCTACCTCAATGGGTTTGATTATGAGTATTTGGAAATTATATCAGTTGGATCTGATTCAATTTAGAACAAGGCGAGGCTTGTTCTAAGGATTGATTTCCCTCTGCAAATGTAGTCACAAGATTGTATTGAATAGGGTGTGAAATATCAGTAGAAGAAAAGTTTCTAGTTGTAGGAGAATGAATGCAATAGTATAAAGATTGTTGATTTTGAGAAAGACTACATGGAATGGAGTCGACTGGCTTAGACGAGTTTTGAAAATCACTACGCAGGACCCCATTTTCATATTCTGATACATCCAAAGGAAAATGAACATTGATTTGGAACTAAAAGATATATCTTACCCAAAGACTCCACTGAATAAGATGCTTAAGAGACTTAGTGGTTCACATTTTCTTGAGCTTACTTATGGGTTTTTTTCGTGGCCTCTCCTCTATGTGTTACAACATCCTTTTGATGTGCATGAATATTGGTTTGAAAAGGGGTGGATAACACTTCCTTTATTTTTTTAACCTAGTCTTTTCCTCCCTTGGACACATAGGGAGGAAGTTACTACATGCCTCATGAGTCTCCCCAACTTGATGGTATGTGAAGCATCCAAAGGGGAGCTTCCAATAGTTATTTTTCTATACCCATGACTTTCCTCTGCAAACCAACTTAATTTCTCCAAACAAGACATCATGAAAATCCACCTCGATATGAATTGAGGCCTAATTCATATTATGCTTTGTGTCCCAATTTGGCTCTAGATCAACGAAATGACCAATTTTGTTACCCATAGAAATTATAATTTATTCATATAAAAATACCAACGAGAACCCCGACGAAATTTCCCAGACATTCTAAATAGAGGTCAATTCCTTGGAGGGATCAAAGTCCACTTCCCATTTTTTCAACACCAGACCCGATGGCCCCCAACTCCACATTTTTTCCAAAGAGGGTATCCACGTACACCAATGAATATATGAAGAAACATAACCATCCCTTGCTTAAAGCAAGAAAAGTCGGCATATAACCCAAAATTGGCTCTGAGTTTTCCTCAATCCAATTTTTTAGCGTCGTTAGGGTAAAACGTTTTTGTAAACCCACCCAACTACAATACTTCCAAAGACATCTGGGACTTCCTGTATCTAAACATCTAGGACAAATACCATCTTCAGACAGTTTTTTTGAGCCCTAATACACTTTTTTCTCCCATACTTGGATTTGGCTCTCTGGACTACCTCATGGTTTTCTTTTATGATTTTCCATATGAAAGATCTAGAGTCACAATTGGAGTGAGCATTAGACCCAAGATTTTAGAGCTGATATCATAGGATGGTGCATAAAAATATGGACATTGATCAGAAGATATGCTAAGTATTGGGCTTTGTCCTCGATATTTCATGATAATTGAATAGGGTTAAGTTCATTTAAATCTGACTCTGGCATGGACATGCCAAGTGTCCCTCGTACCCTGAAATGGAGAGAATCGATTGTGCTTGGAATATTGGTTCATGAAAAGGACTATCACCATAGTCTACTAAATATTCCTCCTTTTTGTTAACCTTTCAAAAAAGCAACTTGTCACCAAAAAACCGTCAGAAAAAAAAAGAGAGGGAACTATGTAAACCCTTTTTCATTTATTTACACACTCGGACTTGTTCAAAACTTACCTATCTTAGCTCTGAAACCCCACACACCCCCATAACCACCTTTTATTTTATATAAATATTTACAACATATTTCATATTTAAAAATGTTTCTCTTACTTAATATATATAAATACTTATTTTTTATTATCATTAAGTTTGTATAAATCTTTACAGTATATTTAATCTTTTCACATTGGAAATTTTAATTTACATTCATAGTATAACATAATAGGAAGTGTATATTATATATGAAAATGTTATTATGAATGACTACATATTGTGTTTAAGAGAAATTTAATTTTAAAATGAAATCAAAATAACAATTAAATGTAAATGATATATTTTGTATATTTATTAAATATTTTTTTATTAAAAATATTTAATGACAGTTATTTATATAAATGAATATAAGTGATATTAAAAAACAAATCATTTATATGAATAAATATAAGTGAGGAATTGAGTCTCCTTAAAGGAGAAGCTCGATTGTGGTGGGTAAATAAAGAGACTAAGTTGCAATTCACTCACTTGCAAGTTACATAGGACATGCTCCATGAATCCTTTAGAACTTGCTACTTGTTAGCATAATACAAACTCCAGTGGCTAGACACCTTCCATGCAATCAGATAGAATGGTAGACCAACAAAAGATTATGAAGAAGAATTCTTCACATTAGTTTATCATGTTCAGAATATGACAGAGTCTCTAAATTGCAAGATAAAATATTCCTTTGGGTGCTCGATCCTTTAGCAGGATTCAAAGTTACCATGTGTAAACCCACCACCATAGAAGCAACAACAAGTATAACAAGGAGGGCCCAAAATATGATTTATATGAAAGGCCAATCAAGGAATTTCAAGGCCACATTTAAAGAACCCTCTAGAGATAGGGTCATCAAAGTTGGAGGGCATGTGTATGAATTTCATGGAAGACAAAAAAATGTGTCTAGGGTTTCTAGAATAACTTTTGGGGTACTTCTAGGAGGAGAGAAGTGTTAACCCTACTTAATAAGAATAGTTGGTATCGGAAGAGTATCCAATAGTTGAGGTTAGGGTCAAACAAAAAGTCAAATCCATTAAGATTTTACGAGTCTGGGTGTGCCCATTATAGAATGGGATTCTTGAAGTCTCAATATAGGCTTGGAAAATATAAGGTAAAGAAAAATGGGAACAACCATAGGCCCAACATTAGATTCAATGTACAATAAATTACCACTAGGATGAGAACCAAGACATAGTGGTGGATTCTATTGGTATGATTAAAAACATTTTTCTTTCTATGTCGATTAATTTTAGTGGCACTAATAGTTTTATTTTCCATTTTTCTATAAATAGATGTTGATTAGCCGGTCATGACCAAAATCACTTTACAATGGTCAAAATGGAATCTAATGTTAAGAAATCTATAGGTCCACTTGTAAAGCACTGGATTGTCAAAATTAGGGGTTTTCCCACAAAATGAACTTACACAGAACAACTATAGGAACATATGATTTAATCATAGGAATGGATTATCTTGAATCCCATGAAGCCTTGGTAGACTAATACAAAAATAAGTTTCTATGTCAAAGTGATCCAATAGAGCCTATAGTGATTGAGGGGATTAAGTGAGAATTTACCTTACACTTCATCACAATCAATAAGGTTAAAATGTGTATGAGGAAAGGGTTTAGGATTTATGTAGTTTAGGCGATAAGTGAAGACTACAACCCTTATACTAAGTTTCATTCAATAATATTTGAATCGAGGATATATTACCCCCAAAGTTGTCAAGATTTCTCTCTATACAAGAATTTGATTTTTCCATTTTCTTGAAATGAAGAATAGAACCCATATCTAAATTTCCATATCGTATGACCATCCCAAAAGTTAATGAGTTAATTTTGAATCTTAAGGAACCCATTGATGAAGGATTGATCTGACCCATTCTATCACCTTGGGGATGATTAGTGATATTTGTGAAGAAGAGGGATGGAACCCTTATGCTATGCATTGATTACTGTGATGTGAACAAATACACTATTAGATACATGTATCCCATGTATACATGTATCTTCTAATTAGGATATGACTAGTTGTTGGCACCCAAAATTTTCAGTTAACATGACACGCGTGAACAAAATAAGTCGTGCATGCTTATTCTATTTTGATGCATGATAAATCAATTGCAGGAGGGGTGATAAAAGGTATTTGCATTAGATGAAGTTTTCTTAATACCTTATAGTTCAAATTATTCTATTATGCATTAGTTTAAGTTTTGTGATGCGTGCCAAAAATCAATAGGGAACAACATACACGTGAGAATCAAGAAAATAATCTTTAGGAAATATCTGTGAGTGATTGCTACAAGAAGCAGGAGGGAACATGGACCCGAAATAATGTGAGCTACCATGGTAGTTGAGATTTCCATGATTCCAAAAAGGCTACGTGGAATGCATGTAGGTGATAGAAGCATGTGGGATTGGCAGTCAGAGGAGTGAGTGGGGTAGAAATGAAAGTGACAGAGCACTAGGGATGAGAAGCGGATGAAAGGAAGCAACGAAAACAAATGCATAGTTATCTCATTAGTCATTTGGTTGTTGTTTTTATGGTTTTCAATATTTTTGTTATCAAGCTAGGTCTGATCCTATGTTTGGTAATTTCTCTAGTTGTAAATATGAGTCTGTCACATTTTTAGATCCTGAAAGGAAGTGCATGGCACTATCAAATGTAACACTGAGAAAACATATAAGAGAAAAAGGATCTATTGTTGTTCAGGAATGAATTGATTAATGTATGTTTGTGATGATGGAATCAAGATAATAAAGTTGCAGTAACTATGTTCCCATAGTGTGTTTCTTATGTGTCAATCGAATATGTGTATTGTTGTTGTCTGCTAGTAATCGTGTAGTTTTCAATGAATTGTATGAATCCGAACCGAGATGGAATTTTTTCCAATTAGTCCTTTATCATCATTGACAAAAGACTAGATGGTCGTTGTGATCCTCATGGCATCTTAGGTGAGACCTTCTTCAGTATTTGGCTGAGGATTAATATACCAATTCATTGGGGATTGTGTTGGTGAACTGTAAATGAACCATGGGTATTCAACCACTCGACATTAAGAAATATGCGCACAAAAATGATTGAGACAAAAAATGGTTATGTTTCTAGGACTTAAAAGTCTTTTATTCAATGACTAAGGAAAGGAATGAGGTGGTATTCAACTCATGAATAAAGCTCAAGGCATGGATGTTATTATGGAATGATAAAAGAATAAGTATCTCTACATTGATATGCATGAAATTTTCTTTGTTGAATTTCCATGTCATTTATATGAGTGGTTGAAGAGGCAGACTGCTACTAATACTTCTTTGAGGCCATTAGAACCAGTAGTTTGACATCAATCTATGATTAATAGGTTGAAGGAATTGGATAACAAGAGGACTCAATCCATTGATTTCTAGTTGGCACAGGTGAAGGAGGGGTATATAATTGAATTTATTGTTGAGTAAAATGATTCTTTCAGCAAAGTTTAAAGAAATTTAAGAGAAGGCCCTAGGATAAGGATGTTGGAAAAAATTAAACTCTCAATAAAATTGTTTGTTGTGGAGAAGGCTCTGATGCACATTAAGCTCGAGGGATGGTTGAGTAGACTCCCCTAGCGCAGGAGGGGGGGGGATGAAAAGACAGGGGAAAAGTGAGATAGGATATGGATCTAGTGAGGAGGATCATGGGATGATACAAAAGTTGTTTAAATGAGGTGAGGAGTAGGACAGACTTAGAAGGGAAAAGGAGAGAGAGAGAGAGATAAAAGGTACACAAGATGAGTTGAGTCAAGGAGGAGAGAAGAATAGAGAAGCAGAAGGAAGCTAGAAAGGTGTGTGCGATGAGGGGTTAGGACCAGAATGAAGAGGAAGGACACCAAACCAGGAGGAGGTGCAGAAAATTATGTTGTGTCATAGAGGAGAGCAAAGGAGGATAGGCTAGTGAAGAGCCACAAAATTGAGCATAGGGTATCCAATGAAGATACCGATAGTATTAGTAGTAGGGTCCCAAAATACGAAGTTTGAGCCACTTTGTTGTTGCGGAGTGACGCAACTCTAGAGGAAGAAGAGGCACATAATAGAGGTGTAGGAGAAGGCAAGGAAGATGGAGGATCCCCTAGTTGTGGGGGATAAGAGATAGAGATAATGGATGGTGTTACATGTATGTAGGTAGGAAAATCTTTGGGTTCCCTGATGATAAATGTTAGAAGAATATGGAGTTACCCCCCATTGAACCACCTCTCTTATGCATTTTCAACCAAGAGGAGAGAACAACAAACAATGAGGAGATTGGAGTAGAAGAAAGAGTAGGAGAAGAAAGGATATAAATAATGAGTGAAAAATAAGATGAAGTCACTGTTACTTCTCAAGGAAGAGTATCAGTACCAAGGAACCAAAAAACCAACAGTTAGTTTAGAGGAAATAGTCCACGATTGAGGATGGTGAATCAAGATAGTAGCCTAAGACTACCCGTGTTCCATGGGATAGTTAAAGATGATAGAGATTAACATTGTTTCACCTCTGAGGTGATATGGTCTTTGAAGAGGATCACAGATGAAGCATCAAATAATTTGTAGCCAGAGACCCGATTTAGGGAAACAACCTTGATGTCCTATACGAATTACAAGACTGCAACGCCAATGGGACAAATGATGTCCATGAAAAATATCAAGTGATATATGTTGAAGTAATTCCAAAATCCTAAGTCAAAGTATAAATATATTATAGAGATCAAGGATATTAAGAAAAAACCATGAGAAACCATGTGGGATTATGACCAATGGTTCAATATTTTGTTAGATAGGATGAAGTTTGATATCCAAGATGTACATCATAGAGAATGGTTTATTGTAGGGTTGTTTCCATGTATTTGAGTCCCACTTACCAAACTGAAGTTGACTACTCAAGAAGAGGAAATGGACATTTTTATGTGCTTGGAGGCTAGACTAGGTGGGGAGAGACATCCACAGGATTGGTGTAAATACAGTTTCATCTAGATAAACTGATGATTCAATTACAATATATGGAAAAGGAAAAAATCATGCACGAGGACATATGGAGTACCATGTGTGGGTATGAGGGAAATCATAGAGATAAGTTTCATGTACCTATTAACTATGTGGTGATGATTGGGATGAGTCCATTTCCAACTAGGGCTCCAACGGAATGGTGAAAAATGTTCAGGCAGTGGGGCCATGTACCACCCTGTCGCCCAACATTGGAGAAATATCATAAAATGAATCACACATCATTCTTTGAATTCTTCAAATCCACGGGAGATTATGTGAACAATGGTTGGTCACTCTAGCTAATTCAATACCATACCCATGATGTCTTTCGGATTCAAGAGGAACAAAAGGGTTGTGACCATGGTGGTGTCGAGAGAGGCAGTTATCAGGGACGTCCCAGATGAGGATATGGAGGCAGGGGAGGTAGACCCCACACTTGTTTTAATTGTGGATAAATTGTCCATTTGTCAAGGTTATGTATCAAACCTTACGATCCATGTGAGTACTTCTACAACCTAGAGCATGTTACAGAGGATTTTCCTGACTTGTTGAAGAAGTGGAAAGAGAAGAAGACACATTGCAATATGGTGTTTGTAAATTCATCCAAGAAAAAGAAAAAGGATGATGAGGTTGATGTCTGCATGATAACCCATAAAGGATTGAAGACAAGAATGGACTTCAATCATGGAGAAATGTCTGGTCAAATCCCGGAGGGAAAGAAAAAAAAGGAAACACAACCCCGTCCTAAGTTTAATGCCACTCAATAGAAGAATTTTTTGTGTGACACATAGCAGGCCATCGAGGAAGAAATAACAGGAAATGATCTAAAACACGGGACACAAAGGTCATTTGAGGAGGCCTAGATCTGTGAGAAATCTCAACAAGTGATGTAGAGTTCACTAGAAGAGGCTCTCTCCCATGAAGAATTGTAGCGCTCTATGAAAAGGTCACTGGAGTTAGCTCCCATGTGTGAATAAATTCAACATGCAATGTAGAGGTTGTTGAAAGAAGTGCATAGAAAAAAAGAATTGTGACAAACTGAACAAAGAGTAATCTAGGAGCTTGTGCATGAAGAGCTAAAGAGCATTATGCATGAACAAAAATTGTGATACTTGGATCGTGAAACAAAGACCGAGGATCAATTAAGTTATTTATTACGTTGTTTTTTGAGATTGCTAAATGATATTGATGCTACAAAAAAGTTGATGCATATGTTGGAAAATTTCATTGGGGAGAAAAGGAGAGAGAGAACTATGGCATCCCCCCTACCATAAAGGGATTTATGATAGGCCAAGAAGTGGAAGTGCGCAACAATATATTTCAAGAAAACAACTAATATTCAGAGTGTTGAAATGGATGGGGTCATGCTCGATATGGGTTCCGATGTAAACTTAATGTCGAATAAGTCATGGGAATATATGGGCAAACCAAGTTTTATTTAGTTTCCCATATAGTTGTAGTTGGAAACTTAGTACATGACCTACCCTATAGGCCTACTGGAGAAATTTGAATTGAACATAGAAGGTGGGAAGAAAAAGGTTGACTTTGTAGTGATATAGATTATGGATGATTATGATTCCTACCTTGCATTACTTGGAATTTATTGGGCCTTCGAAAACAAGGCGATGTTGAAATTTAAGAAGAGATGGATGTTATTTGAGATTGATACCTTGCACGTGATTGCTTTTTTATATCATAATTAAGGGGAGTAGTATAATGATCCTATAGATGAGGATGTGAAAAGATCAATTATTGAAAATATATACAAGATCAAAGGGTCCGAGGAATATTATGTCAATCCCATGATATATGGGAAACTAAGATAGAGAAGAGTGAAATCATACAAAACTATTTCAGACGATGTCATGGAAAAGTGACAATATAGGATGTATGATGTCTTTACTTGTAGATGTTCAATAATAACTAAATAAGTATGCTCGATTGGATCTGAGCTATGTGATGCACCATGATTTGATGGGAGAAGGCCCATGGAAAGTTTCCTAGTATAGATGGAAAAGACCAGACTAGAGGATTTGCAGGTTCATGCCATGGATGTCCTAGTCCGAGGGACACCTACGCATTGGTGGGAAACACATCATGCAACGATACAATACTGAGCATAGGTGATTGAAATACTCAAATTTTGGTTCCAACCAATATTTGACTTCGAGTTGGCCAATCAATATAAGGGCACTGGAGACCTTGAGGAAAAAATTTAGTACTACGAGAGGTGATGGATTACAAAGAATATTCCTCACACCTAATGGGTCCATCGGTTCATTCATACCATGGATTTGGTTCGTTGGAGTTGGTACATTTAGGAGGAGCTCAAGAAATAAAAATTTAGTTGGGTTAAGGTAAGAACCCATTTTTGCACAATATTCAATTTACTGTAGAGGATCCGACTCAAAGGTTGGCACTCCTCTAGATCAAGAATTTTATCTTTCCTCGTAAACCCAAGCATGCCACCCATAAGGTGGTATTATCGTATAATCAATGAGTGGAAAATTTGAAAGAGGTCATCCATTGTTGGAAGATTGAGTTTGATGATATTGACGATAATGACCCCCAAGGCATACAGATTAAATAATTCAAGGGAGAGTGCACACTGGAGGGAAAGGTTCAAAAGATGGATACACTGGACTATGGCCACTCAATAAAGAAAAATAAACATAATATCAAAATTGAGGAAGTGCCCAAAATGGCTCTCATTGGAGACTATTGGGATAAGGACACTCTCACCAAGGTCGTCAACATACTCAAGGAATATGAGGACTTATTTCCCCACAAATTCTCAAAAAATGAAGGGAATCACAGGATCACTAGGGGTGATGAATATTGATCTCAATCCATATGCTAAAACAGTCAAGACGAGGCCTTAGTGATTAAATCTCAAATATAAAGAGAAGGTATTCTGGATTAGTAAACAGTTGGATTATATTTTGGATTCTCAAATTATTATCCTTGTGGAAGAGCCAAATTGGATTAGTCCCATGGTGGTGCAACCCCAAAAAAACAATGATATCTGAATATATGTAAATTTAATAAGTATCAATGCAACCTATGTCCATGACCCTTTGCCTACCTGGTTCACCAACGATTTTATGGAGAATGTTGTAAGATGACAAGCCTACTTATTTACAAAAGGATATTCGGGGTATCATCAGGTTCGGATCACATAAGAGGATCAATATAAAACCACCTTTTTAATGGAGTGGGGTTCCTTTGCTTACATTGTGATGCGATTTGCACTATATAATGCACCCACGATTTTTTCCCAAATAGTGGTTGCAACCTTCCAAGAATTTATCCATAAATTCCTTGAGGTTTACTTGGATGACTTGGTAGTTTTTGGTTTTCTAAAAGAACACATGTAATATCTTTTCTTGATGTCTGATCGATGTTGTCAGTTCCAAATTTCTCCAAATTTGAATAAGTGTGCATATTTTGTACACCTGTTGGAACTGTATTGGGGAATGTGTTTTTTAAGGATGAATTATTAGTCTAATAGGATAATATTTCCACCATACTAGATATGGTTCCCCCCACCTCATTTGAAGAGTTGCGTGCAACATTTGGTCATACAACATATTACCAGTGGTTCATTATCAACTATGTGAAAATTGTAGCCCCTTTGGAAAATAATATTCGTAAAGATACCAAGTATGTATGGATAGAGGTATGATAGGAATCATTGGATACCATAAAGAAAAAACTAGTCACTGCATCGATTTTGGTGTTCCTCGTCTAGTCTAATCTCTTTCATGTTCACGTTGATGCATATTCCATTCAATTGGGAGTAGTTATTTCGTAGCCAAGTGAATTAAATATTGATCATCTGGTCTATTTTTCTAGTCACAAGATGTTCTATGCTAAGAAAAACTATACAATAAACTAGCACGAGGGCCTCGCCATGTTGTATGCCTTGCAAAAGTTTCACTTATTTTTTTTGGTAACCCCATTTAAATTCTGCAGTGACCATTCCATGCTCAAATATTGTGTCAACAAGATAGTACCAATGAGGATAATATGGAACTGGTCGTTTCTCTTCTATGAATTCAAATTTGAGCTCAACATCAAGCTGAGGAAATACAATGTTGGCCCATATCATCTATCGTGGATTGAGTTCAGTGAAGCTAGCCGAAGTCTCAATGATGAAATACCGAATGCACAAATCTTATGAATATAAGTAGTTGTCGATCCATTCGGCGATATAATGGAATTACTCACAACCATAGAAACTCCAACAAGGTATATTATGGCCCAACGTCATGAACTGGTGGCCCATAAGACAAACTATCAATTGATTATTGGTCAACTATATAAATTGGGAGACGATGGAATTTTGTGCATATGTGCCCTATAACATGAGCATGCACCTCTTTTGTAAGAATCCAATGATGGTATTGCATGGGGACATAATGCAAGTAAGGATACCAGAAAAAGTTCTACATGCAAAGATTTGGTGGAATTCTCTCTTCGTCGATCACAAGGAGTATTGTAAGCATTGCAACATATGTCCAAACATAGGAAATCCTGGATGAAGAGATGAGATACCTCTATTTTTTATGACATGATTAGAACCATTTGAGAAATGGGGAATTTATTTTGTGGTCCACATCAATCCTCTTGTGCATCAAACAGGTGTGCAGGGATGATTTTAAGGATGGAAATTTATTTTAAAATGTAGAAACCTTGGCGAATCTTACTAATCCTTCATATGCCAACTATAAATGTTTGGCAATATTTTTGTAAAAATATTCAAATTTCTAAGGATTTTATATAGTTTTT
>ML778208.1:1790996-1831858 GCA_009831015.1 Picea engelmannii
ACCTTGTAGGTTGAGGTGTTTTAGAAGAAGGAGCATTATTATCTCTATAGATGTTAGGATTGGTCCTTCTAGTAGCCATAGCCATATTTTTACTTTCAACATTTCTTGCCACCTTAAATGCATTCTCCAATGATTTGGGTTCCAAAAGGTGAATCTCATGTTGAATGTTATCCTTTAAATTTCCTATGAATACATCAACCAAGTGCTCATCTGGAATATTGGTTACCTTTATATTCAATCTTTGGAAGTTCTCAATGTGCTCAGTAACTTAACCCTTTTGCTTGAGATTTATCAATTGGCTAAAGAAGGTATTTCTCCTTGTATCCTCATAGTGTGCTATCATTTCTTCCGTGAAAATTGTCCAAGTGACGATTGATTTGCGAGAACAAAGCCATCGATACCATATAAATTGATTAGGTTCTAAATATAAATAAGCAATTCATACCTTTTGTGTATGTGGCACATTATGGAGATCAAAGAATTGCTCCATCAGAAGTATCCATGTGATTGAGTCCTTGCTATCAAACTTCCTCATATCAATCTTAGGAACGTGGTTGGTCTTCAAACAAAAGTTGGATTTTATCCATTCTTGATTCACCTTCCTTGTGTCCTCATCATGAATTTCATGGGGTGCATTTTCACTTTCAGGTGTCTTCTCTGTTACGAAATTTTTCAATACTTCCATGATCTCCCCTTGTAAACCCTCCATCATCTCTTGTAGTTCATCTTTTGTTACTATATTGTTTTGTAAATCATTTATGTCCCTACGCATTTCTTCACCTTCATCAAGAGTCCAAGTAGGATTGTATGGAGGCTTATTTGGTGTAGAAGTTCCCTTTTTGGGTGGCATGTTGGCCAAGTATCACTTTTGAACCTTGATTTTGAGGTGGTTCTGCTAGACAATCTTTATTCTATTGTATCTCCCAAGTTTCAACCCTTCTGGGTATGAAAATTTCTTTTATGTAGTTCCCTGATATTTCTTCTCTGCCATGCCAGAGGTCTGATCAAAATTGCATGTGCCAAGTGGAATTTACGGTAACTTCCCCACAACTTGTCGATTGTTTTCCTTTCCAGGAGATATCACTTGTATAGCGCTCCCCACACAAAATGATTGATATAAAATTTTGAAACTAGCACTAGAAATACTACAGACTGTTCACGATCCAATGAAACTAGTCCCACTCAATTTGGATACTCTAGGAAGAAGTTATGATTGTTTTACCTGGAACACCTTCTTGAGACTAGTCAATAGGACTAGTCAAATATACTATCTTACACAGGGTGTATATACAAATTTAAGTTGACCCAGAAGCTGAACGTTTTACCACAAATACCTTGCTAATTTTTGTAAATAGCCTCTAGAGTTCAGGGTCTGAAACGTTACATACAAGTTTTTATAGCGAAAATTCCGCAATGACTCAGTTTAGGATGATTCCATAACCCTATCTTGTACAGGCCGTATCTCTAAAAGTGTAAGGCCTCAAGAGCTAAATTTTGAAACCAACGTACCCTGATTTGTCTGCTAAATATCCTCCAAGTCGTTCCTTCTGAAACATTATAGAAAAAAATTTATAGCAAAAATTCCCAGGTGTCTCAGATGTAGCAGTGAAACCCTAAGACCTTGAGCTCTGATACCATATGTTAAGAACCAAATATCAATATAGCATAGAAAAACCTTAGAAAAATAACTCAATGCCTTGAAAAAGAGATCATTTCAGATAATAAGACTCTTCGAGGGGGCAACCTCCTTTTACCCCACTCAAATTGTCAAGTACAAGATGATTCAAAATGAAAATCTCTCCTTGGTATATATAGGAGACTAGGAGGTATAATTACAACTAATGGCCTAAAGCCAACATAAATAAAATAACATTACTAATATAATATGCCCCAATTAAGGGGTAATGAGCCAATATTAGGAATTAATAGGTGACAAAAGGTCTGGACATCATATCAAGTTTTGTTAATGCACACCAATTCAAGTTATTCCATTGTATCCAACCTGAGTATTTTAATGCAAAATAGAAATCAAGAAGACACAACATGGATGCCAGAATCAAGAAAATAATCTTCGGGGAATATGCCAAAATTATTAATACAAGTAGCACAATGGAACATGGAGCTGAAAGAAGATGACCTGGAAAGGTAGTAGATATTTCTACGATTCCAAAAAGGACATGTGTAATTCATGTGGGCGATATGTGGAACTAGTAGTCAAAGGAGAAACTGGGGAAGAACTGGAAGTCACAGAGCACTTGAACCGAGAAGCAAATAAAAGGCTACAATGATGATGGAAGCATAGTTAGATCGTCAACCAATTGGTTTTTATTTTGATAGTTGTGGATACTATTGTCATCAAGCTTGCTCTAGTCCTGTGTTTGGTAATGTCTCTTGTTGTAAGTTCAATTTTGATAAAATTCTAGAGTCTGAAAGGAAGCACATGGAATTTTGTAATGTAACACTTAGAAAATCTATAAGAGAGAAAGGATTTATTGTTGTCAAGGAATGAATTGATTAATGCATGTTTTTTTATGATCAAACGGAAATAATAAAGTTGCAGTAATAATGGTCTCATGATATGTTACTTATGTGTCAATGGAATGTGTGTATTGTTCTTCCCTACTAGTAATTGTTAAGTAGTTTTCAATGTATGAACTGGATTATTTTTGGAATGAAATGAAAGAAGAGATATTAGAATGAAATACACACAAATATTTCTAGAAATAGAGAAATACAAGAATACATGTTTTGTAATAATGAAAGAAATGTACAAAGACTGTAAAAATACAAATTGAATGAACTTGCTAGAATGGTGGAAGCTTATCTATGAGAAGAGATGTGACATCTAAGATAATTCACAGGAAGATGAGTAGAATGAGTATCTGAAGGCCCTTTTACAATAGATATGAATTCCAAAACCATAGAAATCCAGAAACCTAACCCTAGGAGATGAAGCACCAAAAGTCATGTGGGACCCGTTGGGGTAAGTTAGTACATCAACTTCTTATGGTCTTAACTTTTGCATATGATCTTTGTTTTAGGCATGTGATAGCCCATTGGAAAGGTCTTTTAGATAAATAAATATTATGCCATCAAAATTTTACTTTGTCAACTTTTTACAATGACAATCCAAAAAAATACTCTTTAGGGTCCCAAAACGGCCCCGAAAGTACTCAAAGATGTATTGACATCAAAACTGCCAAAATAATCCAATTTGAATAGGTGGATGACCACCAATATCCACCTGGATGCTATGTATGGATTCATTACATCACTAGAAGTGAAAAAACCCACAATTAAAATGATATGTCATCATTAGAGAGAAACGTGTTGAATTGAAGATTCTCAAGATGAGCCAAGTGGAATTTGGAATAGGTGGGTGGCCACCAATATCCACATGTATCAATCCTCCCCCCTTAGGAAGAAATGGTCTCAATTTCTTTGAGTTCCTGGGGAAGAGGGGATATAATTTGTTGAATCTGAACATTGGTGAGTTTTTTTTCTTGCTGGAGAAGTTGCATTTCCTGGTCTGTGGAAGGATGTCATGAACTTGTTGTTGGTGGTGTTGAATTTGTTCCACCAACCTATCGTATATTAGATTGATGGGGCATTGTATATGCACCATCATAGGTTAAGAAGCAATATCTTCTTTCCCTTCTGTAATCTACTTCTACTAGATAGAAGGTGACGAGGCTATGGTGGTTGCGGTGGGATTTTGTTCATCCTTTGAACAAATTGTGAAGAGGTTAAATTTAGTAGTATGAGAGATTACCTTGTGCCACTACTTTGGTGGAACAATAGTTGGAACTACCTCTAGCATCCTGTAGAGCTAACCCCCCAGAGTAATAATGACACTATAGGGTCGAGACTCATAAACAACATGATGTTTCCACATATATGGTTGGCCCAAAAATAACATCACAGACATCAAGAGGGGCCAAATCACACACTACCTCATCCTTGAAGGGATATATGCCATAGGACAAGTGGAATTTATGGATGACACAGATATCTCATCCCTGGTGAAGCCACCCAATGTTGTAAGGTTGTGGGTGTGGTGTTTTCGACAACCCCAACTGTTTGATGACCTCATGTGAGATGAGGTTCTTTTGGATTCCACTATAAACAATGAAATTCAATGGGGTCCCTTTCACCCACATCTATGAATGAAAGAGGTGCTCCCCCTTTTCAGGATCTGGTGGTTCTTCGGGTTGAATTGTTGTGGTCGTGACGGTAGCAGTGGGGTTTGCATCAATGTTCTTCCTCTGGATCATATTTTGACTCAGGTTTCGAATACTTGTCTTTTATCTCACCGACCAATGATTGTTTTGAGTGACATTCATCATTGTTGTGCTAGGGGATTTTGTTGAAGTCACACCACTTCCCAGTGTCATTATTCGTCTTTCCCTTACCCCTCTTTTCCTTTGTCTTGGACTGGTTGTCAGGAGGATTTTGGTTAGGGCCGTATTTATTATGCTTTGATTGTTATGTGTTTGTAAACCAAAACTCCCATTTTTTCTGGTGCCTAAATGTTTTCTCGATTTTGACAACATATCAATAGGAAAATCCTAGTGATGAGATGTTTAATAAATCCATTTTGGTTTGGATGTACCTATGCAGAGCCCAATGGTATTTCAGAACCGGATGTCTCTCGCATTCATTGATAACCATCTTCGTGAACAAGGTATGGAAAGTATTTATGAACTCCGACACCATTTGTCCCCTCTCTTGCCATAGTGTGGTCCATCTCATGTATTGGTCTTCATAGTTATCAACATGGTAATATTATTCCTTGACTGCATCAACAAAAAATTCTCAGGTGGGCTCGGCTCCATATATTCCAGATTCCTCTGTGGAAATTTTCTCGCTATAAGTTTCCCAACAATGTTTGACATGGGGGAGAGCCTTGAGGAGAGAGAATGTGATCTTTTCCCTGTCAAAAAAATTGTGAACAAAGAAATAACATTCTAGCAAATTTAACCATTTTTTTATGGCATCCACATCTATTTGACCTTCAAATATGGGAATATCAAAATTAAATTGTACCTTGAAGGGAGGTGTTCCTCCAAAGTGACCGCTTGATGAATATGTGCCTATTTCTATCGACAGACATTGAATGATGTGGGAAAAATTATCCATCCTTTCATCCATCTGTCATGCGAGAGCTTGCTTAAGAAATAGGTTAATAGAACCTTTTTCTCTATCATTTTTCTTTTATTCTACTATAGTGGGTTTCTTGGGTGTGTGAGAGCGATTATCCTTAAGAGAGACAAGATCGAGACCTAACTTTCTATACTCTAACCTCGTTGGGGAAATGCATTGAAAAAATGATCAGGAGTAGCCTGCCCTAATACCATTGATCCAAATTATTTTGGGAATGAAATGGAAGAAAAGATATTACAATGAAATACACACAAATATTTCGAGAAATAGAGAAATAGAATGATACATGATTTCTATTAATGAAAGAAATGTACAAAGATTGTAAAAATATAGAGTGAATGAACTCGCTAGAATGGTGGCATCTTATCTATGAGAAGTGATGTGATATCTACACTCATTCACAAGACGATGAGTACAATCAAGCTCTTAAGTCCTTTTTATAATAAACATGAATGCCAAAAATCTAGACATCCAAAAACTTAACCCTAGGATATGAAGCGCCAAAAGTCATGTGGGCCTCGTTGGGGTAAGTTAATACAAAAACTTCCTGAGGTCGTAACTTTTGCATATGATCTCTATTTTAGGAATGTGATAGCATGTTCTAAAGGTATTTTCGAGAAATACACATTATTCCATCAAACTCTCACATTGTCAATAGTTTGATTGTGGGAATCCCAAAAAACATTGTTTAGGGCCTCAAAATGGCCCCAAAAGTACAAAAAGATATACTGACATGAAAACTGTCAAAATAAGCCAGTTGGAATAGGTGGTCGACCACCAATATCCACATGGATTCTATGTAGGAATTCAATATAACCCCAGAAGTGCAGAACCCACAATTACAAGGAGATGTCATCATTATAGAGAAATGTGTCAAACTGAAAGCTGTCAAGATGAGCCAAGTGGAATTTGGAACAGGTGGGTTGCCACCAATATCCACCTAGATCAATGTATTTTCTGAATTCCAACCCGCATGGAATTTTTCCAGTTACTACTTCATCATCTACAAGACTATATGCGCTATGTGATACTCATGGTGTCTCGGGTGATACCTTCTTCAGTCTTTGGCTGAGAAATGATATGTTGATGCTTTGGAGTTTTTGTTTGTCAGCGATAGATGAACCTTGGGTCTTCCACCCCCTAGGGTTAAGAAAGACGTAGGTACATGAGATTGTGCCAACATTAGCTAATCATTGTGATAAGGACATGCTCATGATATACCAAAGATTACATTCATAATGAGTGTTGGTTTCTACAAATTTATTGAAATACCATTTGGGTTGAGAAATGCTCGAATAATATTTGTGAACATGATCAACATTTTATTTCAAAAATATTTTGACCATTTTTTCCACGTATTCCTAGATGTCATCCTAATTTACTCCCAAAATGAGCGAGAAACTCAAGAGCACTTGAAACTTGTAATTCAATGCCTTAGATAACACAAGTTGTACGAGAAATTGTTTAATTGTTCCTTATTTTAGAAATAAATCCAATATATAAGGCATACAATCAATGGTGAAGGTATTTTTATAGATCGTATTAAAATTAAAATTTTGATTGACTAACCCACTTCTAAGAACACTAAGGAAGTAGACATATTTATGGGATTGGAAAGTTACTATAGAACATTTGTGTAAGTATTTTCTTGAACCAAAAATCAAATTAGAACAATACAAAATAAAGGAGTTAAATACAAACTAACAAATGAATGCGAGGAAGCATTTATAGAGATAAAATAATTATTGTTGTTTTCCCCAATATTGAGAGTGCTTGACATGGATAAAGACTTCTATGTATGCATAAAGGTGTTGAGGAAAGTTCTACATGTGATTTTCATGTGAGGAGGACTTATTTTGTATTCGTCACATGAACTTAAGGACACTGAAATCAATTATGCCACTCATTATCTAGAGATAAGTATCGTTGTAATAGACATAAATTTGTGTAAAAATTATCTAGTGGGACATGATTTTGAAATAAAAACTGATCATAAGATCCTTGAGCACATTTAAACGCAAAAGAAACTCAATGCCTATAAATGATGTTGGAGTAAGTTATTTAGTGAATATGATATTAGAATATATATTTTCAAAGGTAAGGAAAATAAGGCTATGGATGCTATAAGAAAAAAACCTAGAAGTCATTGATTGTTATCACTGAAAGTAGGATTAAGAGACTATATATTAATCCACATTATAAAAGACAATTGGTACAAATAGATAAAATTCACCTTACAAGAAGAAGTACCATTGAGATCTAAATGAGAAGTGTACACCTTAGAGAATGATGGATTGTTACAATTTACGGGTAGGATGTATGTTCTATAGAGTGATGATCTTAGGAGATTGGTAATGTAGAAATCGCATAGAGCCCCATGTTATGAACAACTTAGAATAAATAAAATGCATGCCAACCTAATTTTTTTTTTTTGGCAAGGATCAAAAAGGATATAACACAACTTGTAGCTTGGTGTCTAGAATTTTGACTTGTTAAGGTAGAACAATGCTACCCTACAAGTCTACTACAACCCCATGATATAATAAAAACTAGTGGGAATTTATTTAAATGGATTTTTTGTGAGGCTTAGCGATGACCTCCCAAGGGAATGACTCCATCATGGTATTCGTTGACAAGATAACCAAGAGTTATCACTTCATTCTATTTAAGATCACCTTTGTTGCACCAACCATGACTCATGTTTTCCTAAAGGAGACAATATGATATCATTGAGTGCCTTGGAAAATAATATTAGACAAAGATTCAAAGTTAACTTGTATTTTATGTAAAATACTTCTAAATTATATGGGTATTCAACTCAACTTCATTATTGCATATCATTCAGAGACTGATGGGAAAATAGAAAGAGTTAATCAAATATTGGAGGATATGTTGAGAATGTATGTTGTGGAGAAACAAAACCAGTGGGAGAAGTATCTATCCTTAGTGGAGTTTGTATATAAAAATAATTATTACATTTCCATTCAGGAAACCCAATATGAATTTTCATACAAAATACCATGTCATACCCATTTTATTTATTATTGAGTAAAATTGGGACCCAACATGATCCAAGAAATGGAAGAAGGGATTGTTATGGTTAAGAAAATTCTTGAGGAAACTAGGGAATTTTATGATATATAGACACTTAGGAGTCAATTAAGATCAACTTGGTCTAATGTGTCATTAGGTAAATTTTTTTTTCTTAGTGTGCTTCTTTAGTATTCCTTTGTAGTTAGGTGATCCAATGGTCACGATATGTTCCCAACATAGAGTGATTTGACGAATCATATTCTCATTCATCTTAACGACTACATTGATTTGTGGCTTAACACCCAATTGGTCTGTGATCTCTATTTAAATATAATGGAGGGTCATTTGCTAATGATACATTCTGAGAAACTCTCTTGTAAATATCTTTGTAGTGTATTTATTTTTCATTAATAAATTTCTCCCAGTGGCCATGTTGATTGGGGCCATGGATGTTTCCCTGTAGGGGTTTTACACGTCAAAAAAATGGTGTGTTGATCTTTGATATGGTTTCATGAGTGATTACTGAAGGTGTTTGTCATTTGTTGGAATACTTGTGTTGTTGAATAGGGATTGAAAAAAATGCTACACATATACTAATATAATTGATAAAAGATATAAGGAATGTAACAGGGTGTTTTTTAGGGTCAAACCCTCTAAGAGTTCATTCATTTTTGAAAGGGAACAAATTTATCCACCATGTTTGTCAGATCATTTAAGATCCTTGAGAGGATTACGATCAAATGAATTTCTTATAAGATTGAGTTTCCATCCCATATAAGAAATATGAATAATGTATTTTATGTTTATGTACGTAGCCATTGTTTTCTTAGTCTGTCTCATGTGTTAAAATTTGAGGGATTACAAGTTTCCAAAGAGGTATCCCTCTAGGTCAAACCATTATCTATACTAAAGCACATGTTTTGTCATCTCAAGAGAAAATATATTGAACAAATCAAGGTCCATTGGAACCAACACAAGCCACAATATGTTGCTTGGAAGGACAAAAAAACTATGGATCGTGACTTTTTATATCTATTTGATTAATTTCTTTTATGAGTAAAAATGGACTAGATAACTTAACGAGGAAAGATGCACATCCTAGATGGGGATTATTTACGATCATTTCTTTTAACATTTTGAAGCCTCACTATTTTTTGGTTGAAATAAATACTATATTTTGATTTGATCGTTCTACACATACTCTATGGTTACTCTATCGATGATGATAGGATATCTTAAAAACACATGAAACATTCACGTTTGATGCCATGTTAGCACGTGGTTCCCTGTATTATGTTTATGAAATACTATATCTTTGATAAATATGTGTTTAGGTTGTACATCTTATGATAGTATCTCATGAAGTGATGACATGATACAATTCCATAGAATATTATGATAAGAGTTTTTTATGATGGCATGCATGAGAATGTGGTGCCTTACTATGACAATAAGGGCATAAGGGCATGGGACAATATGCATGTGAATTTTTTTCTATGATATGATGCTTTTATGTTTATATTGTCAATTGGTGATTGATATTTAATCCAGTAGCGTGTTGAGAGGGTCAATCATTCCATGATCTCATGGGATCCCATACATATAAAAGAGAATATCTACAAAGTAACAAATTATGGGTTCGAGACAAACTAAATCAACAAACCCATGCCAATGGCTCACAATTGGATACATGGGTTCATATAGGGAAGATCATAGTGTCTAATATTGGAGTTGTGATGCAAAATTATAGGAGTTAAAGAGGGAAATAGGTCAGGATTTCAAGATCCATGGTGTATGTGAGTTAGTGTACTAGACCAAATGTGTTCTTTTTCATATCAAGCATTGTGTCTTGTAATCCTAAATAGTCCAATAAGATTTATTCCTAATACTGAAAGTTGGGAAGAGGGATAGAGTGTAGTCCTTCCTTACAGTTGTAATGTGGAAATTTAATGCCTATTGTTGTCACTTTGTTGGCTCTTATAATAGTTATATCAAAAGGTAACATGAAATATATATAAATAAAGTAAAATCCTATAAGTAACTAAACACAAATTTTCTTGAGGGGTAGCATGTAATGCCTTATATTACTTAATCAAATTAATAATAAGCAATAAATACTACATGAGGACAATAAATAAATGGTATTAAAATATTAATAGGTAACAATAATTAAAGAAAACTAATAAAATGATGGTAATAACTAGTGGAAATAATAAAACCATTGTTTTATTAAGGAAGGAAAAAGGTAAAAAATAAGAAAAATTAGTTAATGGAATTAGTTGTAAATATAAATCAATAAAATGTAAAAAAACGTATGATGAAAAGTGGAACCTGTACATGGAGCTTTATGCATGGATGGACATGAACAATTATGTCTAATGAATGTGGAGAGGGAAGTGAAATTTATTTTTCTTTGGAAATATTGTAAGTTGTTTTTGAGAGTGGGGCCTTTTTTCTTCCATTTTCATTGCATTTTTTATGTCTTTCTCTTTGCAACCTATGCCCCTAAAGATCCTTTTGAAACCAATTATCTCATGATCAAGATGTTCATCATTTAATCATATTAATGCCTTATATTATTTAATCAAATTAATAATAAGCAATAAATACTACATGAGGACAATAAATAAATGGTATTAAAATATTAATAGGTAACAAGAAATAAATACTACATGAGGACAATAAATAAATGGTATTAAAATATTAATAGGTAACAATAATTAAAGAAAACTAATAAAATGATGGTAATAACTAGTGGAAATAATAAAACCATTGTTTTATTAAGGAAGGAAAAAGGTAAAAAATAAGAAAAATTAGTTAATGGAATTAGTTGTAAATATAAATCAATAAAATGTAAAAAAACGTATGATGAAAAGTGGAACCTGTACATGGAGCTTTATGCATGGATGGACATGAACAATTATGTCTAATGAATGTGGAGAGGGAAGTGAAATTTATTTTTCTTTGGAAATATTGTAAGTTGTTTTTGAGAGTGGGGCCTTCTTTCTTCCATTTTCATTGCATTTTTTTATGTCCTTTTCTTTGCAACCTATGCCCCTAAAGATCCTTTTGAAACCAATTATCTCATGATCAAGATGTTCATTATCTGAGATTCTTGCTTGTTGCCCTTCTAAGTATAGTTTTAAGGACCTCAAACTGTGCAGGGTGATAATGAGAGTTGGCATGAAAGTAGCTATGAGTGTGAGTTCAACGCTCCGTCAAGATTTGCAGTTCTATGGAAGTAGAGATAACGA
Source organism: Picea engelmannii (assembly GCA_009831015.1). Lineage (NCBI taxonomy): Eukaryota > Viridiplantae > Streptophyta > Pinopsida > Pinales > Pinaceae > Picea > Picea engelmannii. The sequence goes on from ML778208.1 coordinate 1,802,447, forward strand.
ATTTCATTGTATTATGAACTACGTTAAATTAAATCATCTTTGAATACCCTTTGAACAATATCAATACCTTTAATTTGAAATCGCATTACACCATACCCTTTCGACATTCTTCATAAGCAAACAACCAAATATATTGATCCTTCCATAAATAGGAATACGAATCAAACTGCATAATGTAGATAGTAGAAATATATGATCGGAAAATCGTTTCACTCTTTACATAAAAGAGATAGCACAAACTTTAGAGAACTTTTCTTAAATTCAGTACCAACACTTCATATGGGATTCCCAACCTGAACAAATAATTACACATGAATTATGTGAAAAATGATAGCAACCGTTGTATATATACATGAATGTTCATTATCACGAAATTGGGAAAAAACCAAGGAACACAACCAATAACATATCTATGCCCAAAAAATCGAGTTAAAGCATTATTACAAAGTGATTAAAATTCAGTGTTACCAATAACAATTAACGGACTTACCTTAAATATCACAATGTAAATAAACTTCAAGGTTAGTTTAATGGGTTGAGTTATCAACTTGTAATTTTTTGCGAAACGTCATAAATTATGAATTCAAATCCAGTTAAATCCCTTGATAATCAATATTATAACCACATCATCAATATTATAACCGCACTGGAGAATTGCTTTAAAGTTGCCAATCCATATTATAACTGTGTTGCAGAGATTGAGTCAAGGAATTCTGCTCGAATTTCCTCTAATTAAAAAAAAGAAAGGAATTTGATTAAAAGCCTCAGTAAGGTCCACAATCATGTTAATATTGATAGAAAGGAATTTGATTAGAAGCCATAACATTTATGGCAGTAAGCTCCACAATCATGTTAATATTGATCATAATATAGCTTGGAGGGAGCACTAAAATTTCTCTAATCACATTATAACTGCAAAACAAAATTGACGAGAAACATGAAATCCACAAAGTATCTCTTAGAAAGACACTAAGCATCTATCCAGGCTTATGCAAATAACACTAAAATTAAATAGATCGAGGAGGTCGCGCATCTCTCAACTAAAAAAAAGGCTTATGCAAATAACACTAAAATTAAATAGATCGAGGAGGTCGCGCATCTCTCAACTAAAAAAAGTAGAATAATTACGACAAAAATATGCCACGGCCCCACGGCTATTCGCGAATTTGGCATCAAGGACATGACAGTATATTCGGCCTTTGTAGGCGACGCACAGAGGCCATGGAAGTGACCTCCACATTGGACTTAAACGCCTACAATTCTGAACATAGGAATTATAATTCCTCCAACGTGGCTACATGACGAGGAAACAAATATTTGAGATATGGACGACTGAAATGGTGTGAATAACTCAAGCAAATTCCAATAATGTTTTAGAATCTTGGTGAACAATCTCGTCTAGAAGGGAGCAACATACTCTAAGGTGACGGCTAACTTCTTTAATCTGCGATATATGTGAACCTACATTCCCTCATACCGGAAAGGGCCTAAATCTGGTAATGAATGGAATAAGAGGATCTATTCCCTTATGCATGCGGAAAACCACTGTTGTCATAAGTCAAGTTACCTAACATAACCACGAATCGTGAAGTCAAGTAAAATATCTAGAAGCAACATGGTTGCGTGATCACTGCGAGAAAAACTCCCTTTGATTCGATTGAAAGTACCAATCCAATTATGAAATCCAAGTGCTTTCATTAAATGCATATGAAATCCAAGTGCTTTCATTAAATGATGTCAACTACAAGTCATATTGGTTCATCTCAATGAGCATGGAGCATTTCCACATTAAATGAGACTCAGATCTGCATTACAAACATTTGGCCACTGAAGAAATTCCATTGATGCAAGGTGTCTTTCACATTAGAAAGGAGGACCACAATGCTCACATTGATAGAAACCTTTTCCATTACATTGATAGGCTTTCTTGAATCTGAAAATAAAAGATTAAGTCCACTTTTAATCACAAACTCTGTCCCTACAAGTAGGATTCATTGATACTAAGATATTCTTCATTGCATCCACTAAATCGAAGGATTGTGTTGAACAAGGTAATGCCTTTCCGTTTATGAATCCATGCATTTGTCATTATTTTGTCGAATTACTCATGATTAGTCAGGTTCACCTGATTATTGGTGATTCGAAGGATGTAGGGGCATTTACCCCTTAACACTTCATCCCAACATCCATTTGCTTAGCCACATAGCAATGGTCATTCAACATTCCTTCAGACATGTTCCCTTTCCCAAGCGAGTTCAACATTCCTTCAACCATTTTCTTGTTAGAGATAATTCTTACAGTTGTTGTAACTGTGAGTTTCTAGATTAACTATGACTATTGTAACTGTGAGTTTCTAGGTTAACTATGATTGTTGTAACTATGAGCTTCTAGGTTTACTATTTTTAGCTAATCAGATCAACTTTCTTAGGATCTAGATTGCTAGGAGTCTGTGATCTCAATGCTATATATGTAACTTCCATTTGTCTATGAAATACAAATTGAATTGTGTTGTGTGAAATATGTTTTCTCTCATATTTTCTACTTGGTATCAGAGCTAAGGTGAGAGGAACAATGAGCTTGAAGAAATTGCCATAGAGAGGAGCCGCAAAAAATATAGAGACCGAGTCATTGTGAAGAGGAGCCATGTCAACGCATTTTTTTTTAGCTTGATACTACACCTTGAAATTCAGTTGAGAGGAGTCGCATTGCCCAACCACTATTGTTGTTTATGGATGAGATTGTTGCCTAATTTAGCCTCATGAATTACAGATCTGTTGCATATTGCAAGGAAGGAGCTTGTCGTGATCTATTGTAATCTGCACAGAGGAAGGAATTCTACCATAGCTATTGATTTCAGAGGTATTCATTTTCCAATTAAAGTTTTTATTGATATGGAGAATATTGCATTGGAAAAATTTAATGTTTTTAATTTCCATACTTGGAAAGTAAAAATACAACTTCAAATGATGCATAAGAAATTATGGGGAATAGTAAAAGGTACAGAGAAGGCACCTACAGATCCCAGGAAATTAATTGAATGGGAGAAAAGAGAGGATAGAGCCAAGTCCATTATTGGACTGTCTCTTACAGATTCCCAACTACACCTAATAGATTTGGAAAAATCTTCTCAAGAAATGTGGGTATAATTCAGTACAATATTTGGGGAAAAGGTCGTAAATTCCAAGTTTTCATTAAAATTACAACTATTCAAATTAAAAATGCATGATGAAGTATCATTGTCTTCTCACATAAATGATCTAAAGTTTTTGTTAGCACAGTTGGGAGAGATCGACTCTAAAGTCAATGAAGATGATGCAAAAGCAATTTTGTTGAATAGTTTGTCTCCAAAATATGACAATGCTATTTTTACTTTAACTCAATTACCCTCTCGAACTCTGGAAGACATGATTTCAACACTCTTAGCAGAAGAAAAGAGGATGAAGGAAGATGACATGGAAGTCAGTTCACATGCTGAAATTGCACTATTCTTCAGGGAAGAACAAATAAAAATATTGAATGTTTCTACTGTCGAAGACGTGGACATACAATACTGAATTGAAAAACACGTTCTAGTGATATTCTAAAAGGAAAACTGAAAGAGTCATCTAACATAGCTAAGGACTCACTAGGTGCTATGCATGAATACTCATCCAGTGATGATGAACCTTCTCTATCATCTCTCAAACTTTTCTAGAATATAGTTATTTATGTATGTTAGATATATATTATAAAAACGTTTGATTCTTGTTGTATTTCGGTGCTCCAAGATCATCAATTACATTTTATCATTGTGTTGTTGAGTGTGTGTAAATAGATTATTTTGTAAGATCGATTATTGAATGCTTCAGTATCGAGACTATTCTTCGGGGTAGTTTAGAATCATCGATCCTATAAATACTTCAAAGATGGTCGAAAGTGTTTGTATTTGTGTTGGATGAATTGGTAGCTCGAAGATGATGGAGAGAAAGAGTATGTCTATGAAGTTCAGAGATGGGTGTAACTGCGTATGAGGACCAATGAGACAGACATGACAAAATTTGTGTTGTAACATTTTGTTATATTTTGTAATTTGTGATTGTAATATTTGTAATGTAAGAATTAAGGGAGGGTTTTAAAGATAATGCTTACAACTATTGTAACTGTGAGTTTCTAGGTTAACTATGACTATTGTAACTGTGAGTTTCTATGTTTATTATTTTTAGCTAATCAGATCCACTTTATTAGGATCTAGATTGCTAGGAGTCTATGATCTCGATGCTATATATGTAACCTCCTTTTGTCTATGAAATATAAACTGAATTGTGTTGTGTGAAATACACTTTCTCTCATATTTTCTACTTTTATAACAATTGTATGCTTGCCATTTTAATTAATGCACTATCAATACACAAATCCACAAATTATTTTTTCATACTGGATGAATCCTCGATAAATTCATCGACGTATATCTCAAATCTATCCTAGGATACTGTTGTCGGTTATGACATAAATGATGACATGATGTGGGAATAAACAAGGCAAGTATGGAGGTAGATAGGAGTAAAACGTGTCAGTCTTTAGGGTAGCAAGGTAGCATTGAGAAAGAATATTGGTACAGGTCCTTGTTGATGCGTTTATCCTATATAAATTCTCTTTAAAACATATCTATATATATTCATTTGTTTTTAGTTATTAATGGAAACATAAAGATTTTTCCCACATCCATGACTTCTTGGGGTTAGAAGGTACTCATAACATGGAAACATTAGATTGGTGAGAGCCTAAAGCATATGTTCTATGAAACCCTTCAAGCATATATTCTACGAAGACACTTCTTGTGGTTGGAAGGTACTCATAAAATGGAAACATTGGATTGGTGATACCCTTCAAGCATGTATTCTACAAAGACATTATTTCATAGATATGTAACAACATTGAATCCACATGTCATTCATTAAAGAAACATAATATTACCTTGAAGCCAAATTGAATATTCCTTTATGTTGAATAGTACAAATATTTTTTCTTGCAATCCTCATGAATGTAAAGGCCATTTGTTAAATAATTTTCAGAGGCATACAACTTGTAGTGTAGATCCTTTCTTACCAAAAAAGGGGCCTATTCGATTATTTTTCACTGCAATGCATTATGGGAGGTTCATAGTGAATCAATATTATTCATAGATTATAAGGGTCAAAAGAAATATGAACTTGCACATAATAATGATTGTGTAAATGCTCATAATAGTGATTTTATTACAATGTGGTGTGTTATTGTTTATTGTGAGAAAGTTGTTTATTGGTGTGTGAATGTTGATTGTGAGCGAGTTGTTTCTTGACATATAGTCTTAAAATATATTGCAAAGTATATTTCAAAAGTGGAAAATAGGTCACAATGTTTTATGACATGATGAAAAGAATTTCAAATGCAAGTGGCTCTAAAGATCCCACTACTTAAGGCTACCAATAAATTTTCATCTCAAAACTGTTTCGGACTACTTATGGTGTCTTCAGATGCATAAGACCTTATTTCTGAGTAAGGAGGTGAGTGATGTCTATGAGATCTTATAGCACTCTTCGAATAACCGACCCTTCCATGATCATCTCTTATTTCATGATACCTATTTTCTTCTTCTTTCTTTGATCCATTCTTTGTTTGTCTCTACAAATGATTTAAGGTCTGCAGCATTTAGGAATTTATCTAAAATTTCCCTCTCATCAACCTCTCAGTGTATGCATTGTAGCTATGTACTTCTATTTTTAGGCTTCTCACAGTTTCTATCAATGTTTGTTTCTCCCCTCGACCCTTGTGTCCTTTGGATTCTATCTTTGCATTACCAACTTAGATATTCTGACCTTGGGCCTCTTTATCATGGCTGGACAATTCCTCTCCTTATTCCATTTCTTGAATACACATTTTTAACTGATACGTTTAAACCCATTAACTTTGAAAAATGTGCAAGTGACCATTTTGTTAGAATTATGCATATGATAAACAAAATTTGTCAACAATGTTGCAGGTCCTTTCAACTCATTAAGAATATATATATATATATATATATATATATATATATATATAACACTTCCATGTTATCCTTTGGCCGATACAGAATTCAATTCTTCACATGCGCTTCCATCAAACCATTTTCCCAAGAGACCAGGGCTCGAAACCATGGGCCAAGTCCTTCCTTAGCACTTCTCCTTCTTCAAAACAAAATTCGGCCATTAGCCCTTTTTCCATTAGATATCAATTGCATGTGACCACGACTATGACTATGCACTTAGGTGAAAAGCGCTTATTTGAAGCTTCAGGACTTCGGACTTCAGGGGTTTCACCCTCATCACACTACATTCCCTCAGAACATTGAACTGGCGATCTCTCAGAGAGGCTCTTCATAGTATCACTATTCTAGTGCTCCGTAGCTTTCGACTTTGTAGGTTCTCACTACATCACACTTGAAAACTATTGAACTTTCAAACCTCCAAACTTCCAGAGTCTCATCAATAACTACGCACCAGTAGGGCGATACGTGGTGAAACCACGTAGATGAAACATGGCCCATTCTACGGGTGACACATGTCAAGTTCTAATTGACCTAAAATGTCTGCGAAAAAATTGAAATAAGATGAAATGTGGCACATGTAAGGTAGTTCCATGTCATTCCAGGTGACATCATCCTGCCACGTCACTCCAGCTTTCTGGGCCTTTGGAGCTTCAACCTTCAGGGGATTTCCTAGAATCACATTACAATTCCTCTAAACGTTGAAGTGACGAAACCCCAAAGTGTTTGAGTATCAATGGTGCAGGTTTTTTGTTGATATCTACAGTCATTAGGAGCTCTGGGACTCTGGGATTTGGGGAATTTCATAACACAACACAAAAATTTCCCCCAAATGTCGAAGTGGTTGACTCCCCGAACCTCCGCTCTCTGGAGATTTAATACTTCGACATTGCAGAGATTCAGGATTTGACACTTCTTGTAAAAAAACACTAAAAATCTCTCGAACATCAAATTTCTGAATAGATCTACGCCATTCTAGGTGACGTCATCATGTTGCATCACTCCGGTGCTCTGGGTCTTCGGGAATTCGAGCTTCGAAGAATTTTGCTGTTGAACACCACCCAATTCCCGAAAGGTCAAATTTTGAATTCCCAAATACTTGCTAATATGCGGACACGTGTCCCCAAACACAAACGGTCTAGATTTACTTCGAAGTTCGGGACTTCATGAGATTTTCTTCCTAGCAGTGTAAGGGATTGCTTCTCCTAGAGTGTCAAACCTCTGAACTACTATGAGATCTAAGACTCACACACACACATATCTAATGGCTGGGATAGGATCTTCCATACTTTTCCTCACCTCCTGATATGTGCTTGATCCAATAGCCTATATTTGTCCTTAGCCAAATTTGACGGTCAAGTACCCCTCCAAGTGATGTATGACATAGATTCACTCTGACACTTTGGAGATTCAGGGATTTCACCTTCTTATCAACAAGGACTTAAATTTTTTCCAAAGTAGCTAAGTCCTAAAGAATTGAGGGTTTAACCACTGCACTCCTTTCCTAGATTTGACAGTTGTGAAGGATTTAGAGCCTTCTCGAATAGATCCTATGACCATTGTGGTTTCTCGAACCACTACACCTACCGATATTTCAAACACAGTTAAGCTGTGCTCTCAACGCCTTCTGGAATTCTGCAATTTAAATTCTCTATGAAACATTTTCTTCAATCTTAATTTACACGGCCCATCCAGGCTTAGTGTTGGATATAGGATCTAATACCAATCTATAACGTACCCAACCACCCACAAGTCAAGATATGCTACTTCAATCCCACTCTTAGACTTCCTTCTCTTACAGATACCTTTCAAATTAATAAATATGCATAAAATAAAATAACTAAATGACATTCACAACAATAACCAAAAAGCATGCATATTATAAGTACAAATCTCATATATAATAATTTAATACATAGAATAAATAAATACACAAGAAAAGGGAACCATAGCAAAGAGAAATTATCTTTTATAAAATAAGGTACCAATTGGTTGCAGAATGAGGACGTTCCACCCAATAGTAGACACTGTTGTTCCAAGTCTTAACAACAATGTCACCCCCGAGCCACAACTATGAATCCACAAGGAAAGTTCTAGAGTTTTACTTGGATTCCAAAACCAGACAACACTCAAGCTCTCAGAGGCTTATGAGCACCCACTTCAATCCAAGTACCCATCTCTTTTCAACCCAGCCTGCACAACCCAAGAGAATGGGCCCTCTCCCTTCTCTTCCACACAGTCCCTCATGATGTCCTTCTCCTTCTAGGGATCCAATGCAGTTGGTCCAGAATATCCATGCTGGGACTCTCAAGACTCGTGGCTGTGAGAAAAGTTGGACACAATCCAAAGCATCTCAAACATGCAAGCATCAAATCATGGATGGATTACACCAACAATCTCTACAACCAACAATACCATGGATAATCTTCAACACTTTGTCTTAATTTTCCAAAACAAGACATGAAAATGAGGAAAGATGAGTGGGTGATAGAAAATAATGGAGTGAGATATCCACGAAAGGTGTGAGCAAAGAGTAATGGAGTGCATGCATAAATGAATGAATGAGTAAGTGAATGAGTCAGGTGACTATCAACAGAACCAAAACCAAAACGAGAGTGAGAGAGAGAACAAACCCCCCAATAAACTAAGGACAGGTTTATGTAACTCTTGGGAATCAAGAACCTCATGTCCTTCCCCCAAGAATCTCATATAACTGATTTCCCTCATTAAACAAAATGTGTAATTAAAAAGTTAAATAAACACTCATCACCTCAAGCCCCCTCTCTTGTGGAATCATAGCCCCATTTAACTCTAGTCATTTTCTTTATAGCAACCATCGATGCATTTATTATTAATAATGATCAAAACATTACATTTTTTAGGCACACTGGCCTCTTTTAATTGTTTGAGTAATATAGCCTCTGAACACTTAATAAATACATTATTAAATATGGGGCTCAAAACCTAGGGTGTTACAATATCCATCTGGTGCACCTTCCATTTCATCATAGAAACCAATGAAAGTATTGTCCTAATCAAGTTATATCTTTCTATGAGAGGAAAAATTTCTTCATAGTCAATCCCTTCCTTATGAGAGAAACCTCGAGCCACAAATCTTGCCTTATATTTTTCAATACTGCCATCAGTTGCGTGTTTCATATTGTAGATCCATTTCGAAATCACCACATATTTTTCCTTTGTTCTACAAACCACATCCCATACATCATTCTACATAACGGACTGGTAATCCTCTACCATGGCATCTTTCCATACTTTATTTTTTGCATGCTCTTCATAACTAGAAGGTTTTGCATCCATTATGTCACACAAGCATGCCACGTAGCTAGAATACAACTTTGAATTCTTACTCTCCCTGAAATATTTCTCTAGCGCACCAATTCTTTTTGCATCTCTGATAATCTCTTGTTCCCAAGCTGGTGTTCTCTTGTGAGAATGTATCTGGACTGGTTTTTGAGGTTCTACCATGTCATGATCCTCTGGAACGACTTCATATGGTTCAACTACCTCTAGAGCTTTAGGAACTTTATTCTCTTCTTCATGTGCCTCTTATGCATGGATCTATTTGTATTTACTGAAATATGCATTCTCATCAAAGGTTACATCTCGGCTGATATCCACTTTCTGGTGACCTAGAATATATATCATGTAAGCCATCGATGTGTCATTGTAACGAAAAAATATTCCCTTACGTCTGGAAGGGTCCAAATTTTTCCTCTTTTCTTTGGGGACATGAATAAATACAGGGAAACTAGATATTCTGAAATGGATGACTTCTGGTGTCTCTCCTGAAAAAATTTCCTCGGTTATCTTGTTTTCAAGCACCTTGTGCGGACTTTTATTATGCATGTACAGTACCATCTTCCCTGCTTCTATCCACATATTCATAGAAAGATCTTAATCATGGATCACGACCTTTACTACTGCCATGATTTCTCGATTCTTCCTTTCAGCTATTCCATTCTACTGAGGGTTATAGGGAGTAGAAAGCTCCCTCTTAATCCCAACTTCCTTGCAATACTCCTTGAATTCTTCTGAGGTGAATTCACCTCCATTTCATGATCGCAAGGTATTTATATTCTGCTCTGTCAAGTTTTCTACCAGAGCCTTGAACTCTTTGAATTTTCCAAAAACTCCATTCTTTTCCTTTAAAAAATAAATCCAAGTTTTACGCGAGTAATCATTAATGAAAGATACATAATATAAATACCTACTTAGTGAAGCTATCGACATTGATCCAGATACGTTTGAATGCACGATGTCTAAAACTCCTTTGTCTCTACTATCGCTATTGGGAAAGGAGTGCTTCACATTATTTCCTTGTGCAGACACCATCTCGTTCTGCTTGTATTTCTGGAAGATATGTCACCATTTTTCTCACAACTGGAAGAGATTTGTAGTGTAGGTGAGAAAATATCCTATTCCATAGTTCATTAGGATTTACAATATCATGAACCATTGCAGAGTCTAAATGTCCAAGGATGTATCAAAATCTACACAATTTTTTTGATATATATTAAAATTGACTTGGTTTTGTAGAACATTTTTCTATCATAGAAACAAGAAGATCCTGGGCAAACGATGACTAACATAGGGAAGACCCATACAAACATAGATATTTTCATGACATTTCTCGATTTTTCCCATGGTTTTATTCAATTTCCAAATCAGAGTTCATATGACTTTCGGACTTTTTGTTCGAGTGAGTTACTTCTGTACAAACCATTTCGTAACATTTCCACATATATAGTCCCTTTAAGTGAAATAGTTATTGAAAAATGGAAGAAATTTTTATATCAACAAAGGTATGTTGATGAGGCGATGAGGTGACATTCATCTTTAGTATGGAACCAAGAACATAGTGTGAAAAATCCATCTAAATATAAAAGTGATATTGCAAATATGAAAGGTTTAGAGCTGGTTCCAAGCACAATGTTGTATATTTAATTTCAGAAAGATCTCATCTACTACCTTTTTCCAAGAAAGCATATGCTGATTGGAGAGCTTATGAAGGGGGTATGAAATGTGAGAGAAATGAGTAATAAATAAATTGTAAAAAAATTAGGCTCATGAGACAACTATTTAAGGAAACAATAATGGAGGGGATGGGTCAATCAATAAGATCTTTTACTTTGGTGATATTGACATGTATCTCAATGTGATCAACAAAAAACCTGATATAATGAATGGAGGCTTTCCCAAACTAATATTTCTTGTGTTGAACCTATAATTTTTGGGTCCAAATTAGCTTTAGCACCAAACACACATGTTGTAGATTATCTTCCAACATTTTTTTAAAAATAGCAATGTCATTGAGATATATCACAATCAAACACCTTAGATGTCTTTGGAGAATATCACTAATGAGGTTCATGAATATAATAGGTGCATTGGTGAGAAAAAAAGACATCACTAGTCATTCATGAATATAATAGGTTCATTGGTGAGAAAAAAGGACATCATTAGTCATTCATATAATACTTACTTTTAAAAGAAAGCTTTCAAACATTAGAGGAAATTTGGTACCAAAATGGGTCATGTGAAGAAATTATAAATCATAAATTGTGAGATTAATGAGGCAAGAGTCAAATTTAATAATGAAAACTTTAGATTCTTGTGCACACACAATAAATGATGATGATAATGATGATGATGATGATGATATAGTATTATATATTAGTAATAATATAAATCAAATGGGTGTAGCTTAATCGACTGAGAGGAAAGTTGTTATCCTTTCACCAAATCCAACATTGTAACATGCCTTCTCTCTTTGTGAGACAATTATTGACTATTGGCATAGCCTTGAGACCTAAATAATATGGTTTATCATAGGTAGCATCACTAGAATGAGGGGAGATAGTCAGTGGGTCTCCCTGATAAATGCATTACATGGAAAAGTAATAATAATAATATGATGATGATGATGATGATGATGACTATTGTTAATGTCCACATAGAATAAGAATAAATTATATAATAATAATGTATTATATAATAGTATAATAATATAGTAACTATGTGAAAATAATAAAATAATTCCATAATAATAATAATAATATCTTATTAGCTCTCGGGGGCAGCTCATTTGGAAAGTGTCATGATATGATGTGTTATGTTCGATGAGGTTTCGAGATCAAATCCCCCCGATTTACCCGTGCGTGTGGAACGAGCATACGTATGCCACTTGGAGGTTATAATGGTAGTGGTAGAAATCTACCTCATGTCATGTGAGTACGAGACCCACATAGTTGTCGGTTTCCCGAGATACAAAAAATAATAATATCTTATTAATATATAATATATAATGAAAGTACAAATTTTTAGTAGTACATAATAATAATGTAAGTACAATACAATATTAGTGAGTCTAATGGTTTAGAGCATGTGTTCCTCCTTAGAGGCCAGAGGTTCAAATCCATAGGGGGTAGTATGTATACCTCTATATAATTTAGCACTGAAATCACTACACAAGAGGGGTCTCATACACCAATTTAGTGTTTGGCTTGGTCGTTACCTTAAAAAACATAATATTATGTTATTATTACTATTAATATAAAATATTACATATTAGTATTTCAAATATATTTATCATATCACAAGATGATATTAATAATATCTAAACCAAGGTGACATGTATATATATAGTTAAATATTTTCTAATAAAAACATGACACAAAATAATCATTAAATTTTATGTCTAACTCAACGATTATTATTGACACGATCCTTTAAAATACTATCGGTTATTGAATTTCCATTTAAACACGTACAACTTTTCTTAATTGACCCATTTTATGTCACTAGAATTTGTGCACACTTATGATAGCTCTCTATCAAGTTCATCTTGGTAAAAAATTTGGCACCCTTAAAATAGTCCAAAAAATAATAAATGTTTAGGAATAATGATATTTTACAATGATATTATTTATAGCATTACAATTTCTTATAACGTACCACTCTTGCACTTATTTCTTAGGAACAATGAAGGCGGAGGAGCAATAAGGGGAAGAACTAGGTTGTATATGACCACACTAAGGAAGGCAATGAAGCTAGCATTCTACTTTTTAGCTTTACGGGGAGATAGCTAGTATGCAAGATAATTCATAAGGCAGGTTGTAGTAATTAAATCAATGGAATTATGCATATAATAGATAGGGGGACGCCCATACGAAAGTTGAAAAACATAGGAAAAAAAAAAAAACTTGAGCAATGGTTGCATAGTGGGTGGAGTGGGTTCATAATCATTATTGGGTTTAATAGAGTAGGAAACATAAAGAGAGGCATTTTCTCATACTTATTTAATATAAAACAACATTATTGGGTAAGAGAGCTAGGGGTGTCGGGGATCACAAACGAAGTATGGTCATATGTTTTACCATCTCTAAATAATTTCAAAGTATTTTTTAATAGGGATAATAGAGGGTGTTATGGTAATTTTTATAAGTATTTTTTAATAGGGATAATCGAAGGTGTTATGCTAATTTTTATAAGGAATCCCTAGCAGTAAATTAGAAGTAGAAAATGGGGTCACATAACTTTCAATATTGTCAATGAAAAGAGGAAATGGTGAATGTAATAGCACAACTTTTGTTGGAAAACAAGTGTGGTACTTCCTTTTTAATCCCATCGTGGTTATAAGAGGAGGGATAGCTAGTGGTATGAAGTTGGATTTTGGTTACCAAAGCATGAGACACAAGATTATTGTGATTCCCATTATCAAGAATCATAGTGGAAATTCTATCTTTAACCGGTCTCCAATACCAAACGATGATGCACACAACATGAGAATGGAGAAGAAAACTTTTAAGAAATACAAAAAATAAAATAAACAACCTAATAGATTTTCATGAACTTTCATCTAGGAATTGGTGCTTATATTGAATTGGTCAAGCATATCCTTTTGCATTCCATTAATATTTACTACACCCAAAACCAATGGTCTTATTTTATTTGCAGGTTGTCGAATATAGTTATTATCCGGTTGTCCATGTCTCTATTGACCATTTACCTTTTGAAGTATCTTATGTTTTGTATTTTATTTTCGTGACCTTTCATCCACGAATTGGTTCTTACAATGAATTAATCAAGCGTATCCTTATGTGTTCCCTTAATATTTACTACACCCAAAACAAATGGTCTTATTCTTATTTGCATGTTGTCCAAAATAGTTATAATCAAGTTGTCATGTCCATGTGTCTATTAACCATTTAACTTTAGAAGTATATTTTGTTTTATTTTTTCTAGTGCCTCATGAAGTCGTAGTCAGCCTTCCTATTATTATCTCCCCACACCAACATAGTGCCCAACACCATGAATCATCATTTGTTCAAAATATAGCTTGTAGTCACTCTTATGTGATTGATTCTCTACACGCCTCCCATGCTCATTATAAATCCTCCATGATCGTCGTCAAGTACCTACTTAGTTTATGTTTTATGATAAAGTCTAGTTGTATCTAAACTAGCACAACCACATGATTGTGGTTGATGAACGTTGAAATACTTATTTAATTTACAAACTTTAATTAAGGTTTACCTTAGAGTTTTGGCAGGAAAAAAAAAACAGTTCTCATAAGTACCATAACTTGTATATGCGGATCCATGAAAGAGACTCCAAATGGCCTGCTTTGTATGCTATTTAACTCTGCCCATTTGGACAAAAAAAATAGTAGCTAGATTGGGAAGAGCACCAATACGAAGCCAACATCTAAAACCGATAAATACAAAGACTTCGACGTTAAGTGAATTTTCATTCCCACAATCTCAAAGCCCACCAAGCAGACGAGAAAAATGAAGCAGCAAAACTTGACAATGAGGTGTTTTATACATATTAATCTTTGTTAATTAGGTAAATGTGGAAATCACTGGTAATGTCAGTAAAATATTAATCATATTAAGTAAATGTGAAAAAGTAAACAAGGAAACCTAAGCATTAAAAAATGCAAGAAAGTTATGAACATGAAATCTCATCCATTGATTTAGGAGGACGACTACTAAAATGTCAGCATCTTCAACTGCTAGCCATAAGATTAGTTTTTATAATTAAAAGATCATTAATTGTGCCCATCTTCAATAGGTATACACCTTTTGGTGTAAAAAACAACACTTTAAGGAGTACTATCATCATAAATACAAGCCTTTTCATTATGTAGACTACACCATTTTAGAATGGATTAATAACAATGCCCTATCACTTATATTTTCCATATCAACTAGAAAATAAGGTTAGTAACATTAATCTTTTTAATTTGTATGATTAGCTTGTTTTGGGAGATGATGTTCTAGTTTTCCATAGAGCTTAGAACATTCCATTTTTTCAACCAAATTTGTATGTTGACATTCCAATTTTTCAACCAAATTTCGATGTTGATACCCTATTTTACATGCATACATGCTCCACTCTTTAGTAGCAACATACTTCTTATTTCATTGAGTTCCAAGATAATTTTCTCACTTGCGACGAATGGGTCTCCGACAATCCTTTGAATAATTAATTTTCCCATCTAGTGGAGAAAGTGGGGGGAATTTCCGTTAAAATAGGGTGGAACTAATATTCCATTTAGACCCGTGATAAATATGTCATACTAATAGTTAGTGGAAGACAATAAATACGCAACGAGTCTTAACCTCCATGCAATTTTTGTTTAACTAACAACTGAGTATTTAATGTTAATTGTGTCCTTAGATTGATCCATTCTAAATTTGTATAAATCTATTGATGGAGAAACAAAAGATAAGAAATCTGTTTTCGTTTTTCATTTTATTGAGTTTCATGAAAAAAAATATTCTTCCCTCATCACTACTAGAATCATATTAAACAGCCTATACACTATGTTATTGATATGGAAATTACGAATAAATGTGGAAAAAACCTTAACAATACCCAAACCAATATATTAGATCCTTGTAAAGAATTAGGGAAACACCAAAACAAGCTTATCCAACACGTACAATGCAATAAATAAGTACAAAGATAATGACCAAACCCTTCACATTGTGATTTACATGAAAGTTTCGATCGCATCTTCACAACTCTCATTATCATCAAGAAAAAGAAATCCTTCATAGTCAAGAAAACCTAAAAAAAAAGTGTGGTAATCAACGTTATGAAAGTATTCAAATTTGTAGCCACAACCAACAACTCAATAATACTAGGTTACCAGACCTTTGAACTATTAAAGGACAGATTATTTGAAACCATTAAAGAAAAGTAAAAACGAACAAAGAAAATAAACTACTAATTCATAGAGATGATCAAATCCAAGCTCTCAAATAAAGGAACTAAATTGAAATCAAAATTAAAAAAATTAAATACTAGTAGAAAGAGTTGGATTAATACAAGCAAGAAGAACATGAATTAAGGAAGAAGCTACAAAATGAGAAGAGTAGGTATAGATAGTAACAAAAGAGAAGAAAGAACGACACAAGTAACTCCATTCATTAAAAAATAAATAAGATTTTCATGCAGACATGTAACCAATATGAAATTATATATATATTAAAAGGATTAGGAAAAATAAAGGAGAATTTTTTCCAAGAGAATAAAAACAAAAGGCGTTGGTTAAAAGTTTTATTTTTTGTATTTTTTGGTAGGAATTTGGGATGTAAATTTGGACAAAATCGCTATTTTATGTTATTTAAATTACATTTCTGAATGTAAAAATGAATTTAGAGTGATGAAAAACCCCTGGAGCACTCAAATTATACAAAATTATTCACTTAAATCTGCATATCCAACCATTCATCACCAAATTTCAGGCAAAATCAAAGCAAAATCAAACAGAAAAAATTGCCAAAAAACCTTCAAAAAATAAAAAAATTAGACTACTGCAAAACAAAATAGTAAAATAGTAGTTGAAATATTTTCAATACTACCAGTCAAGATGTAACTTCAGGAAGACAAACTAGTATACATGATAGATGAATTCGAGACAACCTTATAAGGGTAAAAGTGATTATTGACCTGAAATATATAAACAAACACCTTTCACGAATGGGAATCAAGATTCTAACATGCAATTGGTGAATTCGAAATAGTGTATGAAAGATCTAGCTATGATCAGCACAACGTCCTTAACGAATGAAAAAAACACTTTAACATCTCGATAGAGGCAGACATTTATGACGAATAATACATGGAAATCCTTGGAATATAAGCCTTCATATTAAATCTTAAGATCACGATAGAATTTTACGAGCTCTCATAAGAAAGCTCATGGATAATGAGAATTTGAGGAAATCCGATCACATAGCAACATGACATCTAGCTCCAACAACCACACCATTAACAACTATCTATATAGACAAATTACACAACAACCAACTCTGAATAAACCTCATGGGATACGATATCGTTTTGTTTTAACTATTTTTTTAATGGGTTGAACTTTAAACGAACCAACAATATACTTTAACACCACCTTCTTATCATTTTTGTATGATGATGACGACGACGAGGACGTTTTTAGGGAAGGGACTTCCTTTATGTAATAATTTGACTACTTAATTTAAGGAGGTGTATACACTCTATCTTATCGAAGATTTAAAAGAATATCTATGGAATTGGAGAAACTACAAAACCAAGAACATTCTATAAGAGAGAATGCAATGATCTATTAGAAATTTTTTGTATAATACAAGAGAGTGTTGACTATATTAAACAATGGTAGTAATGTTTTGGTTAGTTAGGGATGGCATGTGTTATCTTAACTAATAATAGTTAAAATATATTATCAAAACACTAAGACCGCTAGCCACCCCAAGAAAAACATAGGGAGTAAACAAAGAAGGAAAAAAATGAGTCTTGACAACTAGGCCTGCTAAGGTACCTAAGTACAAACTCTCACAAGTGGAGAAAATCATAAAAAACCCATAGGAAATATATCCTCCCCAAAAGAGAGAAAACAACAAAAAAGTGAAGGTCGAAGGACTGAAGATGACCCCCCAAGGCAAACTTCCTTCACCCCAAGCATCGATCGTAACTAAAGAAAATGATGTGATGTAAGAGGTTTAGTGAACATGTCTCCAACTTGCTCTTCAGTAGGAAAATACTCCAAGATGAGAAAACCATCTGAGATAAGTTGTTGAATGAATTGCATGTATATCAATATGTTTTGTTCATTAGTTCTCCACTAGGTTGCAAGAAATGTGTATGGTTCTTTGACTATCACAACAAAGAGTAATAACATGATCCTATTGAATGCCAAAATCTATCCTAAATAGCTATCAAAGTCAAAGAGCTTTCTGACTAGCAATATTTGTATCATGATACTTAGCCTCTATAAAGGATAATGCAATTTCTTACTATTTCTTACAAAACTAAGCGAAAAATAAATCCAGATGTTTTATTTTGATCCCCAACTAAACTATCCCAATCATAGTAAGTGAATCCCACAAGCTAAGAAGCACGAGAGGTGTGTTGAATGCCAAAAGTGGTAGTACCTTGAATGTACTTCAAAATGCACTTTGCTTCCTTCCAATGAATCATGAGAATCTTGAGAGAATTGAGATACAATCCCAACTAAAAAATATATGTTAGGATGTGTATGAGTCAAATATAGGATGCTCCCAACCAGTTATTGATATAGAGAAGGATAAATGGATGGTGATGGGAAACTGGAAAAACGAGTAACACCTGACTAGAATGGAGTAGGTTCAAGCTTACAATCATCCATTCCAAATCATTGAAGTCAATTAAGTTCATAGTTCTACTGAAAAATTGAGATCCCTCAAGAAGACTGAAGAACATACATACCAAGAAAATAATGCATAAGACAAAGATTTGTGATATCAAACTATTCCATGAATTATTTTCAAACACTCTAAATCATGGATAAAGAACTCAGTCTGATATTTAAATAATCCACATATATAACCTAAATGAAGAGATCAATATCCTATCTTCAATTGTAAATTGTACGATCGAAATGAAAATATTGGAACCCTAAAGTATTCAGAAAACTATCTATCTTCTCATACCAAGCTTGTGGAGCTTGTTTGATAACATAGTGTGGATGCCAAATCCTACAAACAAGAGAAGAATATTACAAAAACCTGTGAGGTCATTCCATGCAAATCTCCTAGGTAAACCGCCATGTAGAAAAGTGCTCTTTACATCCATCTGGTGGATTGACCAAACTTGGAAGGCAACAAGACAAAGCATAAGGTTTATGGAATCCATGTAGGAAACATGAGTAAATATCTCAAAATAATCAATCCTTCAACATGTTAAAATCCCTTAGTCATAAGGCATGCCTTATACTTGTCAACATAGCTATTTGCTTCATATTTGGTTATGTAGACCCATTAATAGTGAATTAGTTTAGGTCCCTTAGGAGGAGGAATGATATCCCATATGTGATTCTTCTACAAGGAAGAATACTCCACTGTCATGGCAACATCCCATTTAGGTATCCCAATAATATCAAAAAATTTCTAGGGATCTTAAAAAATGGCATGACTCAAAACTTAGACACCAATTGTTTGTGAATGCGTATGGTGAGCGTTAGAGGAAAAATAAATGAAATTAGATTGGTCGTATCCACACCTATCAGGCCTCTTTCATTCATGAAATCTTTTCCTCATTTTGTTTTGTTAAAGTTGCAGATGATCTATTAGTTCTCATGGAAAGTGTTCATCTAGCTAATTTTTTTTTTATTTCGAGTCATGTAATTTTTAGCAAAAACATGTTCATCATCTTCTTGTTCTACAAAAGAAAAACTATCAGCATGATCTAAACCATTGTCAACATGAAAATCTATGGTAGTAAATGATGTGGGTTTGAAGCACTCATCAAATTGTATAACCTATTGGAACATGAGATATTTAGAGATAGGATCAAATAACCTATATGCCTTCATATCCTCACAATAATAAGAAAATATCAGTGGTTGGATCTTCTTATCCATAGATTTGTTCTTTTCATCTCAAATTAGGGCCTATGTGAGACTGAAAACTACCCTAAAAGTAGAAATGTTGGGATTAACATGTGTCCAAGCTTCATTTGGATTCATATGAAACACTACCTAATGAGGGATCAAATCCTTAATGTAATTGGAAAAAATCACTTCTTCCACCCATAAACATGGCGATGTGTTCATGGACTAAACTATGTAGTTTTCCATCTCTTTTATTGTATGATTATTTCTTCCAATAATTTCATTTTATTGAGGTGTGTAAGAAATTGAGTGTTGATGTTGAATTCCATGTACTCTACAAGAATCCATGAATCCCTAATTAACACCCCCCCACCATTATTTTTGTATATATTCTTGATAGAAAGAGATTATTGCTTCTCAAAAAAATCATTAAAGGTCTCAAGTGTAGAAAACACCTCACTCTTGTACGTAAGGAAGTACACACAAAAGAGAGATGTGAGAATTCATCAATAAAATTAAGTGCAAACTTAGCCCCTAAAAATGAAAAAGTAAAAAATTACATGAGATCACTTTGTACCAACTCAACAGGTGAGGTAGCACACAAGACCTTACCTTTAGGAAAAGGATATTGATGTTATTTTCCAAAAACATAACCTGGACAAACTCCATTAGTGCAAGAAACATTAGGAAGACCAAGAACCAAATTGTGTCTACTCAATTGATGTAAACACCTATAGTTGAGATGGTCAAATATTCCATGCCAAATCCTACTCATGGAATCAACATGAGCAATAGAAGAGGAACCATAGGAACGTAAAAAAAAAAAAAAANGGGAACTACGATCAACTTTTCCAGAAGCATAAAAAATGTCTAGATTATGTACTTCTCAAATGACAACAACATTAGGAAAAAACTATACTATTTTCCCATCACCATAATGACATATTTGATAAATAGAGAGTATATTGGCATAGATTTTAAGAACAAAGGGAACATCATTGATGCACCAAGCATCTAACTACACAGTGCATGGTCCTAAAACATTAAGGTGTACGGAGTATCCAACTGAAATATGTGAAATGCTACAATTAGATGCTGAAGGAAGTAACTTAGGAGAATGAGTCATGTGGTGTGATGAACTACAATCAAGGTTCCAACTATTGAATATGAATATAAATATTGAATAGACAAATAATTAAATATTGCATATCAAAGAAAGTGGATAAGTTGTGCATGTGCCAATTAGGGTTGTTCAAATTTTTGTACATTAGTGCAGTTGAAATCAAAACATTAGAGAAACCCACCAAGAGGCCACTGCATGGGATTATACATATAGCTCAATTGAATAAGTGCCATAGATGGCGAGGGTCAGATGTGTTGTGACAGTAGGAAGTGGTAAGGAGGGAAGTGTGTTAGGTACCTAACCTCCCTAACCCCTCATGTAGGTAGAATAATATGTTATCTATGTAATAAAGGATGACATTAGTGAATAAGGCATATTTAATAAATATGAACAAGTGAATGCAAAAATACCTAATAGAAGCTTCCACTTCTAGAAAGATATTCCTCTATAATGTTATTTATAACATAGAATTAGTATAAATAAGATTAGGAGGCATGAGAAACTTTGTATTGAGAATTATTGTAATAGAGAGTTTCTTTCATAGAGCTTTCCCCTTGTAAGAGGCAAGTAAACCTTGCTTTCTATGAATAAAGATAGTTTTTTTTGTTGTGGTTCTCTACATTTTATTGTTCCTCTAGTATTTTTCTGCAGTATTTCTATTTCTACATAATATAATAGATCTTGTACTGAACAAAGTACATAGTAGATAGGAACTATGTAGGGTTAGAGTATGACTTAGAAGTAGATTATTAATAAAATATATAATAATTAGGATTATTAGATAGGTCAAGACAATAAGGTGGAACGAGACGATTCATACTCGAAAAAGTTTTAGAATATTCAGAAGAGATTAAGGTATAAATTCCTAACTTGAAACTAAGACACATAATAGATGGAAATGAAAGGTGCCTACCAGGACACAAGAGGATACAACAATGTAGAGGTAGGTAGGTATTTAGTGTTAGGATAGGTGATGATAGCATGGGGAATTGCAATCAGTTATGGAAATATTTTCCAATAGGAGACTAATAGTTATGGAAGTAAGTCCTACCATCGATCGGCCTTAATGATGAGATGATGCCTTGATAGAGAAGTCAGAAATGAAATATCATTGGGGAAAAGTCACCCAACCAATATTTAATGCTCATATGAACCACTTTCATTCATTATTTTCAGAAAGAGAGAGAGAAGAGTGTAGAGAAATGATTTGAGTGAATATCAATTGGAACTATGAAAGCATTGCACTTTAAATGAATCAGTTCCAAGACTTCAACGCACATAACCCTTCTAAGTCATAATTTCCACGATGTGACTAGAGAAAAGATCTCGAGTGGAGTGTTGTAGTATTTCAAACCTGCGATACCAAACAATCGAATAAGACAATGGATTCCACAAGAAATCCTAAAGAAAAAATAAAATTCTAGGCAATAAAGGATCAACATGTGTCTCTGCCCGAAATATTGACCGAGGTAATTCATATATTAAGAAAGGTTTCACAACCTAAATATGCATATTTCAACATACAAAAATAGGTGTAGCTATCGAAAGTGTTCTTCATGCATACACAAATGTTATTCAAGGGGCCAAGTGAAAATGTTAATGGTCACCAAGAAACGGGTGAAGCCCCTTAATAAATCAAGGATACTGTCATCAATGGATTTCCCACATTTTGGGCATATCCCATACATCATTTGTGCATGATGTTCTTACTCAACCGATTACATGGAGGGTTCCTCTAGCTATAAAAGGAACATTAGGTCGACATCGAATTAATGTGCCAATTCTCAAGCCTTATTAAAAAAGGAGATGGACTATTTTGCGCGATAGAGGTTAAGGATTCCACACCAGAGGAAGTGTACACAAAGTATGGTATAGAAGAGGAATGGTGATTTTGGATATAAATAATGCCAATAATCAATTTTCCATGCATATACTTTACTAAAAACTACTGCGTAAGTGCCACAACAATGTGTTCCCACTGGGGGGTAATTACCTCCATAGAGCAATGAATCCACGAAGTTAGGATGGCTTGGGTACGTTACTTGACGAATGACTTCATCGAGGATTTCTTGTATGAGAAACACTTAGAGAAGGAATTTCACTGCACCTATGAAGTCCACCATGCACATAATATTGAATGGCTACATGGGATAATATAAAATAGATACCAAATCCCTAGGGTAGGAGCCGAGAAATACCCCACACTAGTACAAAGCATTGTTAAGGTTCTCCAAGGCAATTTATACATGTAGTAGATGTTGAATACATAATCAACACAATAGTTAGATGAGCTCATTTGTACTCTTGATCTTTCTCCAACCACTATCCCCACATGCCAATAAGAAAGGGCTACAACGAGAAATATTGGCGCAACATAAATGCGCAACGATACACAAAAGAGAGTGTTGTGGTTTAACCCATTAGTTGTCACAACCATTTATCCATCTACTAGATGTTGCCTTATGCTTAGATAGAGTTGGTGTATATGTCTTCATATGGCCTACAAAAATATATTGTAGAAATCATGAATGAATTTGGGGACATACATATTCATCCAGTCCTATCTTGAGCTGCATCAAAATCATGAGCAAGATTTCGTTGCACATTGGGAAAACCAACAAAATCGTCGTTGCACATTGGGAAAACCAACAAAATCGTGCCCAATAGATAGCAACACACAAATACATCAAATAAATCCATGAAGTGAATTTTATTTTGCACACGTTATCAATCAATGCAGTCAAGGAAATATATGTCCAAGTCCCTAGTACAACCATAGAAACTTCAGACCTCCTCACAAAAAATAAAATTATAAAATTGATGGAGAGCACGTCCAATACCTACACACATAGAAAATAGAACCCCAATCATAAAAAGTGGAGTTGCAGTAGCAGATCATTGTTGAAGAAAAGGCACTAACCAAGGACAAACGCGCACAACTAATTTCGTAGGTGTAGTCGACTACAACTTCAAGCTTTGGCTGCACCACCAGAATTCCCTCGAAATCAACGCCATTGACGATTGTATATTCACAACTAAGGCACAAATAAATGATCAGAAGAAAACATTTCTGTCTCTATTACCGACAGAATGACAAGAACCCATAACAACAATTGCCATCCTCCTTCAGAAGACTGCATCTGCCTGTACACACCAACAAATGTTGCCAGACATTGTGGTTGATACAATGGAGAAGCCCTGAAAAACATTACTACAAACTTGCAAATGCACATATAAGGGAAGCCCCATTGGTAGAAGTAGGTGCACGGATCGAAGCTACCAATGAGACGATTAGAGCCATTGATGTTGAATATTTTTGTAAAAAGACGAATGACGTCATATAAATTTTTGATGATGTCGATTGTCACTTCAAAGACTTCATACTAGACTTCATGAATATGATGCCATCGATTGCTTCTATCACACCATAAGCAACATCGTAGGCTCAAGAACGAGCCAAATAATATTTTTGGGGCCCTATTGGCACCCTAAGGTTTTGGAAAGACTGTGTGCAGAACAAATCAGTGTTGTGTGTGTTCCCAAGAGTTTGCACCGTGTGACGCAAAGTTTCAGTGTCTACGACAACCATTGATCTACTGCATGCACCAACTGGTTTCATACTTTCTGCAGAGACTTGGATAGATGGCATGCATGCCAAATCGTCAAATATATCCAGTAATGTTTATAGTTATTTTTGTAACGAAAATATCAGTCATCGGCTACGTTGTGGGTGAGGTGGCAAGGTCGTTATAATTTCCACGCTCCGGTAGACATAAGTGGAATGCATACAGATATGTAAGGTGGAGTTTTTGGTTAATAGAGAGTTCATTATTATGTTATTTGTAGATGATTTAGGGCTTCAATTAAGCATTTTTCAATTCTAGTTATATTTTTTTTTCATTGCTGTTTAAAGGCATTATGTGAATATGAGAGAAAAAGTAAATCGAAATCTAAGTTTATTGTTGGTAGATTTATTTCACTCTGAATGTGTTCTATGCAGGATTTGGCCCTCTATGTAATGAAATATAAATAAATGAATGAGAAATGAATTCTATGTAATGAAATATATATAAATGAATGAGAAATGAATGCATGGATTTGAGTCTTCTCTTTCCTATTTGTATTGTTCCATCACAACTTGCACAATACATACAATCTCTATGATACTCATCGCATATTAGGTGAGGCGTTCTCTAGTCCTTGAAGATTAAATATGTAATCTCTATGATGCTCATCGCATATTAGGTGAGACGTTCTCTAGTCCTTGAAGATTAAATATGTTGATGCTTACATGGTATTTTTTGGTAAATTCATTCGAACCTTGAGTATGAAACCCTTGATTAACAAAATTCTTAAATAAAGAGTCAAAGGGAATATAAATGAATAAACATATTGAACAATACTAACTAAGATTACATATTGAACAATACTAACTAAGATTTTGTGAATGGTGTAACGATTTAAGTGAGCTGTACTATTAGAAAAAATTCATGGTTAAGAATTCTTGAGTCAGGGAAGTCTTCAAATGAGTGACCTTTTCATATGTCCTATTCATTGGGTGCAATCCTTAGAGGAAATGATTGATACCATGATTTTGTTAATTTCAATTTAGTTATTCACCTTTGTGAGAATTAGCCAATGTAATGAGTGCTAGGAGGGATATTCATGGGATATGTGTTATGTGATAATGACTTACTCTATATAGATAATCTTAAAATTTATATTTCATATGGTGGACGATGAAAGTTTCCCAAATTATTAAATAAAAACTCGTAATGAGTTAATTGACTATGGGGAAAATAAACATAATTGAAGGGGCTTGAGCTAGATGAGTGTTAGGATGACCACTTAAGAAGTACTTCTTATTGGGTATAAGCCTCAAATATGAATATTGATGTTGTGCAATTAAATTTACTAGTTTCAATCCCACTTCTTCACCCTTATGAACATAAACAAAATTATAAAAAATTAAATGTTAAATGAAATAGTCAATATTATAAGATATTGATCATTATAAATAATACTCTTCTAGATATGGTTAATAAATTAATGACTTAATCCGTTCATATAATCTTAAAAATGATATATGTCAAACTCCAACATCCCCAAAATGATCAATATTGAGATGTTTCTTCACCAAATAATTATTTACATAATCTCTCATGTTATTAGCTGATCTTATTTTTTCTCTATACACTACGATACTATACAATTTTTTTAAGATGAAAGTTTCGTTTTTTACACCGATTAAACTCCAAATGAGACAGTAACAATTTTTAGCAGACAACCTCCATATTGAATATGAATCAAGAAAGTTGAAGTACGGATACATGTTCGCTTACGATTTAAGAAATTGTGTGTCAACCATTTTATGTTCTAAATAACACTTATCTTACATTAGATTTTATGCTATCACTATAACACGTCATCGATATCTTCTCCCTTGGAACCCTCTATGAATTAGTTTTTAAAAGATAATTCCATAATGATATTGAACTTGCTAATTGTTAAAGAAATTACCATAATCTTCTTCTTAAGATCATTTTGGACAACACTAGTACTTAGACTTTACATTGTATTTTGAAGGCATCATGCATTATATTTAATTTGATATATTACTTTCATGTCATATTCTATGTGGCTACCAAATGAATTTCAGAAAAATTCTTGATGGTTATCGTCTCTAATTTCAAGTTTGTTGGATATACAATAATTTCGAAGAAAATAATTTCAATTTAAATAGTTGGCAATTGAAATGTAAAGAGATATCAAATCTGTATTTTCCACTCACATAACGAAACACTACAAAACGTCCCCATACTATTCGACACTCCCATTTCATATGGACCAATTTAAACTCGAATATAATCTAAGCAGAGAAATCATCTTTCAAACAGTGAACCTCCCTTCAATTTTCGACGCTCCTATCCCACACCGACCAATTTAAAGTCAAATATAATCTAATTTAAAGTGAAGCAGAGAAATCATCTTCCAACCAGGGAACCTAATCTAGGAAGTCAAACGTAACTATCATAGAAAACATGCTTCTATTTTGAACAAGGTTTCCACAAGCTTCAACCATAGGAATAATAACACAGATTCTTTATATTACACTGTGGATGACATACAATTGCTATCCTCTCATTTATACAGGATAAACAGAGGGTTCAATGAACTGCAATGTAAAAACGCACTACTGGAAAATGTCAAAGGAAAAAAGCCAAAACCGTTTTAGTTTAAATCCATCGAATGACTATCCTAACAGATCAAAACTATCTTCGATGCTCTAATCAACTAATGGGACACGGGTAGAAACGCCTACTATAGATTTATTTATATGGACAATAAATAAATCACACCATTGTTAATCGCACATACCATATTGTCAATTATCAGGTAAGACACACGGATCTAAGACCAGAGAAATTAGAAAATGGCATACCCTTTCATACTCCTCTACATGCAACCAATACATAATATATCCCTCTACATCCAACCAATACATAATATATCCATAAGTAGAGTAGCCTTCGTAATATATTCAATACCTAGCTGGATCACAGTTTGACAAGTATCAATGCCTCAAAGAGTATTAACGAGAAGATTTATTCCTTGGAATTTTCTTCTATAACAAATAAAGCTTCGCCAATCTACATTTGCTGATCAATATGAAACAACACCACATAAATTATCCCTCTAGTGCTCAAAAGCCAAAAAAATAATATGCATATCTCCATAATATAATATATATTCAACAAAAACAAGGCAACAAGGAATTTGGTACTTGGTATTCACACTCCAAATAGATAATTGAGCTAAATTAACTATATGGTATTCAATGGAAACGGAATCAAAGAATCAATATAATTAGAGGTCAAACTTGAATGAATCATTCGATCACATCTCATAATTTATTGAATATGTAAGAATATGCAAGTTCATAAAGTCAATGCACAATGCACATTGGTGAGTCGATACCAAGGCAGTGAATTAGACCTGCTCTCATCGATTAGGAGCTTAAGAAGTACCATATGAATCACTCTCACTTCCAATCCTCTAGTTGACTAATTAACCACATGCACATTGTTGGTACAGGGGTGTGTGATATACAATACACTTTTGTAGCAAAGCCATTATCTCAATGAATTTTGAGTAGTAGGAAGAAAGTATGTTCAATACAAATTGATCAATTAATTCTTGGTGGTGTGTAGTATGTGTTGTAATTTGCAAGTGCAGAAACACAAATTACCATAGGACAATCAATACAAATGCAAATAAAGAACACAACAATTTACGTGGTTCACCCAAAAGCTGGGCTACATCCACCAAGCATAGGTATCAGTCATCTTATTATTCAGCTAATGGAGATTACAGTCAGGTCTCACTCCTCTCTGACACTCACAACCTCTACGGGCATACAAATTTATAGCAATATATTAGAAATTGATTATTAATTGTGATCTCACCCATATTCTAACTTGGTCGCATTGGTTACAACCAACCCTGGTTTATAGGATCTAAATTCCTATTCATGGATGAGTTGTTGTCACCGTTTCCAACAATCTCCACCTTGACAACAATTAACCTGATACCTTGCTCCTGCTTCTGTTCATCACCTTTTCTGCAAGCCAAGAGAAGCCAAGCACCATTGTAGCTTCTCTAACAGTATTGGTTTTGTGAACATGTCTGCACAGTTCTCTTTTGTATGCACTTTTTCAAGAGAGACTCCACCTTCATCGATGACCTGTCTTACAAGATGGTACTTGATAGGTATATGTTTTGTTTTACTGTGATAGGCTGGATTCTTAGCCAAGTGAATAGCACTCTGACTATCACAAAGTAACTTTACTTTGTCCTGTATCCTTCCAAACTCACCAAACAAACCTTTCAACCAAACTGCCTCTTTGCAAGCATGTGAAGCAGCTACATATTCTGCTTCTGTAGTGGATAAAGCAACAATGTTTTGTAGCTTTGATATCCAACTAATAGCTCCACCTGCAAAAGTAAATACATACCCTGAAGTCGACCTTCTCTTGTCTAGATCACCTGCAAAATCAGAGTCAACATATCCACAGACTAACTCACGACCACTTTTATAGGTGATACAATAATCACTTGTGCCCCTCAGATACCGAAGCACCCATTTCACTGTTGCCCAATGCTCTTTACCTGGATTTGCCATAAACCTGCTGACAACTCCAACTGCATTTGAAATGTCTGGCCTTGTACTAACCATCGCATACATTAGACTTCCTACTGCATTAACATATGGTATTCGAGACATATATTCCTTTTCTTCTTTTGTACTAGGACATAAACTTGAAGAAAGCTTAAAATGGGAAGCCAAAGGGA
>ML778208.1:1834133-1931972 GCA_009831015.1 Picea engelmannii
TAAACAACTCCATCATCTATAGACTGGTAAGTAATAAACCAATGTCTATGAAGACACATGTGGTTTGAAGCACCAGAATCTAATAGCCAATGTTGATCATGACGTGAACTAGTACTAATTGATAAAACTTCATCAACTATACCCGAACCTGTTACTAAACTTGTTTCGGTTGCATTTGCTTCCTTCTTCTCTTTTGGAGGGTCTTCTTTGGAGGTTTGTTGTCGCTTCCAACAGTCCTTCTTCAGGTGTCCGGATTTTCCACAAAACCAACACTTGAGCTTGCTCTTTCTGCCTTTTGATTTTGATCGAGAGAAATCCCTCTGACCCTGTCCTCTTTCTTTTGGTCTGCCTCTGACTACCTATGCCTCAGATGTAGAAGTTTCTAGATTTGATTTCTTCCTTGTTTCCTCAGATACTAAAGCTCCAACAGTATCATCAAACTCAATAGTTTTTGTTGAACTGAAGCTAATAGAGGTAACGAAATGATCCCATGATGCAGGAAAAGAACACAATAATGTAATTGCCTTATCTTCGGATTCAAATTCCACACCCATGCTACTCAACTGGACTAGAAGAGTATTGAAAGTATTTAGATGATCAACAATTTTCGTACCTTCCTTCATGTGCAACCTATACAATTGTCTTTTCAGAAAGATCATGTTTGTCAAGGATTTCGTCATGTACAAGCCTTCCAGCTTTGACCACAAACCAACTGTTGTCCTCTCTGTAACAATGTTGAACAGTACATCGTCGGCCAAACACAGGCGTATGGCACTCAATGCTCTCGCATCCATCTCATCCCAGTCTTCGTCTGTTATGGACTTGGGCTACTTTGCTTTTCCCAAAAGCGCCTTCACCACGCCTTGTTGCACGAGCAGATCGTGCATCTTAACCTTCCAGATCTCGAAATTGTTCTTTCCATTAAACTTTTCAATTTCGAACTTAGCACTCTGCATCTTTTTCATTAGGGGAAACATAAAAAGAAACAAACACCACTGTTCATTATTTGTAATATCCAAGGCCCTTTTTAAAAATGTGAAGTAATCTTGTGTAATTTTCAAAAGAAAATTACATACCTTATTCCTCCACCTTATAATTATAAAATAAAAGATTTAATAAAAAATCCACTCCACCTTATTCCTCCACCGTTCATCCTCCATATTATATTTAAATTTTCAAATATAATAAAACTTTTAATACTCCCAAATCATACGAATCATAAATTGGCAATCATACGAATCATAAATGGGGAATCATAACTTTTTATATTTATTTTTTTTCAAAACTTGTTCGCCCATATAATCATATGAATCTGCTCATATAATCATACGAATAGATTTTTAACTTTTGAAAAAACAAAAAACCTGATATGAATTTTTCAATGCTCAGTTGGTGGAGACTAGGGTGCGCTGCAGCAAAATAGGAATCCGCGCGCAAGGCCACCACAGGGCTGGCGCTCCCTTTCAAATCCAACAAATTTCATTTAATAGAACTCACATAGCACATAGCGAATAAGAGGAACAACACTGCAAGGGACAGCGAACAACTCCCCGCAGATCGCAGAGAAGAGAGACAGCGAACAGCACCAGCACAGATAGCAGTGATCGGTGCACAGGACACAGCACACAGGCCAGACAATGATTGGTGTAACATCTGCACGTAGCACACAACAAATGACAGTCGATGGCCCCTTCAGACCAGTCGACGAGATGTGCACGCAACAACGACAACGATGGCTGCAGCTTCACAAATGATGGCAGTGGTGGCTTAACCTCTGCTCTGATACCACTTGTTGTAATTTGCAAGTGCGGAAACACAAATTACCATAATACAATCAATACAAATGAAAATAAAGAACACATCAATTTACGTGGTTCACCCAAAAGTTGGGCTACGTCCACCAAGCATAGGTATCGGTCATCTTATTATTCAGCTAATGGAGATTACAGTCATGTCTCACTCCTCTCTGACACTCACAGCCTCTACGGGCATACAAATTTATAGCAATATATTAGAAACTGATTATTAATTGTGATCTCACCCATATTCTAACTTGGTCGCATTGGTTACAACCAACCCTGGTTTATAGGATCTAAATTCCTATTCATGGATGAGTTGTTGTCACCGTTTCCAACAGTATGTTGAATTGGAAAGCTATAAATGTTTTACGATTTTGTTATGTTTATTTATTGAGTGTTTTGGTTGGATGTTTTGAGAGAGTTTATTTAACTTATTGTTACCATTGTTTTTAAAACTGGGACTCAAACTCATCTAAATTCACCAAGTTTACAACAAATTAAGTAAATTGGGATCTCTACTTAGTTTGGTGATCAATTTGGTACTAAACTAATCGAATTCGGCCACCCATCTCAATTTGGAAGGATTTTTTTTTTCAAAACATTATAACTAAAAAATAATTCCTAGCACCTAACCTCTAAAAAACCTATAAATAGAAAACCCTATCACCCCCACACCTTTTCCTTCCTCAGAGGTCTTTCATTGAGCATTAGAGAGAATTTCGAGTTTTGGAGTAATGTTGAAGACTTGTGATTTAGAGTGAGATGGAAGCTTGTTTGGAAATCCACTTGGGTTTTTTCTGATTGATTTAACAATTAAGCAAGGAGGCTACAACCCATATTGAAGGGTAGAGGAGTTGTGGACCATATTCTTCTACCCAGTATCAATTGATCTCATTCCAAGGTATGCTAATAGTTAAATCCACCATTTTTTTTTTCTGTCATGAAATTACAAATCAAAATCTATGTTTAAAGTTTTGTTGTTTCAATCTTCTACTAGTTTTATTTTTGAACTTTAAACTTTTCATTTTAAGATAGGATTTACAATATTGGATATTCAAATTTGTAAATTTCTTTCCATTTAAATTTTACCATGGTTTCAATAGTCAAAGACTCTGCATGGATCCCATTTGATCTTGTTGATGAGAAGAGGCATTTCAAATATTGCAAAAAACACATAAAGAGGAGTTGATTCACAAGCTGAAAACATTTGGTTGGTAGAAGAGACCAAGTTTCCCCATGCAAGGAACCATCATCAAAGATTGGGCATATTAGATTGGAATTAAAAAATCATTTGGATAAATTTGAAGAAAATAAGGCCATGGATGCTCACTAGCACTAAAGGAACACCACAAGAATGATACAAGAATGATAAAGTCATTTAGAGATTGAACATATTAGATTGTAATTAAAAAATCGTTTTGATAAATTTGAAGAAGATAAGGCCATGTATTCTCACTAGCAGCAAAGGAACACCAAAATAACGATAGAGTGAATTAGAGATATCTAAATCCTAATCACAATGGAAGTATGATCTAAGTTAGCCTCTTTCAAGAAACTCAAGATTATTAACCAAAGGAATTTTCATTTTTCTTGGAAAAATAACTAAATTTCTTCATTGCAAGGAAACTATTCATTTCAAAGTTAAGCATAACAGAATCTATGAATACTTTTTCATTTAAGCTTTGTTTTAACTTTCCTTCAAATTGAAATTGTTTTTTTTTTCTCAAAGGTATGTATACAAAGATTATAGATATGTTCAATAAATTGTAATTTGTTGAATTCACAACACACCGAAGAAAAATTTACAAATTTTGAATACCTGTTTTTCTTTAATTTTGACTACTTGTTTTTCTTTAATTTCTTTGGTTATCTTATAAACTATTTTGTTTTTCAAGTTTTTATTGATTTTTAGACATTATTCACCTAACCCCTTGCTTGAAAAACTCAAACCCGAATTTTTTTTAATGTCTTTAAAGTGATTTCACTTAGTTTTCTATTGTGTATGCAATTTTTTTTTTATGTCTTTAAAGTGATTTCACTTAGTTTTCTATTGTGTATAGAGGATTTTTGAAACTTTCATTGTCAACCAAAATTAATTTTCAGTGCCCATGAAAAGTTCAAAAGTTCTTTTATGAGGAGCACAACACTAAAGTGTTTATTCAAGCCAATCGTCGATGATATTTTTTATTTTCCATAATTTGTTAACATGCAGTATCAAAAGATTTAAACTTTCCCCAAACTAGTGTAGCGCACAATTCTTTACGAGGGTCGATGAAAAGTTTCAACAATACTAAAGTTTTTATTCAAGCCAATCATCGACAATATTTTTTATTTTCGATAATTTGTGAACAAGCAGTGATCAAAAGTTTTAAACTTTCCCCAAACTAGTGTAGTGCACAATTCTTTACCACGGTCGATGAAAAGTTTCAAAAACACATTGATCACATAAGTTTGAATTTTGGCCAATGAGTCATTATTAGTCCCTGCCCCCGGCCAAGCTAGGACTATAGCTTTTGCCCCGGATCAACACCCTTTGACTATCCATTAGTTAGTGCATTTTGCTACAATAATGGGAGGGTTTTGCTTCATCAGTTTTTAATTTATTCACATTTTTTCAAATTTTATATTAATTCTATTTATTTTTAAACACAAAATTATTTTCTTATTTATACAATTTCATAAATGTAATTTTGGATTGGTTGAGAGTTGTTTTTTTTTAACAGAATTGTTACAAATAAAAATGATTTTATAAAAATAATTATTTTAGTTACGCCGAAAGGCGTATAACTATTGGAGATGGGCACAATTAATGATCTTTTAATTTATAACTTCTTTGCATTTATAAATGCATCCGTTAGCGTGTTTACTTTTTAACATTTACCTAATCATATTAAAAAATTACTGTAACATCATATGATTGCCACGTTTAAATAATTAACTTTTAAAATTCTTCAACTATCCAATTTCTTCATGCATGAACGTGACATTTTTATTACTGATTTTTTTTTAACCTGATGCTTTTACTGTGTGTTTTTTAATGAGCAGTAAGTCAGTCTTTCGGCGTTCGCCAGCCGCGAATTAGCGGCTGTGCTAGTAGGTATTCTATACTTGCAATATGAAAACTGAAGGGAAGAGTAGAAGGTTTGGAATTTGACGTTCTATAGAACGTTTTTTTCATTTTAAGATGTATTTGATAGTTAGATAGTAGGCCTAGAATTTGAAGTTTCATAGGACGTTTTTTTCATTTTAAGACACATTTGATAGTTAGATATCAAATTTGCACATCAGCATTTATCCAAACCCGTGAAATCTAAGTTTTACTGAGTAAGGTATCCCTCATAATTTTTGGTAGGTACTTAGCTTACTTAAGATCTAATGAAGGAAACTACAAACTTGACAAAGGTTCGTTCTAAGAGTAAATGAAATTTGATGTTTTCTTACTCTTAGTCTGCTTAAACTTCATTGATTTATTCAAAGTTTAGATGTAAAATTTGGACTCAGCCACTACT
The DNA here is from genome assembly GCA_009831015.1 of Picea engelmannii. Taxonomy (NCBI): domain Eukaryota; kingdom Viridiplantae; phylum Streptophyta; class Pinopsida; order Pinales; family Pinaceae; genus Picea; species Picea engelmannii. The sequence continues at coordinate 1,839,442 of ML778208.1, forward strand.
GATAGCTTGCAATTTGCAACGAATTTGGTGGAAATGATTTAGCTATGCTTCTATTTCCCCATCAAAATAGATATTATTTTTTCTTTTGAAATTCTAAAAGCAAACTCTATATAAGAGAAAAAAAAATTGACACATGAATCTGCCAAAAACATAAAATGACGATCATAAAAACGAAATAATAACAAAATAATAATCAACAAATTTTCATTTGACAGGTAACGTAAATTTGAAATTCCAGGCCTACAGGGTAGTCCACTCGGCATGCTACATTGAGCTGCGGCTTCATGCTGTACCGTATGCAAAAAAATCTTAATTTATAGAAAAACCCAATTTAATTGCAGTCTCGAAGATTACCAGAAGGGTGAGATGCATGCCATCAAATTCGGGTCATGGTGAAGCATGCTACTGTTGAAAATATATTATCCATTCAGGAGTGAGGCTATGACATACCGTCTGCAAGAAATTTAAGAATACATTACGATGAAGAAGATCCCATTCTGAGGTTGTGGCCGCTTGATCACAACGACCCCATGCTCAAGAAATCCAACACTCGGCAGAACAGCCCGTGCTTAAGAAATCCAACACTCAACCCTTTTACACCACTGGAAAGGAATCCAATAACAATGAGGAGGAATAGAACGAGGTACTCCAACCTCTGTTCCCATGGTTGTATGAGAAGGTATGAACCTTTGTTCCCATGGTTGTATAAGAAAGCACCTTCTCTTATAAAATCCTTTGTTTAAAAATAAAATTAAATAAAAATCCTTTTGTTGTATAGAGAAAAACAAAATTTCCTTTCTCCAACTAACGAATTCACTTCCTCAGAAACATATTTTCTTCATCCTGATAACTTTTAGTAGAAAATATTTTTTTTTTTCCTAACAAGCCTGATAACTTTTAGTGGAAAATGAAATTTTTTTTATCCTCACAAAGGATTTTTTTATAAAGAAGCGTAGGTACTTTGCTTAAAGAAGCAGAGGTGTTTTTTGATCTACTGAGCTAGCATTGATGTGCACTGGAAGGACAACAAACAAGGCAACAATCAACAGGTGAGGCAAAGAATTTTGAACTTTAATTTATTCTTTCTTCCTGCCTTGTAAAAACTATCTATTGTGGCGACGACAGCTGGAGGCTACCAGATTACTCTCAATGCTACAACAGAGGCTACCAGATTATTCTCAATGCCTTATGTTCTTGGCGATTGGTAGTGTATGGCAACTTGTCCATATTTATAATTATATTGCTGCTACGCGAGCTCTTTTTTTATTTCATAGGTAGTTCAAGACAGGAGAACAGATAGTACTATGAATACATATAATACTTTTGAGGATGCTTAAATCTTATTACAAATGAGAAAACCTAATTCCATATAGCATTGCAGTCATTCCAGTAATAAACATAAGTATGCACACTAAGAAAGCTCATCTAGAATATTGTAAATCTTCCTCCTGAGCTAGCATGCATGTGCACTGGAAGGACAAAAAACAACAAGACACCAATCAACAGGTGACGCAAAGAATTTAGAACTTCAATTTATTCTTTCCGCCTTATTCAATTTTCAACTGAAATACTTACCCAACCAGAGTTCTTCCTCAAATTCTAGTTCTATTGTTATTAATTCCTTTTATCATTAGTCCAGACTCAACTTTCTTCAATTTTCAAGTTCCCATCACTCATAAAATCAGTGTTCTTTCAACTCAGTGTTCTGTCGAGAAGTACTAAATCAAATGAGAGGGAGGACTTAAGTGGGAAATGCTTCCCACACATCTATAAGAGTGAAGTGTCAGAAGTGGAGCAATGAATAAATGAGACATGGTTTCGAGAGTCCCGACTAACCTTCCATCCAACCCGAGCAGTGCAGCGTGAAGAAATCCTCCACAATCAAATGTTTTATGGAAAACCTGTAGAAGAATGGTTGAGTGGATCACTATGGATGCAAAGAATGCAGCTACTCATAATTGCAGGGTGATGATCAAATGAAATATATTCAAGCTCTAGTAAATCGTTCTTAATAATACAACGTGATTCATTTAAAGATCTCCATTCGATGACAATCTAGTTGCAGGTTTAGGTGGTTCTTGTTGGTAGTACGGTTGTTGTTAGACCAAAACCCGCAGATTCAAGGATATATGAGGTAATTAGTCCGCAGATTGGGGAGTATTGACTACTGTGTATGGTGTGTATCGTGTGTTAGACCAAAACCCACAGATGATTGGTAAACTTACCACCACCATATTTCAAGTATCCACTAGAGGCTATTAATCCCTTTTCACGATACACCAAAAGAGTTGACTACTTGCAATTTTATAAAACAATTCCATCCTGCCATCCCACCAGAGTACCATCCTCTAATTCATGATCATGAACCATTTTTTTCACGCCCTCTAGTACCATCAGAAAGCCTGTAATGAGGAAGGCTATGGAGTTGTAGAGCACAAGAATCCGTAAGGCTTAAGCCATGTGTAAAGCATACATGACGGAAAATACACATAGAAACACCCTACCTTGGATAATACCGGGGGCATGACAGATGGCAAGGTAAATGCTTCCAATCAATGTGAGAAAGCCTATCCTTGATCAAACGGCCAATGACTAAATCCATTTCAAACTACATCCAATTTTTAAAATGTTAAAAGATGTGAATTTTACATTCCAAATTTTAATTAATCAAAATTGTTTTAAAATTTTTAGTATTGTTTTCAATATAAATGATAAATATTTTAATTGTTTAATACTAAGAAATATTACTCACATATTTTCAATTATAGTACAAAATATTAATCTGCGGCAGCAGGGCCTCCTTCAACAAAGAAGTTGGAAGAGATGAAAAATATATTTTTAATTAAAGAGGCAATCCTCGGTAGATGGCAGAGATTAGAAATGTATATTTAATCAAATTTTAATCCCAATGAAAAAAATATAAAAATATATAAATATATTGTACATCAGCTAATAAAAATTACTCTAACTGATATATTAAGCAATTTATCTGCAAACGGTGAGGAAAATTTAACCTAAACCAATAACTTTTAGCTTCCCTCCTGGACAACAATGAAATTGCATTCCAAATTAATAGTTTGTTAGTTTACAATGCTTGGGATTTTCTTTCATTTCAATCTCTATTACAAGGCCTTGGCAATAATACTTCTGACTTATTGGCCAGCCCTTCTGAAAATATATTTTTTATTGTATTTCTAAGTAATAAAAATATTAAACTTTAATTTAATTTTTATAAACAGTGAAATTAATCTACTTATAACCCCCTGTAATTCTTTGACCATTGAGGATATGATGGGTGAAATTGAATACAGGCAAATGTTTTGAAGAGGTATCCGGCTCACATATCATTAACAACACTCATGTGTCTTACTGGAGCAGCAGAATCTGCCCTAATTGCTGTAGTCTACGAGGGTAAGAAATACAATATATGGGCTATAGGATGGAATATCCAGCTTCTGAGCGTTGTTTACTCCGTGAGTATTCGAACTCTCAACAAAAATAATCTTATCGGGATAGAAAGCCTCCATGAATTTACACATTTAGTATGAAGAGCGTTTTAATTGCAACAAACGCCACGATTTTGGTTACTGAAGATGGATAAATATATTAATGTTTCAGGGAATAATCTGTTCAGCCTTGGGGATGTTTATCCAAGCTTGGTGTATAAGTAAACGAGGGCCTCTATTCGTGGCGATTTTCAGTCCAGTAGGCATGATTATCACTGCGATTTTTGAGCTTATCTTTCTTCATGTCTATCTTCGCGTGGGAAGGTAAGTAAAAATACATGCAATCACAGACACTATTGATGATTTTCTCTCTTCGTTATCTCATTCAATTAATCTCAGGCAGAGAGTTGTAAATTACAGGATATGAGAATATAATATTCTTTCTTCATGTCTATCTTCGCGTGGGAAGGTAAGTAAAAATACATGCAATCACAGACACTATTGATGATTTTCTCTCTTCGTTATCTCATTCAATTAATCTCAGGCAGAGAGTTGTAAATTACAGGATATGAGAATATAATATTGGTCCATTGAGGCTTTTAACATTTAACCTGCTTCTAATATTTAACCTCTGGCAGGGACTAGCTGCTATGCAGCTTATCCTTGTTTGCATTAACAACCAACTTTGGGCCATACAAAAAGTTTTTTTCATTGCGATCTAAAGATGACTAATGAGTAATGTGTCTTATAGAGTCCATAGAGTCCATAGCCATGATTTCAAAATTTCATTCTCCAAAATCTCCTAAGTCATCAATCATCGTGTTTTGCAGAGACTGCAAGAAACCATGCAGTCACCTAAGTCATCAATCATCGTGTTTTGCAGAGACTGCAAGAAACCATGCAGTCTCCTGTTGAAAACGGTGACAACAAACTCACCCGTGAATAGAAATAATCCATTGTAACTAATCCATCTAAATTAGAATATGGATGTTTCTAAATTAGAATATGGATGTTTCTAATTAGAATATGGATTTTTCTATTTAATTGTATGCCCGTAGAGGCTGAGGGGTGATTGAGAAGTGTGAGGATTGAGATCCGTCTGTAATCTCTATTGGCTGAATAATAAGATGACCGATACCTATGCTTGGTGGACGTAGCCCAACATTTGGGTGAACCACGTAAATTGCTGTGTCTTTGTTGCTTGCATTTTTATTGTTTGTCTTATTGGTAATTGTTGTTTCCGCATTAACAATTATAACATCTCCTAAGTCATCAATCGTCGTGTTTTGCACAGACTGCAAGAAACCATGCAGTCTCCTAAGTCATCAATCATCATGTTTTGAAAATGGTCTCTAATACATCCAAAGGTTACTTAATACGCATCTATCGGTTTAAAAGATTTTCGAAAACACTAAAGTGAAAACTAGTTGCCAATATAAAATTCAAACAATCTGCCAATAACCATTGTTCGCACCTCTTCACCAGTAATTCTTAGTTTTTGTCACTGTCCTATCAAATCACCATGAATTTACCAGGATTTACAAAATCTGTTGCCAATATAAAATTCAAACAATCGTTGTTCTCACCTCTTCGCCATTAATTCTGAGTTTTTGTCACTCAACTATCAAATCACCATGAATTTATCATGATTTACAAAATCAGATTGTGTTTGAACTCAATTTTTTCATGATGAAGCAAGATTATTTCTAATTGTTTATAAGTATATGATCTTCTACCGTTGAGTTATTGAATTGAGTATTTCGCAGTGCGAGCTAAGAATTGAACACTATGAGTTGAGAATTGACTGTTTCTGAGTCTGTTGCTAGATGAATCCAGTTTATCAGTGTAAAAATACTCTTCTCCTAAAACAGTTTTCTTAGTTTCGTGGTTTTTTCATATCCTAGGAGCGACAGTTAAGTTTCAGTTGCAGATCTCAAAGGTTCTAACATCTCTTTCTCCCTTATAAAAAAAAAATTGCTATGAATTCAATTTTCAGGTATGTTTAAAGACTCTCTCTTTTCAATTTTCAAACGAATGACTCTTTGGATTGAACCATTTTGAAGAATTGACAAACTATAAGTTCTCTTTCCGATAGAAAACCATAAATTATCATATTCTTCTCGATTTGTTTTCAAGTCGTTATGATTTTACCTATTAAAATTAGTTCAATTAAAAAAAATCAAATTCTATATAAATTAAATTTTATTTTTTTTAACTCCTCCACACTGTCACACTGTCTCCGATAAGGGATTCCACCACAATGCCTAAGAAATCCCGTAAGTGGAAAGAAAAACTTCGAGAAGGGATTTCACCACAATGCGCGAGAAATCCGCTAAGGTAAAAAAACTAATGGAGAATACAAAACAATAATAGAAAATACCCATTGAAGTTTCATTGATCTTGAAACTTCAAGAGTATTTTCCAATCCTCCAAATAACCAAAACAGAGCAAAAGCCACTCAGACCTATTTTCAAGGATATTGATGCCAATATGTGTTCTTAGCACACCCTTTCCTAAGATGGGGAGAAATGTATACAAGATTCCATACAAAGGAATACCCTTATGATGTATTACCCCCTAGTGACATCAAGATGAGATGGTATAATAAAACCTTCCATGGATTTTCTTGTAGTGAAAATACCAATCATATTGTATTCAAAGGCCATTAATTGGATAATCTCTCATACGATCACATAGAACATAACAATTTTAAATGACCAAGGAAGATAGTGCAAATACCAATTATATTGTATTCAAAGGCCATTAATTGGATAATCTCTCACGACACATAGGAAATAACAATTTTAAATGAACAAGGAAGATGCATAGGTTCCTACATGCCATTTAAGCTGGATAAATATTATAAGTTGTTACAATTTGAAGTATACATGATAAAAGGGTTTTTTTAAGTATATATGAAAAGGTTTTTCTTGGATCAATTTAACGAAGGACATGATACTAAGAGAATCCTCACCACCTGGTGGGTTAAGGATAAGAGGTTTTTTGGGAAATCTGATGGAGTATATTCCACGACCAATTTTAAGGAGCCTTATGTATATATAACGGTTCTAACAACCACGCTATATTGTGAGAATGATTGAATGCATCTCAAACATGCCTTGTTACCATGGGCATACAAGATTGGTTACCAATAGTCATAAGTTATTATTTCAATTCTTTAAATAAAATGATACAAGGAGTTCAAAATGCCAAATCTAATCTTAGGGGTGGTACCTACATTTTGTATGGAATTTTATCTCTTGGATGTGAAATGTGCTACTAATGTTCTTTTATTCTTTTAGGTTAAATTTAAGTTTTATATGTCAAATTTCTCGATACATATGTATTTCCAATTATGTTGGGAACATAAGTACAAGTGACATTATGCAATGATTTGTAATAAATTCTTGTCTCCCCTCTATCATCTCATATTCTGCAAGGGATTCCAAAGATTAATCGAAGATTCTATGAATATTATTAGAGTCATATAGAAGAGGTATCCATAGGAAGATTATACAAATATGAGAATTTATGGTGTTTCTACAATTCTCCATTTTCTTCCTAGGTATGTTTCCAACAGATTGGTATGGGGTGAGATAGCTTATCAAACAATCCTAGATGGTTTCAGTGCTTTCCTACTTAAGGAAGGAAAAAATGATATTTTTATCCCTTTTAATTCAAGTTTGGGACATTATCATTTAAAATATTCAAAACAGGCTAGGCAAGAACCCAATTCTATGATGAAATACCAAATTCCCCAAGTATAGTTTAGAAGGAATGATCCTCTTGGGCTTGTGGTGAAACAATATCAATTAATTTCCATATCTTTTCCCTACACTCATTAAAAATGGAAGAATGAAAGTCCATTTGAAAACTCCAAAGAATAGAAAAATGTCCAAGATGAACTAAAATCCTCAGACCTTTCTACTTTCTACAGCATGACTCCAGATGAACAAATCAGGGAGATCAACATGAGGTTGGATAAAATGGAAAGAAAATGGAATTAAGAAGAATAAAATAGGATATATGAGGCAATAAGACCAAGAGAGGAAGAATCATTCGGAGTGGTATAAAAGGAACAAAATATACATTAGCAAGAAGTTGAATTAAGAAGAAAAATGGAGAAACAAATCAAGAAAAGGAAGGAAGAAGAAAAGGCCAAGATTCTGGAAAAAGCCAAGAGGATAGAAATTGAGGGCAAAATAAGAAAAATGCCTTGAAGAAGTTACATATAAAGGATAAATTAGAGGCTAACCAAAAATAAATAAATGAAGAATAAAAAATAAGACATATTGAGAAACAAAGAAGAAGAGAAAGAAAATGGAAAAAAAGAATAATAAAGTGGAAGAAAGGAAGAAGCATAGAGACAAATACAAGAAGAAGAAAGAAAAAATAAATAGAGGTTGATATATGAAGAAAAAAAAATTATAGGAAGAGAAGGAAAAATATAATCCAACAATAGAAATTTGGGAAAAAAAGAAGATAAAGAAGGTCCAAAAAGTGAAACATGGTAGTAAATAGAAAAAAACCCTACACAACCACCACCTCCTAGCAATGACATTAAATTGACCAAAAATGATGTGATCATTCCCAAAAAAACATAAAAAAAACTAAGAAAAATGTGTTAGAAAAAATGCACACTCTAAGAAACCTAGAGAATGTTTTATCCTAGGGTGATCAACCAATTCTACATCCTCTAGAATAAATTGTTGACATAATAGCTTATAACAAAAGAAAACAAGCAATAGTGAATAAACTCACAAAAAAAAATGGAATTAGATATTATATGTACCACTAAGGAATCAATGATTTATGCAAATAAATCTAGGCTTAGTGATCTACTGCTAGCTGGAATAATTAAAGTGTATACTTGGATGGACAAGGAAAAACATAAAATATTAAAATCCTTGGGAAATAGGTTTACTAAAGAATCAACTTAAATATCATAAGGCCTCATGGGAACATAGTGAGTGGTTTCATTGATGAGTATTAGAGGAAGATAAAATTAATTATCAAATAAAGAAAGAATTCATTTCCAATGTGTTTGAGCTACAAGAGATGAGAATGCAACCATCAATACTATACAACGGAAATCTAATTTAGAAAGAGCATTAGGATAAAGTGAATGATCAAGTGAATTATATAAAGCAAATACACAAAAATGATGAGAATGCAACTATCAATACTATACAACGGAAATCTAATTTAGAAAGAGCATTAGGATAAAGTGAATTATATAAAGCAAATACACAAAAATTGAAACGAACAGGATCACCAATTACAGTGAGTTATATTGGATACAACAAGCCACCAATTAATACGGTAGAATGTCAAATCCATAGTAGAAACATGTTGAGGATGAGTGGTTGATTTGCATTAAAATTTGGGATCTAATAGAAGATACTAATAAACGGTGCCTTCGACCCACCTAAAAGATTTCGGCTAGCTATTGAAGTGTTGAAGAAGTCTTAGGAAGACACATAAAAGCATGTAGTAGAGGTTAGGAGTATACTCTGTTTGCAGCACGCTCATTTTTAAAGGTTCTTGACCAGTAAATCTAGAAGAGTGATTGAAGTAGAGCCTATTTCTTTTTTATAAGATAGAAAAATATATCAAGAGATTTGAGCCGGGATTCCATTTTGAAATTACCAAGGTAACAACATGTATTTCCTCATATGATTTATTTAGTCAACAGAAAAAATACAATGAGGAAAATGCACAAGATACAACTCCCACTTCTCATGAATCTAAGATTGAGAAAAAATCTGCATGACTAATTTTTGCATGAGGAACAAACACTTATAAAGGGATTTTTGGCTCTTAGGGTATGGTGAGATATGTAACTTTTAATTAATTTCAATTTAAATCAAAATGTTTTCCTTAAAGTTGAAAGACATTTTGTTTGAGATTCTTTGTGGATACATTTAATTAGATTCAAATCAAATCAAAATATTTTCTTTATAGTTGAAAGACGTTTTGCCCGATATTCTTTGTGGATCAATTTTATCAGTACATTACTCTGAATCTCTAGTAAGAATATTTTATTTTGTTTAATATTTTGTTGTTATATTTCTACTTTTAGATCTTCAACAAATTTATTAAATGTGTTTTATATTAAGGTTTTAATTATGTGGTGTCATTTAATTTATTAATTAAATGAATAATTATTAGTTATTTATAGATAAAATGGTATTATTCTCATGATTGTGTTGTAAGTTTTTTATATAATTGTTTAATTTTTTTTTTCTAAATATTTTTATAGAATTTATTTTAAAGAGAACAAAACTAAGTTATTTCTATCTATTATTTTTTAGAGTTAAATATATTTCTTTGTATTCATCCAAGTTGGATTTCTTTAAATTTCTTTCTTCCTATTTATTTAAGGAAAAATATAAAAACAATCTAAATATAAAAAAAACCAAAACCTCTGTGGTAAATATCATCAAATGGTTGTTGAACTATAACCTAAAGCATTATTTCATTCAACATAAAAAAAAGTTTAATTAAACCTCTTCCTTGAATTTATCCCTTACTATTAAGACATACACAATTGAATAGATGACATTTATATAATTTTAAACTCTGCAATCTTCAACCATCAAGGGGACCATCCGTTGTGTCTTCTCTTAAAGCATTCCTCTATAACATCCTAAATCATAACTAGTAGATTAGAATCCTTTGTCTTTTCTTATATTTAAGCATTCATAGATCCAACTTCGTCTAATATGTTTATTGGGTTTTAATAAATTTATAGTTTTTTTTGGGTTAGATTGATTATCTAGTTTTAAAGTTTTTACAAATTATGTTTATGTCTAAATTATGAAAGATGTCATATAGTTTTAAAATTTTGGATTTTAATGTAGAAAAAATTGAAAATTTGTTTTAATGATTTTAAGATTTAATGTAAATTTTTGAAAATAAGTAGTCTCTCAACATAATTTGTAGAGGTTGAATTCGTTTCCTCTCATACACAAACAAAATCTCTACACCAATAAGTAATTTGCATACATAGTATTATTATAATTATTATAATTACTTTAATTAATTTGTAAAATTTGATTACATTTTCTAAAATTGAATTTTAATAAAATTTATTTCTTTAATATTTAAAATACATATAATCTAATCACTTGTAAGATTTAAAAATATTGCAAATTATTTTCTAAAGTTTAATGTTAATAAGGTTGTGAAATTATTGAAAATAAGAGTTATGTATCGCACATAAACAATGCTCATACAGCTTAAGAGATTGTTTGGATAAAGAGTACTATACCTAGATTGTTTGGATAAAGAGTACTATTTTGATTCAAAATGTTTTATTTTTTTTCTTTTAAGCAAAGTGAATCCAAATGGAAAATAATTTAGTAGAAATGTAGATGTGGATGATTATAAAGTAGTTCACGTTTAATTCTAGCGCTACAAGCATGTGTATGATAATTAATGAATGTTTGGTCTTGTTCTTAACAATATTCTATATATATAAGCTTTTGGGGGCAGCGTAATTAGAAAGTGTCATGATATGAAGTTTTATGTTTGATGAGGTTTTGAGTTCAAAGCCCCTTGATTTACTCGTGCTTAAGGAAAGGGCATACATATCGCACATGGCCGTGTAATACCCCTAAGCCGAAATAGGTATTAGGGTCGTGTAATACCCCTAGGCCGAAATCTATTTGTACATAAAAATGTAAATTTTATATAGGTTGGTTAGCCAAATTGATATAGGCCAAAAGGCTTATGTAATTAGTAAGCCAATTTTTGTAAAATGTAAAAACTCATAGTATTAATGAAAACACATTGTTGCATGCACACAGATCCAGAAATGAGTACGAGGGGGATAAAATCCACTAGAAAGGGAAAAGTGGGGGCTAAGAGTCTAGGAAGGGGCTAAGCTAGGGGGCTTAATCCTATTGGAATATTATAATATTATTTCTTAAAGCTAAAGTAATGGATATATGTATGTATATCCTAAGTCTCAAAAGTAGCGACAAGGAATTTCCTTGGAGTGACAAGTGTCCTAAACGACACATGCATANTATTGTGGATATAGTGTGAAGCAGGGTTATGGGGTATTATTTTTGAGTATTAATTGTTTCTCCATAGAAGCAACTGTGAGCCATATCAGATGGTATTAGATTGTGACAAAGAACCTGTAGTTATATTGTTAGCGTGAGGGATGGATTGAAGAAGCGGTTATCAGGCCATATTACAGAAGAAGCGGGTTCTCAGGCCCATGAGTAGTTCTCTGGGAAAGATATTGCTCGTAGTTGTTCCCTGGTGTGCTGGGAAATAGCTACGAGGCTCTGAGACTTCATGTCTGGTAGGTTGTTGAAGCCCCGTAAGGGAAGTGGGATAACTGAGTGACTGTTGAGCAGAAAAGAAGCACAGGTCCTAGGGTGGGACAGACATGTGGGGAATGAGAGAACCTAGGCTAGTCACAATAGTAGGCACCTTGGTCAGAACAATTATGTTGTTTATCATACCTTAGACTGGCTTGGTTATCCCTTTTCCGAGGTAGAGTTTATTCCTAGCTTGGGGGTGACCCACTGTAGAGAGTTATGAGAAGTGTAGTCGAAGGTTGGGAAGAACGTGGAAGGTCTACATGCAATTGGTGCTTATTTTCCATAGATAGTTGTCTTTTATGTGTTTATTGCAATTACTGTGTGTGTCAAATTATGGGTTTTCTATCATGGAATATCTATTGTTAAATTTTATATCAACTATTATTGTTGCATACATGTTGTTACTATTTATGCTTAACTTTGTTCATGTGTAGAACTTGGTATTTAATTTAATGGTATCCCATTAGTAATGTTGTAGGGCGTATTACAGCTTAGGGTTGGGAACCTTACTAGAACATGTTGTTGAGTCCCCGTTAATGGGTACATTATAATTTAGTACCAGAGCCATTAAGAAGCGAGAAATTGTAAGTGCCATTGCTCCAACATGGTGGTTGGCGATGTTACAAATTGGTATCAGAGAAAGAGAGTTTTAAGTGAAGTTACCCAATGGGTGGTTGGGGGTGTTACAAATTGGTATCAGAGCCTAGATTGCAACATTGATCCTATATGGGCCATTTAGAAAAAGCATTGAAGTGAAATTTCAGAGGTTGTAAGTGAACTGTTTGACAAAATGTCAAAACGAGTTCATTTCATTTTGGTTGAAAAAAATGTTACGATGTTTTTGTGGTGAACCCCAAAGGTAGCCGAGTGAAATTTGGCCAAAATCCCCAATCATTGATGTTAAAATTCTTAAGGAATTTGGAAAAGTGGTCCAAGGATGTGTTTTTCTCAACGATTAATCTCTCTCTAAGAAAATTTAGACCTGCAAATGGTTGAAATTGATGTCAATATAAGTCTATGGATGAATGAATTTAATTGAGTAAACATAATGGTTTCCAAGAAACAATTGCAAAATGGGATGGAATTGGGAAAAAGGCTCAATTTCCTGTAGCTAAATAGTCACAAATTCGAAGCGAAAAAGTCAAATTCGGAAGAAGCATGCAAAAATTTAAGCATCGGTCTTGAATGGTTTGTATTAAGCTTAGTCATCAATATCTAATGATGGCCAAGGATGGAATTTAATTTTGGGCGAATCTAAGTCTCTTTGGAATTTTGGAAAATAGGAGAATTTGGAAAAATTTCAGTATTTTCCATACGCTAATGTCATCATGACATAGAGGGGCCACGTGTTATCTCACATGGGGACTGATGATGTGTACTTCCATGGTGGTAGGTACATGGAGGAAGGGGGATGTAAATCATCTAAGGGTAGGGACTTAGTATGAGTCTGCAAGTACGCGAGTCTGAAAGTTCGAAGAAGTGGAAAATTGCCTAATTGTTCATACTTTTCAGATGGACTTATGTAAGAAAGGTTACAAGCCTATGATTCCATGAGTTTGTGAGTCTAAAGAAGAGGAAAATTGGTTAATTGTTGATAATTTTCATACATACTTATGTAAGAAAGGTTACAATCCTGTAAGTCCATGAATCCATGAGTCTAAAAGTTCAAAGATGTGGAAAATTGGCTAAGTGTTGAGAATTTTCGGAAGAACTTATGTAAGAAAGGTTACAAGTCCGTTAGTCTAAAATTTTGAAGAAGTTGAAAATTGGCTAAGTGCTGTGACTTCTCGGATGGACTTATGTAAGTAAGGTTATAATCTCATGAGTCCATGATTCTGCGAGTCCAAAAGTTGTAAGAAGTGGAAAATTGGCTAAGCATTGAGACTTTTCGAACTAACTTGTGTAAGAAAGGTTACAAGTCCTTGAGTCCATGAGTCTGCGAGTCTAAAAGTCCAAAGAAGTGGAAAAATTTCTTATTGTTGAGACTTTTTGGATAGAATTATGTAAGAAAGGTTATAATTATGTGAGTCTATGATTCAGCGAGTCTGAAAGTCCAAATAAGTGGAAAATTAACTAAGTGTTGAGATGTTTCAGATGGAATTATCGAAGAAAAGTTACAAGTTTCTGAGTTTGAAAGTCTGAAGAAGCAGAAAATTGGATGTGTTGAGACTTTTCGGACAAACATGTATAAGAAAGGTTACAAGTCCATGAGTTTGTGATTCTACGAGTCCAAAAGTCCCAAGAAGTGGAAAATTGGCTAACTGTTGAGACTTTTCAGGCGAACTTATGTAAGAAAGGTTACACGTGCGTGAATCTGCAAGTTTGAAAGTCCAAAGAATTGGAAAATTGGCTAAGTTTTGAGACTTTTCAGATGGACATATGTAAGAGAGGTTACAAGTGTGTGAGTTCATGAGTCCACGAGTCTGAAATTCTGAAGAAGTTGAAAATTGATTAAGTGTTGAGACTTAGTATGATATCGCGAGTCCAGGAAGACGAAAAAATGGCTAAGTATTGAGAATTTTTGGATGGACTTATGTAAGAAAGGTTACAAGTCCGTGAGTCCAAGAGTTTGTGAGACTGGATAGATGAAAATAATCTAAGTATTAATACTTTTCGAGTGGATTCATGAAAGAAATAATCCTAATATATTTTTGGAACATAATCATATGATTTATTTATTTTATGTAAATGTAAATTGTTAATCCTAATAAATTTTGTTGGCTACATATTTTGCAGAGTTAACAAAATTTAGATCTAAATAGGATCAACACAAATTTCAAAATCATGGAAGATGAACAAAGGGATTATATCCATGGAGAAGATATTAGAGGGATGTATGTTAATTTAGGAATTGAGGGTACAAATTCAATTGTACTTGGAGAGTCAAAGGAAAAAATTATGAACTTGGTAGAGACTATAAAAGGACTACAAAAGGATGTCCATAATTATAAAGTTGATAATGAGAGGCTTATGAAATCGAAGGAGAAGAAGGAAGAATTCAAAATCAGGATAATGTAGAGCTTGGACATAATAGAGAATAATATGGATAACGAGATTGGGTCAAACAAATCAGTGAATCATAGATCTTTCGATGAGAGGGGAAGAACAAAAGTTGTTTGAAGACATCACTATCATTTTTGAAGACATTCTAATGATAGAGAACATAGAAGTCCAAGTCCATTGCCTGTTAGGAAGCATAAGAAAAAGTCTGGGGTAGATGAGCTACAGGGGGGAATGAATAAAATCATGCCTCCTACATTTGATGATGAGCACAAGAACGATGAGGATGTAGAGACATGGTTTCTAGGCATGAGGAAGTATTTTCAATTGGATAATTACTCTTCACAAGAAGGAAGAATTGTCATCTATCAACTCAAGGGAAAAACATCAATGTCATGGGATCAATTTGTGCAGGTACAACACATTGATGAGAAGAAGTTCATTTGGATGGAGATCAAGAGGTATTTCTAGAAGAAATACTTTACTAAGCAATACTACAATAAGAAAATAAATGATTTCTTTGAACTCAATCTTGAGAGTATGACCATAGATGAATACGAAAGGAGGTTTTTAGAATTGTTAAAGTATGTTTCTTTCATCAAGGAGGAACAGGTTAAGATTCAAAGTTATTTGAGTGGGGTGCCATCTTCTATCAATAATAATATACAATATGATGATCCCAAGACACTAGAGTAAAATATAAGAAGGGATAAGTGCCTTTACAATCAACAAAAAGGGAAAGCATCTTACCGAAAATCTTGGGAAGACAAGAGGAAAAGTAATATGGAATTGAGGAAGAAAGGGACTAAGCCACCATTCTTCATAAATAATTCTAACAGATAGCCAACCTATAAAGAACCCAAAATGATCGAGGCAATAGGGAAAAGAATAAGGCAACCACCCATTCAATCTTGGGGTTGTGGAGGATATCCCGTGTTGAGATATTTCCCTAACAGAGGTGGAAAATTCAAGAGTGCTTACAATGTACATCATGCTGAAATAGTGGAGGAAATGGGAAGTAGTGTACAAAGGATCTATGTTGCTCTGGATAACAAACAAGCTGAGTTTCAATCACACATGATTGAAGTGGAAGGTAAAATCAACAACCAGACCATCACTATTTTAAATGACTTAGGATCTACTCATAGTTATCTAGATCGTAAGATGGTAGAAAGATTTAAATTCCCAAGAAGAAAGCTTGAAAAACCTTGGATGGTGCAGTTCGATAGAGGAACTAAAAGAAAAACTAATGAGATGGTTAAATCATGCCTAATGGACATGAATGGTTTGAGCACCAAGGAAGATTTGAACATCACAAATTTAGGTTCCTATGACTTCCTAATTGGTATGGACTGGTTAGACTAACATCATGTTTTACTGGACTATTATAATAGGGCATTTACTTTCTTGGACGAGAAAGGGAATTTAAGAGAAATATAGGGAATTCCTAGGGTAGTAACTGTCATAGAAATTCCATCCTTGCAGTTGGAGAAGATTTACAGGAAAGGGTGTCAAATATTCACAATGCATATGGAAGAGACACCCAAAGATGGGGCATCAAATATTTAATATGATGTAGTTCTAAAAGAGTTGGAATATGTATTCAACAAAATACCAGGATTGTCTCCCAAGAGAGATATTGACTTTTCCATTAATTTGGTGCCGAGAGAAGCTTCGGTATATAAAACTCCTTATAGGATGAGTACACAAACATTTGAAAATGGTAACTATGAATAATAAGTACCCTTTTCCAAGAATATATGACCTCTTTGATCAATTGAAAGATGAAAAAATATTCTCCAAGATTGATCTCAGGTCAGGCTACCATCAAGTAAGAATTAAATAAGAAGACATTAACAAGACTACCTTCGGAACAAGCTATGGACACTATGAGGTCACAGTGGTGCCATTTGGGTTTTCAAATGAACCATCAATATTCATGTGTTTAATGAATGGAATTTCCAGGGATTACTTAGATAAGTTTTTCATTGTCTTCTTGAATGGAATTCCTATATACTCTTAAGTTTGAAGAAGAGCATAAGAAACACTTGAGAATGGTATTACAAATATTGAGGGATCATCGTTTGTATGCCAAACTAAGAAAGTGCTCATTCTATCAGAAACAAATCCATTATTTGGGTCATATCATTTCAGTGGAAGGAATAACATTGGACCCAAGAAATATATGGGCCATTAAAGGATGACCAACACTAAGGAATGTCTCGGAGGTGAGGTCATTCATGGGCCTTGCATGTTACTACAAAATATTTATTGAAGGATTCTCAAAGATCACATACCCAATCACTTCCTTATAGAAGAAAGGTGTGAAGTTTGAATGGACATTGGATTGTGAAAGGAGTTTCCAACAATTGAAGCATTTACTAACAAGTGCTCAAATACTAAATCTTGTTGATCCAAATGAAGAATTCATTGTTTGTGTTGATCCTTGTAAAGAAGGACTAGGTAGAGTCATTAGTCAAAATGACTATGTGGTGTGCTATGAATCAAGGAAATTAAAGGATCATGAAAGGAATTATTCTACACACGATTTGGAATTGGAAGCGATAGTGCATGCCTTGAAGATGTGGAGGCACTACCTCATGGGGAAAATATTTGATTTAAGGATAGACCATAGTGGTCTGAAATGCTTGTTCGGAAAACAAACTCTAAATGTCAGGAAAAGCTAATGGTTAGAGTTCCTTAGTGAATACGACTTTGATATAAAGAATATTAAAGGTAAAGATAACAAGGTAGTTAATGCACTCAGCGGGAGGGTACATGAGATGCATGCTACAACCATTGGCATGTACCAAACATATTTAAAAGAAAAAATTCTAGAGGCTAGAAAATCACATCAGAAAGACATAGAAGTAAAGGAAAAATTACGACAACGTAATTTATAGCAAAAAGTTGAACACTATAAGTTGGAAAATAAGGAAATTCTCATGCACAGGGGAAAAATTTATGTGCCAAAGTCTCAGGAATTGAAAAAATTGGTTTTAAAAGAAATGAATAATGTGCATGACCTTGGAAACCTAGATTAATATAACTCTATTGCAACTTTCAAGAGCCAATTCTACTTGCTGAGAATAAAGAAGGAGGTTGTTGATTTTATTTCCAAGTGTATGTCAAAAAGTCAAGGTTGAGCATAGACACCTAGTTGGTCTGCTACATCTATTACCCATTCTTGAGTGGAAGTGGGAGGTGGTAAAAATGGATTTCATTACCAAGCTTCCCATAACAACCAAGCAGCATGATTCCATCACGGTGGTCGTGGAAAAGCTTACTAAATATGTCCACTTTATTCTAGTAAATCTCACGCACAAGGCAAGGAACATTGTTTATATTTATATAAGGGAAATTGCTCGATTGCATGGTATACCCAAGACAACTGTGACAGATAGAGACCCAAAATTTACCTCTTATTTTTGGAAAGGATTATTCAAAGAGTTTGGGACCAATTTGAATTTTAGCACAACCTATCGTCCATAATCAGATGGGAAAACAGAGAGAGTAAATAAAGTGATTGAAGATATGCTAAGGATGTATCTGACGGATAAACCATCGAAATGGTAGGATTACTTTCATTTGGTGGAATTTGCTTATAAGACTGGGTATCAAACATCCCTAAAGAGGAGCCCATTTGAAGCCCTATATGGAAAAAAGTGCAACACACCAACAAGTTGGGACAATCCAACAGATAGAGCAGTGGTTGGGCCAGAACTACTCATGGAAATGGAAGAGCAATTGATAAAAATAAAGCAAAATTTAAAGGTTTCCCACGAAAAACAGAAAAGCTATGCTGATATAAATATAACCCATAGAGAATTTAAAGTGGGTGACAATGTGTTCCTAAAAGTAAAGCCCAGGAGAAGTTCCCTGAAATTGGAAAATTGTTCAAAGTTAGTGGCTCGATATTGTGGGGTATTTGAAATCCTAGAAATGATTGGACCTATGGAATACATGATTTATTTACCTACATAAATGAGTATTCATAATTTATTTCATGTATCATTACTTAAAAAGTATCTATGTAATACTAATCATGTCATGGATTGGAATGTGATTCGGGGGGAGAAGAAATGATACTTTTAGGTGCATCTGGTGTGCATATTAGACCGAAAGATCAAGTAGCTCTGGAATAGAGTCGTCATCCTAGTAAAGTTCCAATGGACTTGGCATGGTCTCGAGGATGTGAATTGGGAGCATGAAGAGGCTATGCATGGAGACTATCCACATATTTTTGAAAAATAGTATAGTTTTGATTGTATGTGTATATATACTATACAGAGGACAATGCATAAATAAGGGGGAGGGGAACGTAATAACCCTAGGCTGAAACCCAGTTGTACATAAAAATGTAAATGTTTTATAGGCCGGTGAGCTAGGTTGTTATACACTAGAAGGATTATGTGATTATTATGCTAGGGAGCCTGGATGCTAAAGGCCAGTGACCCTATTTTTGTAATATGTAAACACTCATTATTAATGAAAACACATCGGTGCATGCAAACCGATCCAAAATTGATTATGTGGGGGCTAAACTCCACTAAAAAGGGAACAATGGGGGCTAAGAGTCTAGGAAGGGGATAATCTAGGGGGCTTATTCTGATTGGAATATTATAATATTATTTCTTAAAGCTAAAGTAATGGGTATATGTATGTATATCCTAAGTCTCGAATGTAGGGACAAGGAAGTTTCGTAAAGTACCAAGTGTCTTAAAAGATACATGCACACACACACACACACACACACACATATAGTGTGAAGCGAGGGTATTTGGTATTATTTTTTATTATTAAATCTTGTTGCACGGAAGCGTTTGTGAGTCGTACTGGATGGTACTTGACTCTGACTAAAAAACTGCAATTGTAATATTAGCGTGGGGACTAGATTGAAGAAGCAGTTGTCAAACCATATTATGGAAGAAGCAAGTTGTCAGGCCCGTGAGTAGTTCTCTGGGAAAGATACTGCTCGGATTTGTTCCCTGGTGCACTGGGAAATAGCTACGGGTCTCTGAGACTTCCTGTCCAGCCTGTTGTTGAGGCCCCAAAAGATAAGTGGCGCAGTCGAGGGACTGTTGCACAGAGAAGGGGCACACTTCCTGGGGTGGGACATGCATGTGGGGAATCAGAGACCATAGATTAGTTGCAGCAGTCGACACCTTGGGATGAACAATTATTCTTCTTATCAGACCTTAAAATATCTTAGTTATCTCTTTTCCCTGGTAGAGTTTATCCCAAGATCGGGGGTTACCCATTGCTGAGAGTTATGAGCAATGCGGTCTAAGGTTGGGAGGACCATTTTAGGTTTGCATGCAAATGGTGTTTACTTTCTAGAGATAAGTGTCTTTTATGTGCTTATTTCAATTATTTTGTGTGCAATTATGGGTTTTGTGTCATAGACTCTCTTTTGTTAAATATGTTGTTGAGTCCCTATTAATGGGTGCATTATAATTTAGTACCAAAGTTGTTAAGGAGTGAGAAATTTTAAGTGGCATTTCTCCAACATGGTTGTTGGGGATGTTACGAATTGCTATCAGAGCAAGAGAGTTTAAAGTGACATTACCCAGTGGATGGTTAAGGGTGTTACATGTTGGGATATGGGGTATAAGGAGGTTTATAGGTATTGGGGGTTATAAAAGGGAGTGTCTATTAAAAATTAAGGAAATCTAGTAAAAATAGGTTTCTTTTTAATTGGAAAGATGTATAGGGAGGGGATTTAACAACACAATTTTGAGAAGTATTTATCAATATTTAGTGAAATTAAGATTATTCTTTAATATCCCATAGATGCCTGTGTTGTAACAGGAAGAAACCCAATTTCCACATATTTCAGGCACTATCATATTCAATTGTGATTGAATAAGGCGATCAACTCTTGGTCTCTGTTCTTCGTCTTCCTTGATGGTGTCTTTTGCATAAGACATGGCTGAGTGTTCCACTTCATGGAGGATGGAGGAGAGAGTCATCAATGGAACTCATAAACTTGAATTCATCTTCAAGTTCCTCGAGATCCTTGGTGTGGCATTCCTCTACTTCGTCGTAGTATTAAGATATGACTTCATTGTTTTACCAATACAAGTTGAGGGTGGAAAATAATCGAGTAACATGGTTATTGGTGTTCCCATGTCCAACACTAGTTGTATCTTCATGTCTCCTTTTGTTAGTAGCGGGCCCTTTCATGGTGGACATACTCCTCTATATCTTAAATTCGTTGAGTGGCATATGACTTATGCCTCTGCTTAAATCCTATGTTTAGTGGTGTATTGGTTGTTCCATTATGTAGGTGGCAGGAGGTCAACCTCGATGATCAGTTGGTTGCACTGGTCCAACCCTCTCGATCTTTAACTCCTTATCTTCCCTTGTGTCCTTTGGAATCATAGCACTTGATATATTAACATTGGGACTACTGAATCCATCCAACTTCTGATAATGTCTCTCCAGTATGTAATGGCGATGCATACCATTGATCCAGACTATGCCTACCATTGATCTCGGACATGAACATGATTGAGGTTTCCATTTTAAAAGGAAAAATTAATGATCACGAGGACGATTGGAAGGCCCAGATCATGTAAGGCCGAACGAGTTGCAATATCAAAGTTAATACCGTAGGATCTCTATATCCGCGCGCTACCATAATTCCTCCTAGGATCGTGATTAACCAATAGCATGGAAGTTTTCCTATGCTAGTGCTCTTCAGTGTTTGCAGTTACCTCTTGATGCTTATGCCTCGAAGACTTGGTTGTCTGCAGTTACGCCCATGTCTAACTTTTGCCACCTTGTGAGGATGGAACAATCGATAAGTGGTGGTATAACATCTCCTATCACTAATATCCAAACCGAGTACGTCTCAAGTTTAATTTTAATATAATATAATTTTTAATTATTAAATAATATTTAAATTATCTTTTATTAAATTAAATTAGCTATCACTCGAAAGATTTTGTAAGATCGTGACTGTTTTTTTTAAATTTAATATCATTGAATATCATTCATCGTGCTTGATTTCGTGCTGAAGTGATCGTGAAATAAACTTTCATCTATATAGTATCTAACCATCATATATGGTGAAAGCGTTCAATCCCTAATTACCAAACTTTGGCTCTTAAAAAGGTAGGAATATGGAATGGGAGACGAATAGTAAAGAGTGCATAAAAGATTAAGTAAAGGTGGGGTGGAAAAAGCATGTATGTCAAGGCTCTTGTAAGGGTAGGAATATGGAATGGCAGACGAATAGTAAAGGTTGCATAAAATATTAAGTAAAGATGGGGTGGAAAAAGCTTGTATGTGAATGTACAAGGCTAACACGTCACCCAAGCCTCCCTCCCTTTCATGTTTTGCCTGTGAAGTTGCAAGGATAACACGTCACCGTGGCCTCCCTGCCCTTCAAGTTTCAATTAAGTTAGCATGCTATAAATATAGGTTCAATAATAGAGTTGATCTAATTCCCTACATAAGAAGCACTTCCCCTCAAGTTCAAGATCCAAATCCTATTAATACGGTTACCCAGGCTATGTTGATCCAATTTAGTCCATTGGTCCAAAAACTTCAACACCACCAATTTACCTTCGTAACAAAAAACCAAGAAATGAGCCAAGCGCAAATGGAAGACCAAGGAATTGTGTGTACAACCTAAACTCTCCTCCTATTTACACTGATTCCAATTATGATGCTACACCCGGTACGCACTGGATCAATCGAGCCTCTGTTTTATTCGCGGAGAATTGGGTGCGATTGAAGGGCGGTCGACTAGGCTTGAAAGACGGGGAACCGGTGACCATGCTAGAATGAGGAAGAATCATGTATAAGATCCATCACAACTCAGATTGTTAAACTATTTCTCCCGTATCGAATCGAATTTTGAGGCCGAATCAACCCAAACTGCCGAATTTTGAATTCCTCAACCAGATTCCATCGAATTTAGTACCTATAACCTAACGAAAAAAAAACGAAGCCAGCTTCCAAAACTTACCAACTATAACCTAAACCCACAAAAACGCAAACCAACCTGCCAATCTTACCAAGTAAGGAAGTAAAGTTGGAAGTAGTAATGCTGAATTCGTTTAAGAAATTCATGTTCCTTTCAAACTGTTTACATAATCAGAATTATTTGCTTTGACTTTTAAGTACAAAGGTTTGCTTACAATATATTATACAACGACCATGTTTTGTGGCGGAATATATTAGATAACAACTATGACATAGATTTTATAATCGGAGAATGACTCCAAGGCTGAGGAGGGACATTACTCCCGTATACATCTAAAACATTAAGCCAATGCAATTTTTACCCTTAGCATCTCTACGTACTCATAAACACCTCACACTGATATTGTAAACGTATTTATAAGCACCTTACTCTGCTATTGTAATCGGGTGGACCATAGGGCTGATTAATGAAAATAAAAATTTCAAACCCCATGATGGTAGCACCGAAGCTTAATCTTTGCTTACAAATGACTATCCTTGGCTAAAATTTTGCGAATATATTTAATTAATTAATGAATTATAATCAGCAAACCAGTCACCAAACTTTTAATTAGGGTTCGTTTAGAATGGAAATTAGGGGTTTTTCGCAAATGTGAATCTAAACCCGCCTATGAGCAATTAATATTGAAAATGAACTCCAGCAAGTATGTTGGATATAAGGCTTATAAACGACTTATATTTATATTGATCTCTTTTATATGGTGTGCGCCAGAGGAAGTAAGCAACCGGTAACCCTCGGTGTGAGAGGAGGATTTGCACATATTAGTACAGAGGACAGATCCAATTACAGAGTTACATAATTATGTTCCTCTGCATATGCTGACTGGCCTAAATGTGCCGGCTTACTAACTTGTATCATGATTGAAACCAGCCATGTATTGTTATGTGATGATGTCCAATGACAACGTCTGTTTGTAAATGCAGAAGATCAGGAGAAGAGGGCATAAGTAGGGAGGTACCTGGAACTGGAAAAGTCATAGAGTTTGCCTTTGTTGGAGAAGACGATCAAGGCCACTTCCGCATCGCAGAGAATTGACAGCTCCGACGCCTTCTTCATCAGTCCTTTCCGCCTCCTGGAAAACGTTACTTGACGATTGATTTTGTTTTCTATCCTCCTCAGCTCGACTCGACCTCGCCCCATCGTAAACACGCCCTTACTACTACAAATGCTTTCTCTTTCTCTTTTCTTCCTGAACGGCCTCTCCCTTGCAAGAAGACTCGATCAGGTATTGAAGTTGACCCTTAGCCCGCCGGGGCAATGGCATTTATGGCCCCATGGGGCTCGATCGTACTCACTGGGTAGGGTATGATGACAAATGAATGTATGCAGTTTTCGACTAGTTGGTTTGTGAGTATTTTTCGGGAAGGGGTAAGTTTGGATTTGTTTAATTCCAGCCTCGAATCGTGCGTGGTTTACACTGCTGGCGGCGGAGCCTTCCAGACTACGGATCAATTAACTTATTGGTATGTTAATCAGATGCTCCCATATCTATGTGCGGCAGTCCACGTTCGATAAGATCGTAAGCTCCATACCCAGTGGATCACTGCCACTTCCGATATATAACGGGACAGATAGTATTATTCCTATTCTTTGTACAGTTAATTATAGTACTATTCTTATTCTTTGTACATTAATTAATATTATTATCGCGATGGTGATTGACTTTCGAAGTACTTTTCACACGCTTCACAAAGATAGATCAGCACACAGACGGAAGTTAGGTTTAGGGATTCCTTTTGAAGAGTCGTATTATAGTTTAATTTGGAGGCTTATTATTTTCTTAATTAGCCTTTTTTTTAATGGACCTGTTAAAATGAATTATGCTTTTCATTTAGACGGAGCCAATCGAAAGAATCCGCAGTGATTATTTTTATTTTTAAAATAATGTGATTATATTATCTTCTGGACGTACTCTTCTATTATAGCTTTTAATATAATTTTAACTATTTTAATTACTTTCGCATAAAAAGTATTTCAAACTTTTATTACTTTGTAGAAATTAAAAAGATGGCATTTAAAATTTGATCTCCTTTAAAATCCAACCATCATTATAAGAACCATTCTATTCGTATAGACACAACTTATAATTTTATTGTAAAACTAAATTGAATGTATGCTTTTATGGTTTGGGACAACGTTATTTCTCTAATCAAACTTTTCCTTCATAAGTTTTATATTTTTAATAGTAATTCATATTAATGTCCTAATTTGTTGATAATTTATAAGGGAGAATTTGTTGATGGTTTATAAGGGAGAAGAATGCCATGTAAAACGTTTTAAGGTTTTAATTATTAACATATTTTTTTATGTAGATTAATTCTTATTCAAACAAAGCTACTAAAAGTATTAATCCATGAACATAAAAAAATGGTTCAAATCCTTCTCAACCAGTTTCTCAAGTTGATCATCATTGAAACTCTTGAAAAATAGTTGTGTAATAAAAAACAACCTAGCTTTATCACATAGCTTTATCACAGGGAAAATATAAAAAACCAATTATACTTTAACCCCTCTATTTACCTTCGACCAAAAAAACCAGCCAAATTACTCCTTAATCAATCTTGAAAATGAATAATACATGTTTTAAATATCCTTGATGGTGTCCCAAATGAGACTATATAATCTCAGAATACAATATTGTCTAATCTCAGACTAGGTTTTCATTATTATTACTCACTTTTTCCAGCAGAAATTATTATTACTCACTTACGGTATAAAGTTTTTAAATTTTGTATTTAATCCTTTTATTTTGGGATAACTTTAACTATGTCCAGAAAGTGTGGTGGGAATATTAATATTTGGAGGTTATTGGATTTATATTCATTCGGGAGCAGGGTAGGCGGACGGAGAGGACCTTCATGCGACCCATTGATAGGGAGTTGGATGTCTGCTGCAGATTAAGCCAGGCAAGCAGGAACTGCCGAATGAATCATGTGAAGTGGTATCGGGATCGGACTGGGAAGAAAACCTGAAAGGCTATGTCGTGCAGGTGTAATTGGTGGATTATTATCGAAAACTATGTAGTCTTCCACCACTTAATGTGGCTAACGCCCTGGGGTCAACACATGAGAACTACCCACACGAGAACTTGCGAGAAAAATGTATATATATCTTATCTTTTTTATATTATTAGAAGAATGTTTTTTATATTCTTTTTGCAACAATTCAATTTGATTAATTATTTATCATAGTTTTTAATTTAATTAATTATTAAAATAAATTAAATGAGTCTTATTATTATTAAGAGATAGGTGAACTAATTAATGGGGGGATAAGTTTGTTGGAGAATTAAAGTGGGGATAAAGTTATTGGGGAGTTAATGAGAGGGATTTGAGAGAGGATAAGGAAGAGGGGAGGGCACTTGGAAGAGGGTCTTTGTTTTAGCGAAAAAATGGGGAAGAAGGAGGAGGAAGAAATTTTGAAGAAGATAAGAAAGGAGGAAATTGGAAAAACAATTGTTTTGGGAACTTTCATAGGGCACTGTTGTGGTTGGGAACTTTGGGCTCGAGGGCCAGGAAACCACAATGATTCCTGATGCTAGGTAGTCGAAGATGCTATTCCTAGTTGGTTGGGAGGTTAATATTCAGTTGGGCAGTTTGGGAAAGCACAACAACAAGGGAACCAGGGGCTGCTAAATCAACCAACCTGCAGGTTGAGGTATGTATTTTACCAGTTGAATTGTTATCATTATGTTGTTATTATGTTGTTGTTTTTATGTTGTTATTGTTATTATGTTGTTGTTGTTTATTTTTGGTATAATAAAATCATGAAAGAAATTCTAAACTAAATTTCAGTCATTTATGTAGGAGATTATAGAAATATGTATTTATTTTGAGTACTGAAATTGATAGACCTTGCAAATGGTATCACAACCCAGTTTTAAAACTGAAACCTTGGCTTGACAACCCACATCACTCAGATTTATTCTTTGTGCCAACATGGTCTGCAACCTTTACCCAGTTTCCTAATCCATATATTTCAACTCCCTTACAGTTTGTCATACCTCTAAGAGAAATATCTCTTCATCTGCATTCCAAATTGGGTTGTTACAATCATTCTTGCTTTGTAAACACCAATAAATCTTAGATCAACACTCCAAACTTTAAACCCTGAAAAGATTCCT
Organism: Picea engelmannii; assembly: GCA_009831015.1. NCBI lineage: Eukaryota > Viridiplantae > Streptophyta > Pinopsida > Pinales > Pinaceae > Picea > Picea engelmannii. The sequence continues at coordinate 1,866,346 of ML778208.1, forward strand.
TAAGACAAGTGCCTGCATTCAAATCACAGAATGGGAAATCATGTGGGTAGAAGTGGTAATTATCACAGCAACAAGTAGTTGATTCATAAGAAAAACGACCCCATTCAAGGAAGAAATTACCAATGCCATAGGCACAACAACAAGTGCTACCAGCAGGGCATGAATAATAGTCATCGCACCTTGTTGGAGGTGTGATTAGAGAGGGAGGGGAAGAGATAGGGTTAGGAGGATTAGACCCATTCTTGATCGAATATGATGGTCTCATTGTGATCCCAGATTTTCTAGATGAACTATCAATGTTTCTTTGCATCTTGATGTAACCCTTCTCACCCCAGCTTAGGCCACATGAGTTCTTTACAATCCACTAGTCCACATCAACATACCCATAATCCATCGGAGTCACACCTTGATCCAAACTAGTTCCACAATTACCAGTAAATACACCAGATTTGTATAACAGAAAGTCCCTTCCACCAACTTTAATGGCCACACTGACTTGCTGATGTGTTGCAACCTTCTGTAGTGATTTCTCATCATTGGTAGGAATGTATTCATAGCCATCAATTATTACTACATGGGAAATGTTCTGGTTGGTGTAACAGACACCGTCTTGAGCCTTATAAGGATAATAAGACTTGTTGTCAATACCACCATTGTTAACAATAAACTGAAATTCATTATCCATGATACCTCCATTACATCCCTTGTTTGAGGAAGGATCACAGTCCATAAGCTCTTGCTCGGACAGAGAAATTAGTTGATTGGTCACAATCTGATTAATTCCTTCAACCGCTGCAACTGTGGAGAAATCCCAACAACTCCCACAACAGCCTTGATCCTTGACATGGGTAACAATGCCTTTCTCCCTCCAGTTTGTAGACTCGGGCAACTTATCAAATTTCCTGTAATGATAACGAAGGTTCAGAGAGGAGTGGAAGGAATGGGTACCGGGAGACATACATGCTCTTGAACTCGTCATTGGTGAGTTCTGCAAACCTGTTAAGGTCGAGCCAATAGGACTGGTTTAATTTTCAGTTGTGCCCATCGATGTAGAGAAAATTGTATTTGAATATCTCAAACTGCATCTGCTTCTCATCCAGACCATTGTAGAATTTTTTATGTTGCGCCTGCCATCAATTAAAGACCTCCAAGATTCTATCTTCACACACAAAATCCTTGGAGTCGTATCCTATCATAGAAAACTCGCTCCAAGGAGTCGATCTTGCAACGCATAGCATAAGCATAAAGAGAGTAGTGAATATGAGAGTTCCCATTACTTTTAAGTTTTAATCAATGGAAGCTTGCCTGCCTACCAACAGAAAAAAAAAAAAAAAAAAAAAATACAAAGCTAACACCATCGACTATCTCTCTGAATTCGATTTTAGCAACACCCGATGATGCATGTGGAGCTCTAGTGAAATTCCAGAGGACACCTTAGCCTTGGAAGTGTAAACACTTAGACATGGCCATCAAGAGAATGAGTGAAACCACTCAATAAAATTTATTTCTTTCTTCAGGCTCTCGTCAAACCCTTGAACACTCCTTCGAAACCCCGATGCAAGGAAATCAGTAAGGCTATTGTCGAAATTCATAGGCAATGCATGAATTACGGAGGTGGTCGCGCGCCCAGGAGAGATATCCCATAAATGACATGCTTATGAGATTAAATTTGATCAGAACGAATCCCTCGAACCATACTATAAACCATAATTCATCGAGAGTCTATACACACCTCTGCACATCGTGCCTTGAGAGTGTATGTGTTCGAGGGGTGAATAACATGGCTCTGCACACCGTGCTCAGTGCCCAAGACCATGCCACGAAGAAGAGGAGTAAGTGCCCAACGCACATAAATATCCTAGTGTTCCAGCCAAGTCCACGAGGGGTCGAAGCTCAGTTCACCAAGCACAGGTTGGCAAGGGCCTCACCCTTCGGGTGGTAGGCCATGGAGCCATGCGTTGGACACTTAAAATCCTTTATCTCAAAATATTTAGTGAAAACCTTAACGAGAGAAAGGGAGGATAAGGTTTTTTCGAGTGAGTGTGTGAGGGAGGAATAATATTAAAATCCTAATATTATTATAACTTAAACAACTTCCTGGTTGAGATTTTTATAATTTGTTAAGTAAACATAAAAATTAAAAAAAAGAAAATTTATTTATATAAATTATTCTTATATTTATTATTTATAGTAAATATAAGAATTTTACACCAATAAATTATACACCAAATTCTTTATATAAATTATAAATATATAAGTTATATACTAAATAATCTTACACATTGCAAATTTACGCTTTGGGACATTACATATAATATACTGTGAAATGAGGTAATAATAGTTTAAAAATATATTATGCTAGTAGCGTATGCACTATAAAATGTTGCTAGGACTAATATTAAGGGTTAATACTAATATGTTGATTAAAATTAGTATAGTATTAAGGGGATTAAAGTGGAGCTTAGGTTAACGTATTAATCTAGGTTATGAGGTGTTAATAATTAATTTACATTGTCTTTAAAACACTATATTTAGTTTTCAAGTTTCTAAGGACTTAAGGAGATAGGCAATAGTAATTGGCGGGTACCTTGCAGTGCTAGCATAGCAGGCAAGGGAAGGAAGTTAGTAACTTACCCGAACAAGTTACCAAGCTTAGAGGCTTTCGACCCTGACCTTTAGCCACTCACCCTAAAGAGAGTAATGGTTGTTTACAGAGAAACATGGGGAATGCCTTAAACTCTTCCCTAATAAGAATTTGGTTGATGCAGATTCATTTATTGAAGATATTTAGAACTCGGGGAAATCAAGGTCGAGGGGCATTGTTGCAAGGACCTCCAACACCTGCACTACCACCACCATCGCCTGAATTAGCTCTCATTTTGCTCTCCTTAGAGGTTATTAATTAGACATTAAAGGGACTTCATTCAACTGATTTCGAAGTGGAACCCCCACCATATGGAGTGGGTAACGTGTCAAGGGACTCAGAGGGAGAGCCTCCACTAGGGGACATCACTAGAGAACTACAAAAGATAAAACTCCTAGAGTTTCTCGGGGGTCGTGCAAGTGAACGTGCAAAGGTCTTGTTGGAAAGAATGACATGATTTTTCCCAGACTATGCTTCCACATCAAAGGTAAAGATAGTGATATTTCAGTTGAGGGATAATGCCTTGAACTGTTGGGGTAACCTAGAGAGGAAGTTGTAAATTATTCTAGACACCGTCTCATAGGAACTTTTTGAGGAAGGTTCCAGAGGAAATATTTGTCAGCATACTATGAGGAACAATAGGTTGGAGCATTTCATGCTCTAGTTCATCATAATAGGACCGTGTAAGAGTACGAGATCAGGTTCATGGAGTTAATAATATATGTCTTGTACATGGAAATCGATCAACGACAGGTAGAACATTTTGTGTATGGGTTAAACCCTAAGATAAGGGGCATGTTACATATGTGGAAACCATAATAAGTAGCTGAAGTAGTTGAAAATTCATGTTACACAGAAGAACATATGAGCTGAAATAGAGGTATGATATCAACCATTCCATAACATGTAGGATTCGTGGGGAAGGCCCCTACGACGTTCTCCAGGGGAGGAAGCTCTAGGCCACCTCCTTATAGAAATAGAGTCACTCCTAGAGCACTTACATCAGGTGTTTCAATGGCAGTGAGTACAACATCCCACTCATCGCCAACGATGTAGGAAGGTCCACGACCTTCTCAGGGAGAAGCAAGTAGGGGCAGGGGTGCAAGGGGAAGGAATTAATTTTAGATATCGTCATTGGGTAGTGTGCAAGTTACAACTCATGTTACTTGTTGGGGGTGTGTAGGACCTCATTACCGGTGTGATTATCTAGAGTCAAAAGAAATATTTGTGCATAGAGAAGGAAAGGCCCCAATGGGAAGAGAAAGTAGTAGCCACCAGATTTATGAAATTGTTAATAACCTCCAGGCAGATCATATCTCCATTGTGATGGAGTCATTAGGTACACTAAACCATGTCAATGTTAAAAAAAATATATATTCTGGTGCTACAGATAGTTTCATTTCACCTTGTACATTAGAAAAGTGTGGGTTGGCAGCCTAGATGAATTTAAACAAGTCAAGATGTCTTTAGGGGAAAAACAATTGGTAGGAACTAGCGTTGATAATTGTCTAGTAGACCTTCTTGTCTGTATTACTAGGTTGAATGTGTACGTAATTTCTCTAGGGATGTATGACGTAATCATCGGAATGGACTGGTTAGAAGCCCATCGATATTTGGTACATTGTTTCGCGAAGAGGGTGCTTTGTGTTGATGATGAACGGAGGTTAGTAGATATACATGGTGAATGAAGGAAGGTGTCTCTATGCTTTATCTCAACCATGAAGTTTAAACGTTGCATGAGGGAAGGTTGCCAATTATATGTAGTGGAAGAAATCAATGAAGGGAAAGGAACCTCCATGGATCTATATCCAGTATTGTCGGAGTTTAAGGATTGTTTTCTAAAAGATTTGTGGGGATTACTTCCTGAGAGGGAGCTTGATTTTACCATTCAGCTAAAACCCGGTGCAGAGCTAATTTCCAAGACACCATATAGGATGACGACACCAAAAATTTGTGAGTTTCATATGCAGTTGAAGGAACTACTTGGCTTAGGGATAATAAGTCCTAATGTCTCACCTTCAGTTTCACCAGTAATTTTTGTCAAGAAGAAGGATGGTTCCTTACGAATGTGTATAGATTACAAGGACTTTAATCGTGCTACAATGAAAAATAGGTACCCAATGCCATAGATAGATGACCTCTTTGATTAGATGAAAGGAGCACCAATTTTCTCAAAAAATTGATGTGCGATCAGGGTATCACCAGTTAAGGATTAAGGGAGGCAATGTTCCTAAAATTACCCTTCGAACTTAGTTTGGTCATTAGGAGTTTGTTTTAGTACCTTTTGGTTTGAAAAATGTGCCAACAGTATTCATGAGTCTCATGAATGGTGTATTTCGAAAGTACATAGACCGCTTTGTATCGGTCTTTCTGGATGATATCCTCATCTATTCCAAGAATGAAAGAGAGCACAAGGAACACTTGCGAGTGGTGTTGTCGTTCCTTAGAGAGAACAAATTGTATGGAAATTTTTTGAAGTGTTCTTTCTTCCAGAAAGAAATTCACTATTTAGGTTATATCATTTCAGGTGAAGGAATCTCTGTGGACCCAGAAAATTTAAATGCCATTATGGAATGGCTAGTGCCGAAAAATGCTCATGAGGTAATAAGATTCATGGGGCTAGCGAGTTATTATTGGAGGTTTGTTGAAGGGTTCTATAAAATACTGAAACCCATCACCACCTTTCAGTGCAAGGAGGTTAGGCATGAATGAATAGAAGAATGTGATATTTTATTCATCGAGCTTAAGAGGTTACTAACTAGTGCACCAATTCTACGAGTGTTTTATATGGAAAAAGACTTCACACTCTGCACGAATGCCTCGAAGAAATAATTGGGGGTCGTTCTAATGCAGGATGGGGGAATTATAATGTATGTGTGAAGAAAGTTGAAGCAACATGAGGAGCTTTACAGTACTCATGATTTAGAGTTGGTGGTTGAAATGCTAGCTCTCAAGCTTTGGAGTAATTATCTAGTGGGGTGAAGCTTTGAGCTCAAAACAAACCATGAAATATTAAACCATATCTTCACCCAAAGGGATCTTAATGCTAGGCAGAAGCGATGCAGTGATTTTATGAGTGAGTACGATTTTGGAATTTCATATATCAAGGGAAAGGAGAATGTGGTTGTGGATGCCTTGAGCAGGAGACCATGTGTTTTCTCCTTGGTACCCTTAAAATTTAAACTGAGGGAGTGTGTGTTGGGAAAACTTCTTGGAGATAGTTGGTATTTAAAGGTTACTTCAACCCTCTAGAGTGGGAGACAAGTAGATAAAAAGTATGAAGGATATAGCCTGGAAGTACAAGGATTTTTAAGATATCAGGGAATTATGTACATCCCCGAATAAGGGGATATTTGAAGCATCATACTCAAGGAATCTCATAGAGTAATTTATTGTGCAAATCCAGGTGTGAAGAAGATGTATGCAGACATGAGGAAGCTTTTCTTCTGGGTTGGCATGAAGCGTGATGTAGTACATTTCATCTCTAAGAGCCTAGAGTATCAACAAGTGAAAGATGACCACCACAACCCGAAAACTCTCCTACAACTGCATGATGTTCCTATGTCCAAGTGGGAAGTCATTAATATGGATTTCTTTTGTGGGATTTCCACTCACATCGCATAGACACAATGTCGGTCTTGTGATAGTTGATAAGTTTACCAAGAGTTCTCATTTTATTTTGGTTAGAGACACTTATGATGTCACTAATGTGGCACACGTGTTTATAAGTGAGGTCATCCGTCTGCATGGGTTACTCAAGAAGATCATTTTAGATAGGGAATCTTGATTCACATCTAAATTTTGTACAAGTTTCCAATCAGCGTTGGGAACTCAGTTGAACTTAAGGACAACATATCACCCCGAAATAGATGGGAAACCCAGAGATTTAATAGGTTTATGGAAGAAATTCTTAGGATGTATGTCATGGATAATCAAACACATTGAGAGAAGTACCTACCTTTAGTAGAGTTTACCTACAATAAAAGTTTTCATAGCTCCATTGGAATACCACCCTATGAAGCTCTGTATGGAAGGTCATGCAGGACACCTTTGAGTTGGGAAAGGTTAGAATATTGAGTGACAGTCAGGCCAGAATTGATTCAAGAGATGGAGGAACATGTGATTTAGAGTAGGCAGTGAATAAAGGAAGCACATGATAGACAAAAAAATTATGTTTATGCACATAGGATTCACCAAATTTATAAAGTGGGAGATTGAGTTTTCATTCGTATTAGGCCTAATAAGAGTACCATTCAGTTTGGGAAGGGGGAAAAGTTGTCACCTCGATTTATAGGATCATTTAAAATCCAAGAGAGAATTGGATCTGTTTCCTATCATCTTGTACTGCCACCTCACTTTCATAAAACTCATAATGTTTTTCATGTATCTGTTCTACATCATTATGTTACTAACGAATCACATAAATTGAATTGAAAGGAATTTTAGGTATCAGATGTGGGAACCATCACGGTCAAACCATTACGCATATTGGACCGTAGGGTCCGACATCTCAAGAATTGTTTGGTAGACCAAGTTAAGTTCCAGATGGACAAATATAGCCCATGATATGCTACTTGGGAGGATGCATAGACGTTACAAAGAGATAATCCCTCACTTTTTCGACCACCTCAAGAATATGTTTTCCCGAAGGTTGGGTGTATTTAATGCCACCTTTTGACTTAGACAAATATAATTACTTAACGATTGATCATCTTTATTTTCTATTCACTGTGAAACTGTTAATGATAGGGTTGAACTTTTAAGACATATGAACCTATCTGAATGTCAATTCTATGAGTGTTTAACTTTATTTCAATTATGATGGATATTATGAAATCTATTTCTAACTTGAAAATTTTGACATTTAAAGTTGTTGGTACATGGATAATGGATTGATATTATGATTAAATGCATTTACATGAATATAATGCATGTATATGTATGGGTTTATGTTATAGATTAATCTCCAAGTCAATAGGCTATGAAATATCTAGAGAATAATGATGATAAAAGGTTGATGTCGAGAACATCGACCAGGAAGCAGTATGGTGTGAATCTTGTATGTGAAATTATATTGGTTCAAATGCATTTCTATGATGTCTAGACAAGTACAAGTGTTTTAGGTGGCGATACTGCCTAAAACTGAATATACGATGACAAAATTCCCAGCAACACAGTACCACTGTATGGTCCATGGTAGGTTGTTCACCCTAGTTCTATTAGGAGGGGTGGAAGAATTTCCCACCATGTATCCTCTGAAACATGGAGTCATGGGAGGATGATGTTAGCTCATTCTCCCCTAGATATGTCATGATGACTTCCAAATTCCTGTTGGGGAAGCTTGGTCAAGAGAGTTGATACTTTCTCTTATGAGTTCTATCTAGAGTTAGGTCAATATAGTTGATGCTCCAAGATAGTTCATTAGAGGAAGGATAGGGATATAATATGGAAGTATGTTAGGGAGGAAGGATGACTACAAGTAGTTGAGAGTGTGTGGGGATTTCTCTTTATGGTAGAATTTCTGGATCTCCTCGTTTTGATTTTTTTTATATATCTATGTTTATATTTTCTTAACTGAACTGCAATGATCTAAGTGAATGATGTTTGTGCTAAATTATTATAATTGAGGGATTTCAAAAACATTTTAAATGGTCTACTATATTTTATTAAATGAATGGTAATGTTGATTGGATTAGACGCATACAAGAATTACTTTATTAGTGATAAGTATTTCCATTAATGAATGTGCGAGACCTGATTGTGCTAGGTACACATGCATGCCTTGCACATGTACACTAGTATAGATAACTGTTTTAAATTGATGATGTTGTTTATTTGATGTGGATGTATGAATTATGTGTCATTATCCTTGTATTGTAAATTACTCTAAGTTCGGGACGAATTTTCTTGAAGGGTGGGTGTATGTAAGAATCCAATTTGATCAATTATTTATCATAGTTTTTAATTTAAATTTAATTAATTATTAAAATAAATTAAATGAGTCTTTTTATTATTTTATTATTAAAAGGTAGGTGAAGTAATTAATGGGGGGTTAAAGTTGTTGGGGAATTAGGGGGGTGGGGGGTGTAAGGTTGTTGGGGAATTAATGAGGGGGATTTGAGAGAGGAGGATAAGGAAGAGGGTCTTTGTTTTGGGGAAAAATTGGAGAAGAAGGAGGAGGAATAAATTTTTAAGGAGATAAGATAGAAGGAGAAAATTGGAAGAAAATTTGTTTTTGGAACTCTCACAGGGAACTGTTGTCGCTGGGAACTTTCGGATCAGGGGCTAGGAATCCACAAGGATTCCTGGAGCTAGGGAGCCCAAGAGGTTGTTCCTAGTTGGTTGGGAGTTTAATATTCAGTTGGACAGTTTGGGAAAGAACAACAACAGGTAAACCAAGGGTTGAATCAGCCAAGCTACAGGTTGAGGTATGCATTTTACCTGTTGAACTGTTATCATTATGTTGTTGTTTTTGATGTTAGTATGTTGTTATTGTTATTATTATGTTGTTGTTTATTCCTGGTATAAGAAAATCATGAAATAAATTCTAAACTGAATTTCATTCATTTCAGTAGGAGATTATAGAAAATATTTATTTATTTTGAGTCCTAGAAATGGGAGGCCTTACACTTCAATAAATATTAAATGTTATATTTTTCCTTGTAATGACCCCATCGTTACGACAACAAGCGAAGCAATTTTTATTTTTATTTTCATTTTTTTTTTCAGGAGTTAAGAGGCAAGAAGGCGATGATGACAACAGTTTAATCACACCACTGACGATGAAGGATGGCACGTAGTCCAGGCAACAAGTTACTATGACACCACACACCGCCTCAAGACAACTGGTAAACATGCGCAAAATAACAAGGAGGACGACTACCCTTCCGATGCAAACACAACCATGTCTACAAGCTAAGGGAGAACACCCACATCCTGACATAATGGCCCAGACGAACAAATAATAGAACCTCAAGGCACGTGTACCTAATGCTTGAAGGCGTTCGGCCCTTGTAACAAGAGCAACATGCACGCTCGTCAGAACTCACACAAAAGAACCTACTCCATCCAAGATCTCGTTTGTCGCTATCCCCAGGGCACACCATGATCCCCTCATCAGGAATCATGCCATTCCCTGGGTGATAGATGTGTCAATAACCTTGGTGCAAAATAAAAGGGACCAAGACTCAAGAAAACTCCGATGAGCTAGGAACCGAATACTGACTAGGAGACTATACCTACCCCACACAAAGGTTGACGAGACACAAGAGGACAAAGACAAGGGGTGATGCCAGCCCACATGACATCATCCCCACCCCCACCAATCACCCAGTCTAATCGGTCTAAGATTACATTCAATTTTAACAAGGGTTCCATTCTAACGGGAGACGTCAAGTTATAATTAGACAATAATGCGTCTGCTAAATAAATGTTTATACAATTAATTTTTCAAATCTAAGTGGTCAATACTAAAACCATAATTATAAATTCCCTCTATCCTTAATAAAAATTCAATCCAACGAGTCTAAAGTTTGCAATCCATTCCTTACTTACCAATCAAATTTTAATCTTTAACACAACCTAATCGGTCAAGTCTATGTTAATCCAAATTCTCCGCCCAACTAGACATTAACTTAAATAACAACATTTACAATGTTAAAGTAGAATTCTATCATTATAACACTTATGAACAATTAAATCTGAACATGTAGTCTACTTATATTGACCGAAATAACAATACTATCTATTTAATAATATTAGAAGGAAACTACTAACTATTAGCAGGGATGGAGCAATTTACCAAGGAAATTAACATAGTGGTTACTTAACAATTAATATAGAAATAACAAGGCAATTACATGACCATTAACATGACAGTTAAAAGAGAACTAACAAGGTAGATTACATGATTGTTGTCATAACAAGTAATACAACAATAGAAAGGCATTTAGGGAGTTAGTTAGCATTTAATTCGTTGTGTCATTTAATCCAAACAATGAATATGTTGGCCATTTACATTGTTGTAGCAATTGTTCTGGCAATTAATATGACCATTACATAACAATGAATCTAGCAATAACAAGGCATTTAACTCAATGTTATCCATTTTATTTGCTGGCAAAAATCAAGGCATTTAATGCGACCATTACATAGCAATGAATCTAGCAATAGTAAGGCATTTAACTAACTGTTATCCATTTAATTCGCTGTGGAAAAATTAGCAAAAACACAGTGCCCACATGGTGGCCAATCGTGCCTTGTCGATAAAAACTCAACAATAAAAGGAAAATGTATCCAATCAACATAAACGAAGTCCATCATTCAAGGGAAAACACAATCAAGGTTTGAAGGCAAAATCGTGGTCATTACTGCAAGTCATTTATTAATTGAATAGAAAAAAAAGGGTGGGCGAATTCAACATGCACAAAGTCAATTTTTATTTACCAAAATAGTTGTCCTTCCGGAAAGTGAATTTAATATTTAAAAGGATAAATTCATGGGTGATTTCCACAGCAACTCAGTCCATTGTTGGAAAGCAAAACCATGGGAATTTAAAACAATAATCTTAGTCTCATTTGAAAGAAAAAACGTGGGCATTTAAAACAGCAAACTCAGTCTCATTTGAAAGCAAAAACGTGGGCATTTAGAAAAACAAACTCAGTCTCATTTGAAAGAAAAAACATGGGCATTTAAAACAGTAAACTCAGTCTCATCTGAAAGAAAAAACACGGCCAATTAAAACAACAATCTCGGTCTCTTTTGAAGGCAAAACGTGGGCATTTAAAACAACAAACTCAGTCTCATTTGAAAGCAAAAACATGGGCAATTTTAAATGGCAATCATTGTCTCATTTGAAAGCAAAACGTGGGCATTTAAAACGACAATCTTTGGAAAAATTTAAAAGAAAAAATGTTTTTCCATTTCAAGGATACCAATACCAAATGAAAACATGAATCAATTTTTTTTTCCATTTCCCGAATTCCAATACAAAATGTAGACATGAATCAATTCGTTTTTCCATTGCCAGAATACAAATACAAAATGCAGACATGAATCAATTCGTTTTTTCATTGCCAGAATATAAATACAAAATGAAGACATGAATCAATTCGTTTTTCCATTGCCAGAATACCAATACAAAATGAAGACATGAATCAATTTGTTTTTCCATTGCCAGAATACAAATACAAAAGGAAGACATGAATCAATTCATTTTTCCATTGCTAGAATACAAATACAAATTGCAGACAACAGTAAGAGAATCGAAAGAATGCAATCATCCAAGGACAACAACGGAGGTAGATGACTTATAGGTTCATCCTTTTCTCATCATCCTCACATAGAAAGGCAGGGAATTGAGATCCATAGGCATATTAACATCTAAGCGACGACCGTAGATCAGGCTCCTGGCCGACTTCCCAGGTGAGGACTGATGAGCTAGGGATGATAGGCAAAACCACCACAATGGTCACAATCAAACACCACAAGGAGATCAAGACATGCGGGGAAAAGAAGTCCATGGTAGTCAATCAATCATCGATCTAGGCTATGAAGGAAATCCATTCATCAATCTGGATAATCAATTTACTTACTCCATTAAACATGCAGATCCAAGCATAAATCCTACAACAATATACCATACAAAAATGAAGAGAGCATACCATTGCCTGATCGCCCCCTCTGAGTGACGTCCCACCCGTTCTGTGAAACTCCTACTTGCCAACTAGATAGACTTCACCTGTACCTCCCAGCCAATGCTAGGGGTACTCTTCTTCCCCCTTAGCCCCCCGAGCCGCAAAGGGGCCACACACACTATCCATAGATTCAGCTAGCATAATTTAGACTTAGACCTTAAATTTTTGTACTGGGCGACATTTTATTAGGGAATTTGTTTTTAAAAATTCTTAACACATTATTCGTCCTAAGGCCATCTAGGTTCATTCATTTATCATCAACAATGTGATGTTCCCTTCAGGATGCACTAGGTGCTCCAAGGGTGCCACTCGCCTTAATTTGTTTCCCTTGCGCGACGTGCCCTTCAGGACGCACTATGTGCTCCAAGGGTGCCACTTACTTCTTTCCATTTTTCTTGTGCGACGTGCCCTTCAGGACGCACCACGTGCTCCAAGGGTGCCACTCGCCTCTTGACTGATTTGGTGGACATAAAAAAATCCCTGGAGTCAATACTTCGTGAGGTGAACTTGTGGGAGACTAAGGGCCTCTAAGGAATAAGGCCCCCGCCTTATTGCACGCCCCTTAGAATCATCGTGAGTGACTATCGCAGTCTTCCCTCATGACATCATGGGTCCTCTCGAACTAGGTAAATGTTAACCTACAATTTGATCCACGACGGGAATTCTAGTAGGTTGTGGCAAGGTTGTTGTCCACACCTCTCCCTCAACATCTCTGGTAGTCGTGCGTGACCCCTTTAATCCACATGTGAGTTTGGTCGGAAAACTATCATCATCTTGTATCATCAACGAATCATGTCAGAATATATCCATATCATATCATCTAATCAGATGCACTAATATCACAGTAAAACAATCAAACCCCATTAGTACACTCCCCGACTCGATCCGAAGTCCAAGGGGTTACATCAATGCCTCTGCATCCTCTAGGTCCAAAATCATACACACTCAGTAAAACTGAGTCAATAGCACATGTCTATGCCAATGCAATAAAACAACATTTCATCAACCCATAATGCCTCATAATCAAAATCAAATGTTTTAATAGCATAATAATCCGGATCACTTGCGAGTAAGTGTCCTCAAAGAATAAGTTCGCTCAGTGCACCAGAGCGGGATGTTACATACACCCCCTCTTGGTTTAAACTTTGTCATGAAGTTTCATAGTATAAGTGTCGAAATAATGTGTATCACAGTATCATAATTCTATCTATCAAACAAAAATGGAAACTGCTGGCGCATATCATATGCGTCCTTCCAGGTCGTCGAGTGCGGAATATAGTTGTCCCACTGGACCTTGACCTGATCTACTATTCGACATCGTAGCTATCGAACGCGATGATCCAAGATGTGGATCGACTCAGTCGTGAGCGCCCCCTCGTCTAATACCTGCAAGGAACTCATGTCAATAACATGTGTAGGATCACTAATATAATGTCTCAAATAGATACATGAAAAACATCGTGCATACGCCTCAAAGAATTAGGCAAGGCTAGTCTATAGGCCACATGCCCCTTTCTCTCCACAATCTCGAAAGGTCCCATGAACCTAGGAGAGAGTTTATCTCCCTATCCAAACTTGATCGAACTCTTATGTGGTTTAACCCTTAAGAAGACTCGATCTCCAACCTTGTAACTACGGTCGACACGGTGCGCATCGGCATAACTCTTCTGTCGATCATGCGCTTCTTTAATCCTATGTCTTATCATTTGCATTTTCTCTTCCATTTCTTGGATCTCTTTTGCTCCCACCAGGACCCTATCCTCAAGCCGATCCCAACTCAAAGGCGTCTGACACGGTCACCCGTAAAGAAACTCGAAAGGCACCATCTTAATGGTGCCTTGGTAACTATTGTTATAAGTGAATTCCACTAGTGCTAAGAATTCTTCCCAACGCTTTTGTTGGTCCATCACGTACATGCGCAACATGTCCTCCAAGGTCTGGTTCGTTTGTTTGTTCTACCCATCAGTTTTCGGGTGATACGCAGTACTAAAGTTAAGTTGGGTTCCCAAGGCCTCTTGGAAACTTGTCCAAAATCATCCATTAAACACCGATCCTCGATTAGATATAATCCTCTTAGGCATGCCATGCAGCCTCACAATATCACTGATGAAAACTCTAGCTATGTCAGGTTCTTGATACATCATGTGCATAGGAATAAAGTGAGCACTCTTCGTCAGAGTGTCTACTAATACGAAAATCAATTCATGTCTCCTTGTCGTCAGTGGAAATCCAACAATAAAATCCATCGAAATAACCTCCCATTTCGATTCTGGAATAGCGTGTGGCTGTAGTAATCCTGTTGGGTGTCTATGTTCAGACTTTACTCGCTGACATTCTAGACATTTTGCCACATAGTTGACTATGTCTGCTTTCAATCCCTTCCAGAAGAATAAGGGTTTTAGGTTTTCCCTGATCTTCGTGACTCCTGGGTGAGCCATGTAGATGGATCTATGAGCCTCTCTTAGGATCAGCATCCTCAACTTGTCGTTCGGCGATACATAAATCCTATTTTTAAAACTCAATAAACCATCGCTATCAAACAAAAATCCTTCAAATCTAGGTTCCATCATTGTGTTTTGTCTAATAAAACCCTCAACCTCTTTTTACCATTCATCGTCATGCATCTGCCATTCTGTTCACTATTCCTTTTATGTAAGTAATCTCGAAGTTGTACTTGCTAAGCAATTCCGACCAACGTCATTGTCGCGCATTCAGGTCGCTTTGCATAAAGATGTGTTGTAGTCCATAGTGGTCAGTCTTTAGTTCAAATTTTCATCTAACAAGGTAGTGTCTCCAAACTTTCAAGGCATATACAATGGCTAACAACTCCAAATCATGCGTCGCATAGTTCTCCTCATGCCTTCTCAGTTTCCTCAAGATGTAAGAGATCACTCATCCATTTTGCATCAATACTTCGCCTAAGCCTTCCTTGGATGCATCAGTGCATACCAAGGAGTCCGCGTCCATGTCAGGGACCGTTCGTATCGGTGTTGTTTTCAACAAATCCTTGAGCCTCCGAAATGCTTCCGTGCATTTCTTGGTCCAAACAAATTTCTTGTTTTTCTTCTGCAATTCCATGATTGGATTTGCTATCTTTGAAAATCCCTTGAAGAACCATCGATAGTATCCTGCTAAACCCATGAAGCTATGAAATTTTGGGACATTCGTCGGCATAGGCCATTCCATAATATCCAAGACCTTCGTTGGATCCACAACGATGCCTTCACCGAAGATAACATTCCCTAAGTAGTGAATCTTCGATTGATAAAATGATCATTTGGACAACTTCCCATACAATTTATGCTCCTGCAAACACTATAGTACGAAGCGCAAGTGCTCGTCATGATCCTTCATCATCCGAGAGTAAATCAAAATATCGTCAATGAATACTTGGATGAACTTGTCCAAGTACTCGCGGAAGACCCCGTTCATCAAACTCATAAATACCCCTGGGGTGTTTCTTAGTACAAACGGTAAAACAGTAAACTCATAATGTCCAAACCTCATCTTAAAGGAAGTCTTAGGGACATCATCTTCCTTAATCCATAACTGGTGATACCCTGATTGCAAAACGATCTTTGAGAACACCGTTGTGCCCTTCATCTGATAGAACAGATTATCAATCCTCGGCAACAGATATTGATTCTTGATCATGGCCTTATTCAATTGACGGTCATCAATGCAGAGCCTCCATGTCCCATCCTTCTTTCGTATGAAAATAACAGACGCACCCCATGGTGACACACCTGGACGTATCAGTCCCAGGTCCATCAATTCCTTCATCTTCATTCTCAACTCTTGTAACTCTGATGTTGACATCCAATAAGGCATTCTAGATATTGGTTGAGTCCCCTGTTTTAGGTCTATAGTAAACTCCAATTCCCTCTCCGATGAAATCCCAGGTAACTCCCCTACAAAGATGTCTGCAAACTCTCTCACCACCGAAAGGTGTTCTAGACCTTCTGCTACTCCCTTCTCGTTTAATGCAAGGATATCATAAAGCTTACACCACTTGCGCATGCTCTTCCATAGCTGCAAGGAAGAGATGAATCTCAGGGAAACTCCCTGGTTCCGAACTACAATCACTTGTCTTTTTACCTCATCATCGACCAAGCTCAACCGTTTCATCTTACAGTTAAGTATCACCTCATGCGATTCCAACCAGTCCATACCAATCACGATGTCATAAGATCCTAATACCATGATGTACAAGTTGGACCTGGTGACAAACTCTCCCAGGTTAAGGGTACAACCATCTCTTTGTTTGGCTCCCGAAGCCATCTCTATGAAGCTAAAATCACCATGTTCAATTTCCTTTACCTTAATCCTTTTTAGTGCTGCACCAGGATCTATCAACATACTAAGGGTCTAGTCAATGACGATACCCGACGTCTCGATCACATTCGACTAGTGCTCTACCTGGCGGTTATTCACCGCTGCATAAATTCGATGGGCCTTGCCCATATCTCCCACGGTAGGGGGTTCAGCTGATCTAGATGCTCTAGTCCTCTCCACCGGGAAGTCGCGCTGGTAGTGTGGCTCCCCACACATCCAACACCCCTTCTTCGGTCCAGTGCTCCTGTTACCCGAAGTAGAAGATGAACTCTAACAATAAGGACAAACTCAAACTTCTTGACTTTAAGTTTCTAGGTAACTTGGTGCAGAGCATATTGAAGCAACTCCAAAATAGGCCTTGTACTCGGGCACCATGCGACTACCTCGTTGCAAGGGATCGAACTCATTGAGTTGATGCTCAATGAATTCCTTAGAAACATACCTCTCCTGGAACCATCCCTTGAACAAATCCCATGACACGTCGCCAACGGCCATGTTCAAAAGGGGCAGGAGCATCTTCTACCATAAAAGAGTGCTCCCCTTTAGTCCAAAGACCACCATGTGGACCTTCATGTTGGAGGTCGTAAACGTGAAGTGTGAATCACACGCCTTTCTCTACAACTATGATTCGACGACACCATCGTCCGTGACACTTGTGGACACTAGAACTCATCTCTCTTGAGATCTCGGAGGATGCTAACGATACTAGCTATTGAGCGTTGTGGACCCTCAGGGGCACCCTCTAAATGCGATCTCCACGAGGACACGTTAAGGTTTTTACTTAACGAAAAGGTTAATACTCACTAGTTTATTGCATTTGAAAGCCTGGCGATCCATAGTCGCAGGGTTGAACACGCTCTAATACCATATGTAACGACCCCATCTTTACGACAACAAGCGAAGCCGTTTTTTTTTTTTCATTTTTTTTTCTTCTGGAGTTAAGAGGCAAGAAGGCGACGACGAAAAAAATTTAATCACACCACTGACAATGAATGCTAGCACGCAGTCCAGGCAACAAGTTACTATGACACCACACACCAGCTCAAGACAACTGGAAAACATGCGCAAAATAACAAGGAGGACGACTACCCTTCCAATGCAAACACGACCATGCCTACAAGCTAAGGGACAACACCCCCATCCCGACATCATGACCTAGACGAGCAAATACTAGAACCTCAAGGCATGTGGACCTAACACCTAAAGGCGTTCGACCCTTGTGCCAAGAGAAAACTACACGCTCGTCATCACTCACACAAAAGAACCTACTCCAACCAAGATCTCGTTCGCCACTATCCCCAGGGTGCACCATGATCCCCTTGTCAGGAATCATGTCGTTCCCCGAGTGATAGATGTGTTAATAACCTTGGTGCAAAATAAAAGGGACCAAGACTCAAGAAAACTCTGATGAGCTAGGAACCGAATACTGACCAGGAGACTATCACTACCCCACACAAAGGTTGATGAGACACAAGATGATGAAGAAAAGGGGTGACTCCAGCCCACACAACATCATCCCCACCCCCACTAATCAAGCAGTCTAACCGGTCTAAGATTACATTCAATTTTAACAAGGGTTCCATTCTAACGGGGCACGTCAAGTTACAATTAGACAATAATGCGTTAAATAAATAAACGTTAATACAATTAATTTTGCAAATCTTTGTGGTCAATACTAAAACCATAATTATAAATTCCCTCTATCCTTAATTAGATATCAATCCAGCGAGTCTAAAATTTGCAATCCATTCCTTACTTACCAATCAAATTTTAATCTTTAACACAACCTAATCGGTCAAGTCTATGTTAATCAAAATAATCCACCTAACTAGACATTAACTTAAATAACAACATTTACAATCTTAAAGTAGAATTCTATCATTATAACACTTATGAACAATTAAATCTCAGCATGTTGTCTAGTTATATTGACCGAACTAACAATACTATATGTCTAATAATATTAGAAGGAAACTACTAACTACTAGCAGGGCTGGAGCAATTTATCGAGGAAATTAACATAGTGGTTACTTAACAATTAATATAGAAATAACAAGGCAATTACATGACCATTAACACGATAATTAAAAGCGCACTAACAAAGTAGTTTACATGACTATTGTCATAACCAATAATACAACAATAACAAGGCATTTAAGGTGTTAGTTAACATTTAACTCGATGTGTCATTTAATCCAAAGAATGAATCTGTTGGCCATTTACATTGCTCTAGCAATTGTTCTGGCAATTAATATGACCATTACATAAAAATGAATCTAGCAATAACAAGGCATTTAACTCATTGTTATCCATTTTATTTGCTGGAAAAAATCAAGGCATTTAATGTGACCATTACATAGGAACGAATCTAGCAATAGTAAGGCATTTAACTAGCTAATATCCATTTAATTTGTTGTGGAAAAATTAGTAAAAACGCAGTGCCCACATGGTGGCCAATCATGCCCAGTCAACAACAACTCAACAATTAAAGGCAAACGTATCCAATCAATATCAACGCATTCCATCACTCAAGGGAAAACACAGTCACAGTTTGAAGGTGAAATCGTGGTCATTACTGCAAGTCAGTTATGAATTGAATAGCAAAAAAAAGGGTGGGCGAATTCAACATGCACACAGTCAATTTTTATTTACCAAAACCGTGGACATTCTGGCAAGTGAGTTTAAGATTTAAAAGGCTAAATTCATGGGTCATTTCTACAACAACTTAGTCCATCGTTGGAAATAAAAAACGTGAGCATTTAAAATGACAATCTTAGTCTCATTTGAAAGAAAAAACGTGGGCATTTAAAAAAACAAACTCAGTCTCATTTGAAAGGAAAAATGTGGGCATTTAGAACAACAAACTCAGTATCATTTGAAAGAAACAATGTGGGCATTTAAAACAATAAACTCAGTCTCATCTGAATTCAAAAATGTGGGAAATTAAACAACAATCTCGGTCTCATTTGAAGGCAAAACGTGGGCATTTAAAACAACAAACTCAGTCTCATTTGAAAGCAAAAACGTGGGCAATTTTAAACAGAAATCTCTGTCTCATTTGAAAGCAAAACGTGGGAATTTAAAATGGCAATCTTTGGCAACATTTAAAAAAAAAAAGTTTTTCCATTTCCAAGATACCAATACCAAATGCAAACATGAATCAATTTGTTTTTCCATTGCCCGAATACAAATACAAAATGCAGACATGAATCAATTCATTTTTCCATTGCCAGAATACAAATACAAAATGAATACATGAATCAATTCATTTTTCCATTGCCAGAATACCAATACAAAATGTAGACATGAATCGATTCATTTTTCCATTTCCAGAATACAAATACAAAATGCAGACATGAATCAATTCATTTTTCTATTGCAAGAATACCAATACAAAATCCACACATGAATCAATTTGTTTTTCCATTGCCATAATACAAATACAAAATGCAGACATGAATCAATTCATTTTTCCATTTCCAGAATACAAATACAAATTGTAGACAATAGTAAGATAACCGAAAGGATTCAATCATCCAAGGACAACAACGGAGGTAGACGACGGATAGGTTCATCCGTTGCTCATCATCCTCGCACAGAAATGTAGGGCATTGGGATCCATAGGTCTATTAACACTGAAGCACCAACCATAGATCAGGCTCCTGGCCATCTGCCCAGGCGAGGATTGGTGAGCTAGGGATGATAGGAAAAACCACCACAATGGTCACAATCAAACACCACAAGGAGGTTAAGACATGCGGGGAAACAAATGCCATGGGAGTCAATCAATTATCGTTCTAGGCTATGAAAGAAATTCATTCATCAATCTAGACAATCAGATTACTTACTCCATTAAACATGCAAATCCAAGCATAAATCCTACAACAATCTACCATACAAAAATGAAGAGAGCGTACCATTTCCTGATCGTCTGCTCTGAGTGATGTCCTGCATGCTCTAGGAAACTCCTGCTTGTCGACTGGTGATACTTCATCGGTACCTCCCATCCAATTCTAGGGGTAATCTTCTTCCCCCTTAACCCCCCGAGCCGCAAAGGGGCCACACACACTATCCATGGATTCAACTAGCTACCAGCTTGCCTCGCAAGGCCGAGCTACCACTCCTCACCGAGTTGGGTATCCCAACTCCCATAAGCTAAGTTAGTCAAGTAGAGATTTTTGTAGTGTAACATTACACAAACATAAGAGATCCTTCATCCTTGTCCTCCCTCCATTATATAGAGTTTCGAAGTCCCTTACTTTCCTAAAATCTCATTTAATTAACTTTTCAAAAATTAAATCCTAGAAATTCCTCCCCGTACAAGTGTCACCCATCCCCTTCATTCCTCCATAA
Source organism: Picea engelmannii (assembly GCA_009831015.1). NCBI lineage: Eukaryota > Viridiplantae > Streptophyta > Pinopsida > Pinales > Pinaceae > Picea > Picea engelmannii. Next base: position 1,887,373 of record ML778208.1, read on the forward strand.
ATTAATTTCTTTTATCAATTAAATTACCTCATTTCCCTCACCCACCTAGAGTCACTCCTAGAATTGCTCCTAGGTGTCCCCAAATTCTCTTACATGTTTTAATGACTTTCCCCATTATCAATTCGCTAGTTTAGTTTTAAATTAGAAAGTTCTTAATGGTAGATACCTTACTAAGTTTGACTTTCTGTTTTTTCCCTTGGGTTTCCCTTTTCTTCTTATGTTTCCCTCCTTTCCTAGTTTCCTAAATATTTTAGATTTCCCTCTTTCCCCTTTTCATTTAGGACTCAAATTGCCAGGTGTAGACATTAACCCCCTTTTTCCTTTTTCCCTTTTTAGTTAATAATTTTAAATTATCATAAATAATAAAACAATTATTTTTTATTTTGTTTAAATTTTACCCTAATAGATTTTTATGAATCATTTTACCTTCTTACCCCCTTATTATTACAAGATTCAACAAAGAGTATAATTATTATTTATGTTTTTTTTTTAAATAGATAGATAAAATTTTACCACTAGAATAATTTAGACTTAGACCTTAAATTTTCGTACTGGGTGACATTTTATTAGGGAATTTTTTTTTTTAAATTCTTAACATGTTATTCATCCTAAGGCCATCTAGGTTCATTCATTTATCATCAACAACACGATGTGCCCTTCAGGATGCACTAGGTGCTCCAAGGGTGCCACTTGCCTTAATTTGTTTCCCTTGCACGACGTGCCCTTCAGGACGCACTAGGTGCTCCAAGGGTGCCACTTGCCTCTTTCCATTTTCTTGCATGACATGCCCTTCAAGACTCACCACGTTCTCCAAGGGTGCGACTCGCCTCTTGGCTGACTTGGTAGACATCAAAAACCCCTGGAGTCAATACTTCGCTAGGTGAACTTGTGGGAGACTAAGGGCCTCTAAGGAATAAGGCCCCCACCTTATTGCGCGCCCCTTAGAATCATCGTGAGTGACTGTTGCAGTCTTCCCTCACAACATCGCGGGTCCTCTCGAACTATGTAGACATTAACCTATAGTTCGAGCCGCGGTGGGAGTGTTAGTAGGTTGTGGCAGGGTTTTTGTCTACAGCTCTCCCTCAACATCTTTGGTAGTCGTGCGTGACCCCTTTACTCCACATGTGAGTCTGGTTGGCAAGCTATCGTCAGCCTGCACCATCAACGAATCATGTCAGAATATATCCATATCATATCATCAAATCAGATGCACTAATATCACAGTAAAACAATCAAACTCTAATGGTACACTCCCCAACATGATTTGAAGTCCAAGGGGTTCCATTGATGCCTCTGCATCCTCGATGTCCAGAATCCTTCACACTCAGTAAAACCGATTCAATAGCACCTGTCTATGTCAATGTAGTAAAACAACATGTCATCAACCCATAATGCCTCATAATCAAAATCAAATGTTTTAATAGCATAATAATCTGAATCACTTGTGAGAAAGTGTCCTCAAAGAATAAGTTCGCTCAGTGTGCTAGAGTGGGATATTGCATTCCTCCAAAAAATGAATCTTTTTAAATAAATATATAATATAAACGAGATATCTTCTATTATTTGGATGAAGCAAACTTACTTTGATAGTTTGGAAAAATATCCATAAATAAATAAATATCCTAAAACATTTTCTCCTCGTTAGTTTGGAAAACATATACGATAATATATGATGAATAATTAAACTTAATATAACTAAATGTATAGGTAATGAATAGTCTTTGTCAAAAAAATAAAGAATAATAGTAGTATTCTTTATGGGAATAAGACAATGATAATAATAAAGTGAAAACATTTAGCATAAAACTTTGTAAAAATAAGGAAAAAAGTAAAGTAAGTGTTAAATGTGGAGTAAAACTTGGTAAAATATAATAAAACAAGGAGAAATGAATTGTGTAGGTATTTTTGTGTGGAAAACAATATAAAGTGTTTGGAGGTTATCAAGAGTGGAGAGGTTAGGATGTGATTGAATAAATGTAAAGTGTATAGAGCTTAGGATGTCTGGGAAGAAATGTAAAGTGTGTGCAGGTTAGAATTGCCTAAAGCAAAGCAGGTAGAGTTCTTGGAAGAAGAGATGATGATTTCCCACAACCTTTAAAATTTCAAAGTATACAATTTTGTCTATCTCAATGTTCCTACAGTTTATCTATGAGGACTTATAAAATATGAAACCATCTTACATATATTCTTTACTAAATTAAGATATGTTTTATATATTAATAATCTATAAGTTTTTAAATTTATTGTATAATAAAATACCCATGTTAATCTATATAAATATAAATATTTAATTTTACAATTAAACCATATACATTTTTTGTTGTATATGGCCTAGAAGTTCAGGCCCACTACGAATCAAAAAAGTGTAACATCCTTCTCTTGCAAGCACATGTTATTGACTTATTCTTTGAGGACACTTGCATGCAAGTGATCCGGTTTTAGTATATGGTTGTTTGTTCGCTTATGTATTATTATGATGATGTTGATGGATTATCATGTTATGTTATTTGATATATATGTATTGATATATGATATTGACGAGTTTCCTCTTAGTGTGCAGAACACTTGACAGATTGAGGATGCCAATGGCATCAATGGATATCCTTGGAATCTGGATCAAGTCAGGGAGTGGACTGTATTGGTTTGGGTATTTTTATTTATGCATATGTGACATATGATCGGGTATATTATGATGTTTTTTAGGGATCATTGACAGTGTTTTGTTGATGGATGCAGGATGATGATTTCTTGCTAATCAGACTCACATAAGGAGTAAAGGGGCCATGCACAACAACCAGATATTGAGGGAGAGGTGTGGTAGCGTCCATGTCATGGCCTACTAGAACTCTTGTCATGGCTCGAATCATAGGTTAACGATTAACTAATTAGAAAGATCCAATATCTACATATGTATTTGTTATTGTTTCACTATCTAGAACTAAAATAGCTTATGAATATTTACCTCGAACTCTGTTTTTGGGAATATGTTTGTGATGCTCTAGTACTAATACTTCCTTTTCTTATCCAACTTCTCCTGAATCAAACACAAAATATGTGAATTCTAAGCACATACAATATATTCTATATTATGTTTTCATTGACATATCCCCTTCTTCTCTTTTTATTCCATTTTGTTTTTTTTTTCCAGATGAAAATTAACTTTGCAATACACAAAAGTACATTGTATATTACATAAAACATAATAGTGAAAAAGTGTTAATTGTATGTAAAATATTGAATTTTCAAAATGCCTACAAATGGAAAATACTTGTGAACTGCAATAGACATTGTAACCAACAATGAATCTTTAGCAGTGTTGATTACAACAAGCTTGTACCTTATGTAGTAATATCTATATGCATTCACACAATATTTAGAACAAGATATTCTAATTTAAATGGAACAACAATTAACAATGTCTGCAACAACCATTGGATGATATTATAGAACTAGAAAAGCATTGGCTTATGGTGCAATAAATTCAAGTGGTTGAGAAGAAGAGACATAAATCATGTTAGGATCATAACATTTGGCACAAGATTTTACAAGAAGGATATTTGTTTTTTTTATATGGAAACAAATTCCTCAAACACCTAGGGAATTTTCACATGTGTTGATTAACCTTATTTCTCCTAGTACACATCAAAAAATCAATTAAATAAAGAGAAAAAGAAAAAAAAAACAAAAAAAGTTTTATGTACAAAAGAATGAGAATAGGATATCAAATACATAATTTTCTTAGGAATTGTTCATTCATAAGCAATGTTTAAACATTTCTAGTTGTATCTTTCAATAAGTAAGAAGTGCGATCAAAGCTTTGTTCAATATGATATGGTGCAATGCATAAGGATTCAAACTTTGAGACAAAACATTTCTTGTCCTTGGACTTGTTCTAAAGTAAAACCCATTGATCTTTTTGCAAATGCCTAGTAATGGAACTATGATCAAAATACTTCGTCACTATTTGTTTTTTGTTTTCCACGCTTTCTAGTCCCTTTTACCTTTATTCTTCTAACTATATAAATTGATAATACCATGATTGAAGATGCGAGGCTTCTTCCATGTATTAATTTTTTGTGGCAATAGATAATTTAGTGGTTTGATCTCCATGTCATATTCTTGAAATATGGTGAGCCATTTTGCCAATCTCCCTTCTCTAAATTATTGGTTGAGAAACATTTATACTAGAGTAAGTCGTACATAATATGTTACCACAAAAAAGGATACTTTCTTATTTTAACTTTTGTAATACCCCTCAAATAAAGTATTTGTCATGTTAATAATTTTCTATGTGGAAAATTTGAAATTAGAATTGTGGAAAAATATAATTGTTATTAATTTATTTATTGTGCAAGATAGTTACTTGCCAAGTGTCCTTAATTACTGGACAGATATAAGAGACAATATTTTTGTTTAATAAACAAAGTGGTATAGAATGAACAACCAAGTTAAAAGAGATGATTATGAATCCATGAATGGGGAAAAAGTTGAAGATAACCCTGGGTATGAAAGGACATGTGTCAGAGGTTAATTTTGATGAATGACACACCCTGAATATAATGGATTTCTAAAGTTGCAAAAATTTTGAAGGAGGGAAAGAGATTGGAAAATAATAAGACCTAGGAAAAATGATGTATACACATGTGTGAGGATGAAGGACGTTTCTTATCATGTGGAAGAGAATGATTCACTAGTAAATTTATGTTAGTGATTAAGAAGAGAACAAATGAAGTTGTTGTGTGAGCATTGAGGTGTTAGGAAACTATTGAAGACACAAAGGCAATGCTAGAATAAGAGGCTCAATCTCATTTTCATAGATTTAGGATCATTCTTGGGGATGACTGGATCAAGTGAATCTGGCTGATCCATTCTAAGGATGGGTGTAACTTGATTGCTCCTTCTATTTTCCCAGGTTTTTATTTTCTTGTTTATGGCAGAGCCTAATGTTGTTAGTGAAATTCTTAAGTGTTATTTCCATATGTTGATTAAGGTAGTTTATGTAGTGCCTTCTTTAAATAATATAGAATGGAGAATATCAACCAAAAGGTACTTATGTTTTTGGGTAAGAAAACATACACATATATAGATCAATATTTTTGTGTAAGAAATTATATATATATGATGATGATGATGATGATGATGATGATGATGATGATTAACGTCCACTAAGATATAATTGGTCTATTGTACCTTAAGAGGATAAGCGATTACTTGTGATTCTTTAGAATTTTGTTTATGTGCTCGAAAAGCATATATATATATATATATATATATATATATATATATATAATTTTATATAAATATTTATGCAGAATTCATAGAAAAATTTCATAACGTTACTTATAGAAAAGTACTATGATTTATCTCTGTTAATCAACTTTAGATGTTTTCATGATAAACGTTGAAAAGAAGACGCATTGTATTACCATTATAAAAATACAGAGTCTGCATAATATATATCAATATGGATAAACAAATATTTCATAGATTAAAATAATGTACAGGTTACAATAGCATAGGAAAAGTAAATGAGTGAAAACATAGTTATGTTCTTCCAAAGTTGAATCATTTTAAAGGAACCTAAATACCTTTCCATCCTTCCTCTTCTTGAGTCGAGAGAAAATGATAATTGCAACTTGAAGACAAATTGGTATTAACTAGTTATATTTGGTTTTATAAAATAAATTAGTAGGTAAAGAAAGTTCATAATAGGGTAAGAATATTTGGACCTGTATGCAGAGGCGTAGAACTCAGACTTGAATCCACAACCTAAGGAAGGGGTTGGGTGTTGGGTGCAATATGATGGGTTCTTCACATAAAAGAGAGGCACATAATTAGTTTATTTTCATCAATCACATAATGAGTGAGTAAAGATATACATTATAAGGTAATTCTTGCTTATTATAAACATAAGAAATGTATTTGCATATCAATAAAAAAACAATACCAATGGATAATGAATTAAATATTAAATTAAATCGCTTGATGCAGAAGCAATCCAAATTTATAAACTAAGTAATTTAATCCTTTTTATACCCTATATTCCATTAGCAGAGACTGTAAGAATCCCTCTGTTAAGATGATAAAGTAACTGAGTACAATAGTGGATTTTTTTTGTTTTTTGAAACATCATTCAGAACAAGTGTTACATGAACATATATCAATAATTACATAATCTCTTGTTTAAAACATCTCTATATAAGGACAGATTCAGATACACTATCACTGTATAACATATATTAAAGACGACACATAAGGATAACAAATATGTTTACCCTCCCAACCTATCCTGCAAGTTTAGGACCACCAAGACACATAATCAACGCTCAAGTCTAGAATTCATCCGATTTATTTTGACCATTTAAGGTATCAGGACTGGAAACTATTCTGAGTAACATGAATGTATATAATTCCCATAACCCCATTTTTATTCCAAAACACACATCATAACAATTTATAGTGAAACAACAATGTAAGCCAGTTTATTTCAAAAGATCATACCAATGCACAAGTTGATCAGTATAACAATCAAATAAACTAAAGACTTAAGAGGATTTGTTCTATAATTGGAAATAATTCAACATATGATATGATATTAAATTCACAAAACCCACCTATATTTATTTTCATTCATCCTTATTGTATAATTTCTCTCCATATTTAAGTACACTAATCATTAAAATTTATTGTATCAATACACAATGTCACCATTAAATTATTCAACAATAAGGAAATTTATTATTATAAGAAAACAATTCCAATAGTATATTAAGGTTCCAATATGAATATGAGTGATAAGGACAAATATCCAATTTGCGCATAGTGTAAAATTTAGTGAGATATTTTATATTCTTTCCACTAGCCATTTAAAATTCACAATAGAGGATATTTTAAGAGTTGATTCATTTAATAAATTTTAGCAATCAACCTTATCTTGAACTAATTGTTTATTAATTGACTACTATATATTTGTATTTAAGAATTCGATACAAGGTTTTTGTTGATCGTTGTATTTAATAAAAAAGAAAGGAGATTGGAACAATTTCATTCGGAGTTCAAACATAATTATGAATATAAAGACAATGAAATATAAATTGTATAATCATAAAAATATTATCCATTTATGTTATTGATAAACTACACTCCAACGTAGTTGGGTTACGAGATAATCTATATTAATCATGATAGTAGTTAACTAAGTAATATGCGTAAAATTTATGAGTATGACGAGGTCTTATATATAATGCCCTGTGAGGGTTTTTACCAGTTATAAATTGATATTAAAATGCAAGATTAGACTATTTGTACTGGACAATAATTCATCATGACTCCATAACCATTAAAATAGACCATCGAAATTCGTCGTTGTAAGCAAGGAACGATTATTTTTTTCTCCTTAAGAGGAGGTTAATGAAATTTATCACTGTAATTAATAATATTCTTAATAGTGGTACATATAAGAGAGTTATTAACAACCTAGATGATATCTAAAGGGTTCGATGACATAAAACAAGGTTGCCAATTCTTGAGAAGGAAAAGTCTCGATTTAAACTTTTGTTACTCCAAGGACGATACAAATCTAATCCTTGATCTCAGTATCACTATATATCGACATTATGATTTGTACTAAGATGGTAGCACCTCCCAACGACATGAAAAATATCAATGATAGAGGCTATCTTGGTCATAAATTAGGGACATCGTTCATACTCGTGTTCATTATTAATTACAGTCTAAAGACATTGACCAATTGTTATACAAAAGATCATTTATAGTTACAATTAAACTCTATCAACCTATCAAAGCTAAGGAAATCTGCACTAATCAAATTGCCAAGTCCAAGAGTTTTGATAAATATTAAGGACATAGAATGAATGGATGTTCAATATAAATAATTCATTAAATTGATACTCAGAGTCAGTTATCAAGTGATCTTCCTTGTCTCTCGTAATAACTAGATCTATAAAACAATTAACAATTTTATTAACTCGATCAGAGCTCCAAATAATGATCGGATGCTTTAAGAATGAAGGATGAGAAGGGTGGAACACTTGTTTTTGGATCCACTATATCATTACTCAACGATACCTCCAAAATAAATTATCAGAGAGTTTGCGTTTTAAATTTTCGTTACTTATAAATATAGGTCATGTATTAGTAATTCACATAACTTCTAGACTTAAGTCAAGTAAATTTGACTCATGATAGCACACAATGGTGGTACAACTCTGTGAACTACTACAATGTTATGCTATGTTGGCTTCATTTAAATACTACCATCATAGAGAGGTAGCTTAACACTATCAGAGGAATATTTAGGTTCACATCTGGTACCACTATCGAGCCCAATTTAATGGTAACTGGTTAGGAAGAAGGAATTTTAGTTTCACTCACAAGTGTGCCATTTTCGATTTGTTAATCATGTGGGAACACTAGATAAAATTTTATCCAGTTTATCAACTTCCCCACTAACATTAAAATTGAAAAACACTTCAAATGTACACATTCGTTATCATTGTAATTTAGAGATGGGTTCACTTGAAAATAAAAATCATTTGGGGCTACATTATTCCTGAAGGATTAACACCATACCTAGACTAATTTTTATCCATACTATATTATTGAGATCATTTACACCGCAAAATACTCTCATATGTTTTCTCCTTTAAAACATTATTCAATTTTTTATCTGTAAAAAAATTATATAGAGAGGTAATATGATGTGTATGCCATTTAACTCCGTGCAATATATATAATTTTTAAAATAATGACTCATCAATAATATATCATCAAGTCGATGCATAAAGTCACAAAATTCCAATATACAAGAAATGAAACGTATAATGGTAACTATACATAATATCCATCTAAATCTCAGTATTAAATCATATATAATCAATTTACAACATTACATTGGTGGATTTGACCACCCTTCATACCTTTGCGAATTGATTATCTAGTTTAAGAAACAATATAAAAATCGTAAAATTTTTAACATAACAAATTAAAAAATTGATATTCACAATATTGTAACCAAGAGATAACAAAATATGATGATGATATTCAATGTAGTATTGTGACAATCCTTTATGTTCCCTCTTTCCAATCCCAATACTTCACATGTGCCTCCCGACCAATGCTAGGGGTACTCTTCTTCCCCCTTATCCCCTCGAGCCAAAAAGGGGCCACACACAAGAAACCAAAAATAGTAGCTCCAAGATTGCCTCGCAAGGAAGAGATTCTACTCTTTCTCAATCTTGAAATCCCAACTCTCACAAGTAAAACACAGTCAACCAAAAATTTGGAAACATAATAGTACTAATCAAATGTGAGCCCCATTTACCTTGTACACCATTTGTTTTATAGAATAATCCCCAATGACACATATCCTTATGCAAACATAATTAAATTATTAATTTTTAAATTTAATTATTATTATTCACCCACACACTTGTCATACTCTCCCCAAGTTGCACAAGTAATTACCATTTTTATTTTATTTAAAAATTCAATTTCCCTCACATTCCCCAATGTGTTCCTATTTTCTCTCTTAATTGTACCTTTGTTCCCCAAATTTTCATTTAATGAGTGTCTCCTAACTAGATCTTATTTAGAGTTTGATTAGGAATCTTCTTTTAGTTATACTTATTGGTAGTTTGACTCAAGAAGCTATTCTATGTGTAAACCTATTCTCCCATGTTTTATTTCTTTCTATTTTTAAAATCCGTTTTATTATTTTCATGCACACATGTGCAATTTTCCCAACCTTTAATTTTGTATTCCCTCTTTTCCTAGAATTTAACTTTATCTCAAATATTTTAACTTATTTCATATTTTATTTAGTACTTTATTTAAATTAGACATATACTTAGAATAGACTTACGCTTAGAATCTTGTTAGGATTCAAAGTTTATAATTTAGCAGTTAATTAATATTTTATTATAACAAGGTATAAACATTTCATTTTTTGCTAGGAAACCTAGATTTATTGACTCATGTTTAATTATGTGATCTTCCCTTCAAGGTGTACCTCCATGATCCAAGGGTGCCACTCACCTTTGACTTGTTTTGGAAGTTTGTTCGACCCTTGGAGTCAACACTCTATTCGGTCAACCTTGTGAGAGACTAAAGGCTTATAAGGAATAAGGATTATACCTTATTGCATTCCCATTATAAATATTCATGAGTGATTATTTCAGTCCTCCCTCACAACATTAGTTCAGCCCAATATAACGACTATCACTCCCTTATCATGATTGTTGTTCCTTTTGTAAACAGTGTTATTCATTTGAACGAAACAATTTTCGTTCCTTTTGTTACAATTGTTGTCCCTTTGCAGGGGTTGCATCTCTAGAGGATGGGTATTGAAAACAGAAGGTAAGAACCTATGTATGCAACAAGTAAAACACTTCTCCTAGCACCTACCTTTGGATGATGCATAGAGGTTATATTTTAGGACATATTTAAAGCCCAACATCTTCCCAACATTTTTGGTGGTCCATTACATACATACGCAACATATCCTCCAAAATCTGGTTCATTATTTATGTTTTTTCATCTTTCTCTGGGTGATATGTTGTACTAAAAATTATTTTTGCTCCCAAGGCCTCTTGGAAACTGGTCCAAAACCATCCTTTAAAAATTGATCCTTGATTAAATATGATCCTTCTTAGTACACCATGTAATATCAAAATCTCCCAAAAAAACATTCTAGCTAAGTCTAGTGCCTGATATGTCACACACATTAGAATAATGTGTGCACTCTTTGTCAGAGTGTCAACTACCAAAAAAATCGAATCTTGTATCCTTGTCGTGAGTGGAAATCCAACAATAAAATCCATCGATATTACCTCCCATTTCGATTCAGGAATAGCGTGTGGTTGTAGAAATCCTGCTGGATGTCTATGTTCATCCTTCACTTGATTACATTCTAGACATTTCGCCACATAACTAACTATGTCCTCTTTTATTCCTTTCTAGAACAATAAATGATTAAGGTTTTCCTTCATCTCCATTACTCCCAGATGAGCCATGTAAATTTCTCGATGAGCTTCGCCTAAGATCAAAATTTTTAATTCATTGTTAGGAAGTGCATAAATTCTATCTTTAAATATCAATAATCCATCATTGTCAAATGAATAACCTTCAAAATTAGGTAGCATCATGGTTTCTTGTCCAGTATTAGCCTTAACATCCTTGTACCAATCATCGTAAAACTATACAGCTAGAATCATTTCTCACATATTCATCCTAAGAGGTATTACCGAGAATATGTGTGGTATTTGAATTAATGCATCTGCTACTCTATTCATTGTTCCTTTAATATAAGAGATCTCAAAGTCGTTTTTTCTAAGTAATTCTGACCAACACCTATGTCGTGCGCTCAAGTCACTATGTGTAAATATATGCTGCAATCCACAGGGATATGTCTTTAATTTTAATTTTCGTCCAATTAGATAATGTCTCCATATGCATAAGTAATATAAAATTGATAATAAATCCAAGTCCTGTGTTTCATAGTTTTCCTTATGCATTTTCAATTTCCTTAAAATGTAAGCGATCACTCGATCGTCTTGCATCAAAACTCCACCTAAACCTTCCTTTGATGCATCTATGCATACCAATAAGTCCATGTCTGGGACCTTTAGTATCGACATTGTTGTCAACAACTCTTTTATATTTTCAAATGCTTCCGTACATTTCTCAGTCCATACAAACTTCTTTTTTTCTTCTGCAATTCCATGATTGTATTTGCTATCTTTGAAAAATCTTCAACGAACCGTTGATAATATCCTACTAAACCCATAAAGCTACATAATTAATGTATGTTTATCGGTGTTTTCCATTCCATAATGGCCTCTACTTTTCCTAGATCCACAATGATACCTTCACCAGATATGATATGTCCCAAATATTCGATTGTTAAAAATAACATTTCAATAGCTTCCCGTACATTTTTTTTTCTCTTAGACATCATAGAACCAATATCAGGTGTTCATCATGTTATTGTTTCATATGATAATAAATCAATATGTCATCAATAAATAATTTAACAAACTTGTCCAAGTATTCATAGAACACTCCATTCTTCAAACTCATGAATACCCCCTGGGCATTCGTTAATCCTAACGGTAAAAAAATAAACTCATTGTGTCTAAATATCATCTTAAATGCAGTCTTAGGGATATCTTTCACCTTGTTTTGTAACTGATGATATCCCAATATTAAATCAATCTTTGAAAACATGATTGCTCCTTTCATTTGATCAAACAAATCATGTATCCTTGGAAACAGATATTGGTTCTTGATTGTAGCTTTATTCAATTGACGGTAGTCAATACAAAGCCTCCACAATCCATCCTTCTTTCTAACAAAAATCACTGGAACACCCCATGACGATACACTCAGACATACAAGTCCTAAATCCAACAACTCCTTCGATTTCATTTTCAACTCTTTCAATTCTGGTGTCGACATTCAGTAGGGAGTTATTTCAATCGGTTCAGTTCCATGATTAAAATCTATGGTAAAATCTAAATCTTTCTGGTGGAAAAACTATTAATTCTTGAGGAAATATTTCCTCAAACTATTGTACTACATGGATTTTTTCTAATCCTTTCTCCTCGCCCTTTTAATTTAGTGCTAATATTGCATATAAATTGCATCCCTTGTGCATACTCTTATGCAATTATAGGGAAGAAATAAACCTCAAGGACACTCCCTTGTTTCTTCTTGCAATCACTCTACTATGTCTCAAATCATTCGTCAAACTTAACCATTTCTTCTTACAGTTAAGTGTTGGATCATATGATTCGAACCAGTCTATGTCAATCACTATGTCATAATATCCTAAGATCATGATGTATAGGTTAGACTTCATTACAAAATCACCTAAGTTAATTCTACACTCCATAACCTTTCCTCCAACTTTTCATTTGGCACCCATGCCATTTCTATGTATATGAAATCGTCCTGCTTGAATCCCTTTACCTTAGTTCTCTTTAGAGATGAAATATAAATAAATATATTTGTATCCCATAGACCTATCAAAATACTAAAAGTTTGATCGGTGATCGTACCTGACGTCTTGAGCACAATGGACTAGTGTTCATCCTAGCAGTTGTTAACCATTGCATGTATCTTGTGGGCCTTGCCCAAATATCCAAATCTAATGGGTCCTAAGGATACATCCACTTTGGGCTTCTTAATTGGAAAATATCGTTGGTAATGTGGCTCTCCACATGTCTAACATTCATTCTTCAGTTCTGTGCTCCTTGTCCCTGAAGTGGAAGTTGTTGGCCTAGAAGTATGTGATCATGGTATGTTCTCTTGAACATGCCTAAAATGTTGTTGTTTCTCCATATGACATTGTTGTTGTTGTGGTCCTATGCAAGGAGTCCTCTACTGAGGAGTCTGTCATCATGGTATCAAGAACATATTTCCTCTGGCCGTATCTCGATGCCCATAATTATTCCTAGATGGTGTATGATGCTACTTTGCTCCTAATGTCATCTGTCTAGTTAGTTGTTATAGCAAGATTTTCCTCACCCTATGCAAACTTTCAGAGAAGGCCCTTTTCCATTTCCCTATGTAGACTTGAAGTCCCTTTTTTCAAATCCCAGAGCTAAAATCATTATTTTTCCACATATACATTCCCTACCTATTGTACAACATGCGTATACATAGGTTACACCACTATAGCCCTCGTACATCAAATTTTGTGCCCAAAATTTAAAAATGGTGTGTAGTTTCCATGTCACGTCACAAGATCCATGATCCTTGACCTTCCATATATTGGAAACATTTTGAATTGGCCCTTCAATTTCACTTGAAGGCTATACATGGGCCAAATTCGAGCTATGGAAAAGAGGAGAAGAATTGAACTTTGAGAGGGAAGCTAGTCTGGAGAAATTATTCAGTTCATATTGAGTCTGCATCCCTTTGTCCTTTTAAGTCCGAACACATTGTTCATCCCCCATGCTCTTCCCTACTTTATTGATAAGCTCATTGTCTCTCTTATATGAGCTTGCCTTTGGTGGAGGATTGAAGTGGTGGAGGCCCAGTTGGAAGGGACTTAGTTTCTCGGTTCCGAACCATGCCGAAACGGAAGTTTGTAATTCATTCAATTCTACTGATTACATTTTAATAGAAATACTATTTTCTCATCCAATTATTATCTTGAAAATATTTAAATTGTTATTCCATGGGCGTATTTGTTATGAATGTTGATGGATTATGCTATTGAATGTGCTAACATTATATATTATCACCATATGCTTGTGTTTATTGGTTGTTTAGGATAAGTTGCAGGTGTATTTCTTTGAGTCGAGTGCTCAAAGGTGGACTTCATCGAATGTATGGACGAGGTAGGCCTTTTATCTTGTCTTTCTATCATATTTGTTTATATAACACAATTGAGATTAGAGTTGATTTCTGCAGTCATTTTCGTCTATTGTGGTTTACCCCTAGCCATAGAGATATTTTCCTCGTAACAAAATTGGTGACCATACTTGTGAAAGAATCTTCTTTTTGGGGGTTTGGAGTGTTTTTCTCCTTAGATTGCTTTCATTTATATTGATTTCATTGTTGTATGACTGCCTGAAATCCTATGTTCATTCCAAGTCTACGTTTCTTATCCTTCTCCTTAGCATGGATGTGCTTTAACACATATACACGGGGTTTTACCTGAGAGTCGCGTACATACCTGTGTTTTCCTTTTGCAAGAGGCATATATGTGCACTATTCCCCTAAAAAGTCACGTACATCACCCTTTGTTGCTTGTTTTTTGGTTTTGATGGTTGTCTGGTAGGTTTTGATGATTGTTGAGTCTTCTTGGGTCTCTCTTATGACTGTTAAGTGTCTGTGGAATCACAGGAAACCTTTCTATGGTTGAGCTTTTGGGTGGTGCATTTCTCATCATCCTTTTCATTTGATTGTCCTTGCATCTTGGGCTGCATGTTTGATTCTTGATATCCTACTTGGTTTGTGTTTGTTTACATACAATAGAGTTTTTATATCAAGTTTTTGTTCAGTCATTGCATTTTCATTATTTATATTGAAAATAAAAAAATATTAGGAATTTTACATTGTTGGTATTCTATCTTTTGAGTCCTTATCATTGATCTTAGTACATGTAAATAAATATTTCATCTTATTTGGAATTGCATAACTAAATTGAGAATTGCATTTTGAAAAACATATCATTTATTGGGAATTGAAGTTAGGACTTTGCATTGTATTCATATTCATTTATTTTACTTGTTGATTCATAACATCATTAGTTTCACGAACGCACCTTTTTGAGTAAACAAGGCCACTAAAAGTAACGTTGATAATTTAAAATTGATTAGTAACGTTTTTATTTTCTAGGGTGCACAAACTAGCTTAGGATTTAGAGCCTTGGAATAGGATTTTGTGAGTAAAATTCTCCAAGTCTATTAAATCAACATATATGTATGACTAAGGGAGTGGAGAAATCCATTGTATAATTGGTAATATCTTCTTAGCGTCAGATACCTTCTTAGTGTTATATATATTTATGTGTATCTATTCGTATATAGGGATCTTGCTAGTACCTTTACCTCTATGAGAGGCGATGCTTTCGAGGTTTCAGGATTTGTTACCCTTCCCATACAATGGACCTAACTTGCGAATGTTCACTTGTGCATCGGTTATATCATGGTTTCTTAGTTTCTTAACTTAGGCACCACATAGGTTACTTGTAGGGGTTAGTCTGTAGGTACCCTGGGTCAGATAAGGGTCGGACAACGAACAACCTTTATGGAGTATTACCTCTCTAGGGGGATCTAACTGACTGGTTGGTAAGCCCATGAGGGGCCTTATAACTGATTATGATAGCTCATATATTTATCATGGAGTCTCAGGCCCCTCTTGGGAGAGGCATACCTACTTTAGGGAGGGAGGCCCCTTTCAGCCACTTTACCCTGTTTGTGTGCATATTTTCCTTTTGATTTTATTTTGGTGTCCTCTTTGATTACTAGTTGGCCTTAGTATTTTTTTTATATCTCGTGTCTTGAATCATCGTGGATCTAGACCAGCTTCCCCACAGATCTCACCGCTTGTTACAATTACCACTGCATTTTGAGTATTTTCCTTCAAAAAGGCGTAAAGTTATCAAACGTGGTACACACACATCCACTTATCAGACTTGTGATCATACAAGGATGAGTATTGAATTGAGTTAGAAATATATTGAGAGTCCTTTCACTCCCATACCTACTATAGTTAATGGTACCCCTTCAACACCTTCAACCACAATGGTTGTAGTGTCGAAGGTTCCTACCATCACCTATGCCTATCCTATAGTTGATACTCAACCTATATACATGAAACCTTTTGGGTCCCTTTGTCACTCACATAACTATCATGTTTAGTCCATCCCTATGACCTTTAGTCCTTTTTCCTATGGTATGCCTAACTTCACATCACAATTTTCAACCTCCATCCTAGTGACTGGTACGCATACTATCATTGGACTTGGGGGCACATCTCCTCCACATACTCGATTATCATTTGGTGGTACTCATGTCCTGAAAATGACTCCTACTATTGAAGGCTTTCCTCCTTTTAACCCCAGGTATAATCCTGTTGCTTCTGGATGGAGTAACCAACATGGCGGACAAGCTACTGCTCTCATGCTATCCTTTACACCCACCTCCTCTGTATTGATTCTAACCAACATGTTTGGCATGACGAATCCACCTTTATCCTATGGATTCACACCTAGGGGAGTTGAGTTTCATACCTTGGCAAACCCCAAACTTGGAGCCACTCGGGTTGGGGGAAGTTTTTACAACCCTCATGAGAACTTCCTTACCGGAATGGTTCCCAACCAACCCCTCATGAATCCGTCTAGAGGACGGTCTTATAATCTGGGATAGGGCCATGGTGCTTACCAGAACCCTATATGGGTTGTGATTCCCCAACAACAATCCTTCCAGGGAGACTGGGTCTAGATGATGCAACCCCGTATCCATTTTTTGTCCATGCTCAATATTCCAGACTTGTCTAAGTTAATGGATGACCCCGTGTGTCATGATCCGACATGGCCTCCCATCCCCACTAGGATTCCTTCATATATTCCAAAATTCAAGGGTAAAACTATTGAGGATCCTGGTGATCACGTTACCACCTTTCATCTTTGGTGCTCTTCAAATTCCCTTAACAATAATTCTATTCAGCTAAGATTGTTTCAATGCACCCTCATGGGGTTTGCCGTGAAATGGTATATTGATCTACCTAGGCGGGCATACAAAACTTTTAACCAGTTGGTTTTAGTCTTCCTCAACCACTTCCAATTGCTAGTTCGTTACGATGTTGTCATAGAACTTTTGTCGAACTTTCGTCAGGACAAGGCCACTCATATCTCGGATCATATATAGTAGTGGTGTAGGAAAAAGAGGTTGATAAAGGCCTACATACCCCCAAAATTCCTGCTAAAGTGTTTCCTCAAGTATCTCATGCCTTATATTTCGAAGGATGTTTCTACATCCAGGGTTACATTTGAGGAAGAAGTGATTTTTAAATCCCAGCAGTTAGGTCTTATATATGCTTAGTATGGGATTTTATACGAGATTCTTCCAGATGCACTGAGGTCAAACTATGACCCTAGACAAAATCTCGGGCCTCATGCCAATGGAATTGTAGGCTCTGTCAATGTGAAATCCATTGACTCAATGAAAATCCACTTGAAATAATTGTATCGAAACCAATCTATAGGAGGACCAGTTTTGTCTGTGTCCTCCAATCCCACTCAGTCAACAGATGTGTGTTTTATGCAATCGTCGACCAACTCGAATGGTAACCAACAACCAGCAGGGAATAAAATGAAAGACGTAATAATAATCATAAGGGTGGGAAGAATAATAACAAACCCAAGGACAATGGTAATAATGAGAAGTCGAATAATAATGTTGGTGAGGGAAAGAAATAAAGGCGGAAGGTGAATTTTCCCTGTAATATTTGTATAGACGATCACCTTACCCATTTACTCCCCAAACTTGTGGAAGCTACGAGAATTTTATCTCTACTACCCTTCATGTTGACTAATCCTTTTTCACATAACCAACACATGGCCTTGAGCTCCTTGAATGCCAGAAATGTGGAGAGTGGGAGTCAAAACCCATCGGCGGAAGACGGTTACCATTTATGCATCAATATGTTTAAATATGATGTTAATGTAGCCACTTAGTATTGTGATTAAAGTTATCCATAAACGTTACCTAGTTTAGAGTCTCCCCATCCTCCATAGATGCCCTTACATATTGAAAAACCAGATCCCCTACCTCGTATTTCGAAAGGAGTACTCAAGTGTTATACCCATAATCCTAATGCTAAAGTCGCCCAAAATTACTCTATTGTTGAGGACCTAGGTCAAACCCCTTGTGCGATGTCGTCTCTCGAGGTACTCCAGACGTGTCCTTCTTAAAGGAATTCCTTGATATCTGCGTTAAGAGCTCTAGATTCTTGTGGCTTGAAATTTATCATGTTTGATGTCACAGATGTGAAGCCTCTCTTTCCTTAACATGTGGCATTCCAAATCCACGTGGGTTACTCAAAGTATACCATCAAACGTAATGTTGTTGATGAAGTCCCTGCAACATGTGTGATATCCCTAGTTTGTTGGAAAGTTGTCGGTTCTTCGACCCTTTCTCAGTCTCCGACCATGTTGAATTATTTTGACATTCATTCCTTTCTCCCTCATGGTATTATTCCTAAATTTTTGGTCTAGTTAGGTGGGAAGACGGTAGAGGTGGATGTCGAGGTGGTTGATGTGCCACTTGACTATAACTTGTTACTAGGACTCAATTGGAATTACTCTATGACTTCAATCATATTGCCCATATTTCGTACTCTTTGTTTTCCTCACAATGGGAATATCGTGACGATCAACTAGTTTTACTTTTCGTACGCTAGCCCCAAGGCATCTGTTGTACTATCAATCCCTTTGATTGAAAATTATCATCTGACAACTAATAATATCAGTGTCAAAATGTATTCATCCATCATGGGTAACTTCGACTTCATGGCATCGTTTCATCGTAAATACGCCATATCCAGTAGGCCAGTTTCGTCAGAGAGGTTCGTTCCTTTCCACACTTCCTATTTTAATGATCCGTGGACCCTACCTTCCTTGATGATGTCTTGTGAAGGTCAATTATATTTTGGAATGGTCATGGAACTATCAACAACAACAATTGCATACCAATTTTTTCTTGACTCTTCCATCAATCTAGATCTTGTTACCTTGAAGACGGATGAGGATGATCTTGTTTTGGAGCCCGTGTGGGCCACTTCATTGTCTTGTTCACATGACTACCTTGATGATACTTTTCTTTCGGATGAAGCTATCATTGAGGCCATTAATGGTTCTAAGAAACCTTCGGATGATATGCATCATCTCTCTTATTTCCTCCTAGAGCTTTCCGGAATCAAGCAAGATGATTTTAGATGTAATTTGAGCGAGATAGTTGGTGATGTCATAGTTCCACTTGATACACATGGAATTTACACTGAAGGAAACATGGAGAGTATCTCCCCTACTGTCGCGATCGATATTTCTCATATCCCCTGAAATATTGAAAATGTATACATCAGTGCAGATTGTTCGCCACAAGACATTCTGATCTACACCGAACTCTTCAAGGAATTCTGATATGTATTCACTTGGTCATATGAAGAGATTCCAAGAATCGACTCGAATTGTCGAACATGAGATTAAAAATTACCTGGATGATAAGCCCGTTCGACAATGTATTAGAGCTGTCAATCCCAGGAAGGCCCCTACTATTAAGGCAAAGGTAGAAAAACTACTTAATCTAGATTTATCTACCTGGTTCCCTTGATTGAATGGGTATCCAATCTCGTTCCTGTGAATAAAATGCAAGGAACCATCCGTGCATGCATGGATTTCCTTGACCTGAACAAAGCCTATCCTAAAGACAAATTCCTAACACCCTTCATCAATCATATTCTCGATGAGTGTGCGGGAAGCAAATTTTTTTTCTTTCATGGACAGATTTTCAAGGTATAACCAAATTCATATTAAACCCGAGAATCAACACAAGACAACATTTATTTTCTCTTGGGGTACTTTCACATACCAGAAGATGCCTTTCGGCCTTAAAAACAATGGAGAAACCTTCCAACGTACTATGACCTTCTGATTTCACGATATAAAGCATATAGTCGAGGCCTATATTGATGATCTTGCTTCTCACTCCTGTAAGAGAGTGGATCACCCTAAGCAGCTTCGGCTAGTCTTTGAAAGATGTCTCCATTATCGCATCTGTTTGAACCCACATAAATGCATCTTTTGCATTAGGTCAAGTCGACTTCTAGGATTTTTGTTCTTTGATACTGGGATCATGGTAGATATGTCAAAGGTTGAGGAAATACTTTGGTTGCCTCCCCCACACACTATTCACCAACTTAAAGGTTTACAGAGGAAAGATACTTTTTTATGACGGACTATAGTGAACTATGAAAATATTAGTAAGGGTTTCATGTGTCTCTTGAAGAAGGACACTCCTTTTATCTGGGATGAGCGAGCCCAAGAATCCTCTGATGGTTTGAAGAAACCCTTGGTATTGACGCCTTTACTGAAGTCTCCATAATATGGTAGAGATTACTTAATTTATGTCGTCGCATCCGAAGAGATGATTGGTATGGTGTTGGTTCAAGAGGATTATGAGCTCCGTGACCACATCATTTACTATCTTATTTGAAACTTAGTCGGACCTGAACTCAAATATTCTCATGTTGAAAAGCTATATTTTCTCGCCGCTCATGCAGTCCAACGATTATGACATTATATATTTCTTTGAAAAAATATTGTGGTTTCCGATCTCAATCCATTTCAATACATCCTTCTGATTCATATCATAGGGGGAAAGTACAATAAATGGATTGTCATTCTACAAGAGTTCGATCTCGATTTCGCTTCTGCGAAGTCCAAAAATTCACTAGTTTTTGCAGAGTTAATATATGACTTCCCTCGATTAGATGAGGATGTTATTCATGTTGATTCATTTACAGATGAACACATTTTCCTTGTCTCATTTTCAGACCCCTAGTATGGAGATATTGTTGTCTATATTGGAACTTTGAAGTTCCCTCATCATCTCTCACGAGATGATCAATGACATATGCGATACCAAGATAAGAACTACCTTATCGTTGACGACACTCTATAATTTTGAGGAGTGGAAAATATCCCGTGTCTTTGTTTAAATCACAAAGAAGCCAAGTCTGTTCTAAACGACTACCATAGTGGGGCTTGTGGTGGTCATTTATCCGGGCTTGCGACAACCCAAAAAAATTAGTGATCCAATTATTTTTGGCCATCTATCTTTAAATATTGCATCAAAGTGGTTAAGAAGTGTCACCCCTAATAGGTGTTCACTTGAAAAATGCACTCGCATCCATCCCCTCTCCATCTAGTCATTACCGTCAGTCCCTTCACCAAGTTGGGGGTGGACTTTGTGGATTTCAACCCAAATTAGGCTGGGGGAATCAACACATTATCATGGACATAGATTACTTTACTAAGTGGTCTAAGGACATGCCTACAGATAAATATGATGGGAATATTATCGCTTGCTTCATATTCAATCAAATTATAGACAAGTTCAGAATCTCGAATTAGATTGTCACTGATCATGGTAGTCACTTTCAGAATGAAATGATGAAATAAATAACATCTAAAATAGGGTTTAAGCATGGTCATTCTTCCCCTTACTACCCCTAGGGAAATGGAAAAGTAGAGGCTATGAAAAAGTCTCTCAAGATTTTGCAGAAAACTGTCAACCACAACAAATCTGACTGGAATATCATGTTGCATCCTGCACTTTAGGCATACCGAACCTCGGTCAAGACTTCTACTGGTTTTTATACGTTCCAATTAGTACATAGTGTGGAGTCAGTCTTACCTATTCAGTGCGAGATCCCTTCTCTTAGATTGGGAGTTGCACTCCTACCTGATACTTCTGATCTCTAACAATGCCTCATACACCTAGAGAGTCTATATGAGAAATGTCAAGACTCCTCTACGACTATCAAAGAAAATAAAAGATGTGTCAAGGTCCAATATGATAATTCTATTTGTCCTCGACTATACATTGAGGGTGACTTGGTCCTTCTATATTATTAAGCCAAAGAACCACTGCGGGTAGGCAAGTTCAAACCCATGTGGCACAGTCCCTATATTGTGCAACCTGTCTTAGAAAAAGGAGCCTATGAATTAGAATATTATGAAGGGAACATGTTGGCTGAGCCCAAGAATGGGCTCTATTTGAAAAGATATTACACATGAGCCCCAAGCTTGGCCGTAACTCTTTGTATACTAATGTAATTTATTGTGTATATCTTTTCCCTTTCTTTTTATCTTCAGCTTTCTTATCGAGTTTTCCCTTGGTTGGAATATCTCAATAGAGTCTTCGGTCTACTTAGGATTTGCAGGCAGGGCCAGTCTTCTTACACAGAACTTGGCTTCCACCACTTAGGTTGTTTACTCACTCGAGGGTATACTGGTGTCTTTAGGTGGCATATGCCTAGGGCCATCCACGAATAATGTGGCCGAATATAGTGTCATTATAGAAATTTTGTGCGATTCCATTTCACATGGTATTGGATATTTAGAGGTTCGCCTAGACTCCCAGCTAGTAGTATGTCAGTTGAACAAAATTTACTGTGTCTGTGACCCTACTCTACTCTGACGATTTCTACAGGTAAGAATTTTAGAACGAAAATTTGATTTTATTACTTATTATCACATGCCTATAAGTTTTAATTATATATCCGATGCATATGATAATTATTTTTTAGATTGGCATTTATCACATAACTAAAGCAAAGAAAACATCTTCATCAATGTACACATTGTAGCATAAGTTAAGTTGAAGAACCATGTTTTTATATATATTTCAAAAAATATGATGTTATAGTACAAAATTGGGCCTGACACCCTCAATATACATATATAGTCGATCATACAATAATCATGACATCTACGCCTATGGTGCCAAATGAGTGTCATGATAGAAGACTACAGTGTTTGTGAGACAACGAAAGAGTCATACCCAAGAACATGGCACACCTACCATCTTTCACTACATAGCCTCTGACATATTCTCCACCTAAACCATAGGAATTCTTTGCGTCAAACAAGACATGTTTCCCTACACGTTTTGAAGCACTCTATCTACGTCCCCTCCCACTGCCTCATCTCCCCTATGCCTCTAACGATATCGTTGAAGTCTTTCCGGATACTATGGACATACATATGCATCACATACATGCTTAAGTAGTAATTAACATCATCCAAATATATTTTTGTCCCCTTATACAAAAATACAAAAAAGGAAATATTTAAAAAAAAATGACATACCTATGTCTTCGTAGGAGGACCCTAGTGGTAATGGTATGTCAGGATATCCTCTGAAGTCAATACCTGCGTAAGGGTATTCATCCAAAGCTATCACATGTCGTCTCCACCAGAAGAAGAAGTCATTGTTGTAAGGTGTTTGCACCCTACCTCCCCTTTGTCACCTCATCACCTCGATCCACTTTTCCATGACTGGATTGTGAGGTACACAAGAAATAATCTCAACTCTAAGTCCCAATCCTCAAACCCGCCCGAAGAAAAAGCTACAAAGTATAGAAGTGAACCTGAAGTTCCTTTTACTACCCTGTTTGCATTCTGTCAGCTGGCTCTTCATGTTGGCCAATAGTGAGGTGCACTAGTCATACACCATGGGTCACAAGCACTTCACCGAGTAGAACATAAGTGGTCACGATGCCTGGTGCGAAGAATTCGATCCTATGATCCGTCTCAAAATGAGGACAACGATATTGAGACTCTAATTGTTTATCGCTCTAATTGAGAGTTGGATCCATACCTTCTCGGTCCCTTCAATGCAATGAGTGGCTACGTATTCCTTGATTTTCATGCCATTCCTAGGTCCCTAGGATTTGAGTTTGACCACCTCACTCGATGTGAAAATATCATCAATAAATAGATGTCCTCGACTTCAATCCTTAATGGTTGTCCATTAAGGTTGAATCTCTAACTATCTGGATCCTAGTAGTCCACAAGCAGCTATAGCAATACCACTTAGGCCCTCATACTTTTGAGAGACCAAAACTTGTATATACCACATCTTTTTAAGGCCATTTGGGCCCATAGATATCTCTCCACTACATCATCCACCTCCTCATTCTCTCTTTCTCTCCACTCTAGCACCATCCTGTAAGAGTCAAACCATGTTTTGAGTTATCAACCTCTAAAAAACATTATCCACGGACATATACATGAGTTGTAGTGTACACAGTCGTGTAGAGGGATTCTTATATGATGGGTTTTTTCAAACAACCGCATATAAGTATGCGTATACGCGACCTGATAAACAGTGTCTCGCGTACACCTAAGTTTTCGAATTGCACCCTAAATACCTTAAAAAATGAAACCTAATTATAAAATTTAATCCACTGAAAAGAAAGAGGAGAGAAATATGAGTTACCTAGTCCATACGATCATCTATTTCATCGCTTATAGCTTCTACAATCACCAATTGAAGTTCGGAGGAAATTTGGTCCAAAATCCACTATTTGGGTAAAAAATACAAATGGTATAGTAAAATTGGTTTTTTTTACTATTTAAAGCAACTTTTTACCCACTTTGCATAATTTCATCCAATATTTTGGCCTAATGAACTAATACGACAATGGATGGAGTTGGTTTTTGTAGTTTTATCTGGGGTTCTTGTGGTTTTCAGTGCCATGTCACCCGTTCGTAACTTTGGACAGGTGTTTTCATTACCGAACATATAGGATAGGTATCGAATCCATCATGCACACTTTCATCGTCCTATGACTGTCACTCATATGCCTTAGGTACGAACCCATTTTATAGTGACACAAAACCTTCTATCTGCAACTAGAAGTGTCTTTATCGAATGGTAGAGACGTACCAAACATGAGTACCCTAGTTAGATCCTCTGCTTCATTCGGTGCCCATGCAGAGATTGTTTTCCATAGGACCGAGAGTCCCTTACAACTAATACATGACTTTATGTTGAACCTAATTTCTCACTCATAAACATGTTGACCTATACCTAGAGGACTCCCAAACGAGTCTAATTTAAGCTCTTTTCTGACTCGTTTCAAAAAGAGAAAATATTTCCGAGTGAACTTGCCTCTTTCACACTCGTAAATTCGATTTGAAAGGACATCTATTTGGTGAAAGTTATCCCTTTTTCAAATCAAGTATATTAAGATTATGAAAACGAACATTTTTTGGTGTTAAGTTGTAATTCCATCTCATTCTCTTGCTTGCAGTATTGAGCCTATTGTCGGTTCTTTATTTTGTGTTATAAACCGCTCATCTCAGCAATTTGCATCATCAACGAAGCAGATCCTTGTTTTTATGCTTTGCAACTTGACACCCTATACCTAGGAGGAAACATTCCCCAGAGTGTGCATCTACCGCATGCACCTCCTTGCATTGAGCATAGGTATGTTCCATTGCTGGAGCTAGAATTTCTTACTTGCGACACTCGTTTTCTCCTCTGTATCATAACATTAATTTGACTATGAAAAAACAAAAAATGACAGGTGGGAAAGGAATATTATCTTATATTGGCAACAATCATGTCTCCTTTGAGCAAAGTACAAACATTATGAGTACAGTTGTCATCAAAATTTTATCTTTAGCATGACCTTAGGAAGCCAAGATCAATACAGGGAGTTTACTTCCTCGACTAGTTACTCTTCCAGTCCCTATGGAGATTTTTATTGATACCTCCTACATCTCAAATTTTCATTATTTATTCTATGATGCCAGAGTCTTCCATATGTCCCATGCTCTTGTTCAACATATGTCTATCAACTTGTGTTGGCCATTCCTCATAAATCTTGACTTTGCATGTCATCCATACCCTCAGTGTGTCTCAAAATTACATGAAGTTGTAGTCCTATTGCACACCCTAGTCCTAATTTCATCATTGGTAGGTAACCTTGAACCCAATAGTCGAAATTTCATCATTGGTCGCTAAGTGGGTGGTTTCCATTATGTTTGATGACAAAACATATATTCACACATTGGGATTCATGCAATGTCTTGGATTCCATTAGCCTTGATGGTGGTTTCCTTTCCTTTGTCAATAGTTTTCCTTATTGGTTACTATTCAGAGGGTATTTATCATGTTGCGCTTGCATATGGAACATGCGAAAGATGCATAGGGTCATTGGTTCATGAACATGTTCTTCATCCAATTTCCTCCAAATCATCAAGCTCCTTCTTTGTTACTCATGTTGAATGATGAGATATTCCTTAATGCTCTCTTTTAAATGGGTCTCGTTCCATCGACTTCAAATAATTTATTTTGGAAATGAGACCTAGAGTCCTATGAGTACTTAAAGGCTTGTAGTCATTAGTGGGAGGTTCTCTCGCCATCGACGATTGGTAATACCTCGATATATCTTGATCGATGGATTCTTCAAGTGTTCGAACCCGACACCTCTATTCACACTTGTAAGAATGTTTTCGGTGCGCTTGATGCCTACTCCAGGGAGATGAACTTTCTTTTCATGTGACTTTTCCAATGAGTCAATGATTTAAAATTTACAGTTTTTAAACGAATATCATAACTTGCGTTCTACGTAGGTTTTTGGTAAAATCAAGGCTATCCTAAAAATTTAACAAGAAGAAAATCAACCCAGTTGTAATATTTGAGATTCTCTCATTAAAAGTATAAATGTTATTTAGTCGAAGCACACACCTCTGATGCGACTAAGTATTTTATCTTGGAGAGAAGTATGACCGATGGAATGGCCTGAAACGTGTATTTGGGTGTTTACGCAATACAATGGGTGATGTGTGATCTACCAGTTTAATTCAACTAAAGGTAAATGTTGAGTACCTAAATCCACTTCTAAGTTAAAGGCATTCCAACATCAACAATGACTCATTAGTATTGGGTTGCATTATTATATTTACTTGCAATTTTTAAAGAACAAACTAAATCGTGGAATCAGATAGTGGTCGTGGGTTGTATAACTGAAATTGCCATTGTTAATTAACTAGCTAAGGACAAGCATCAACACACTTCTACATATCAATCTCTATCATTCCTTCTACTTTATAATTGATGGTACTGCTAGAGTGAAGGATGCATCTACTGGAAACTAAGACAATGTGAATACCCTTCTATTAATCAAGTTTTTCATTCAAGTGAGATTCCAAAATATGCCACGATTACAGGGGAAAATCATCTACCAATGAAGAGATGAGAACCAAAACATAATTCTAGGAAGGGACGATTAAGGTGAAGCTTTTATCCAAGATCGTCAGAGATGGCTAATACACAAATATTCACATACTATATTGGCCCGTATGAAGTAGATTGAAGAATATAAGAAAAAAAAATAGGACCAACATTACCAGAGTAGTGTTACAGAGGTAAAACAAAAATCCAAGAAAAATGGTCATATGCTTGTAGGCAAAACTGGGTATGGATCTTGTGGAATCTATGATCCTAATCCACTAGCTATAAAGTAGAGATTCAGGTTACCAAGAAAATACTAAAACTCCAACGATTTAGTAATACAGAAACATCCATGATGAAAATACATTATCACTTGCAAAATTGTTAAGGAGAAACAAATCCTAATCACAACCAAAAATTTTCAGTGGAGAAACTACTAGTAATATGCCATCCATTACAGTAAATTTCTATTTACAAATTCACGAAGATAATGCCTCCATGCATTCATTCGATCCTTACACATAATAAGAAAAAATTTCATATAAATTATAATATGGAAACCTCGATTCATTCTTGTTTCTTCCATACTTGAGTAACATTATATATGATTACATAATCACTATTAATATATTATATATAAATTTTAGAAAGTGTCTCTATTCAACTTTTTATCCACACATAAATTGAGGTAGTATATATATGTACATATATATCATACATGAGAATAACTTGAACCCAACACTGATCTAGGCATACTTGAACATAATATAACTAATAATTGGAGAACACCTCGATAGAAACATTGATTCAAGTATGAATTCAATCAATGCATTTAAATGTCATGAATAATGTTTGTAATTAGCCGATTAGTATTATTAGGCGGAAATATTGTTGTTTAATTCCGTTGTAGTATTTTCCCAACTATTTAATTTGTCAATCCAAGTTTCGTAGGCTTATGAAGCACACACACTATATATGCAGGACTGAAGTAGAAGTAATCTAATCTAAATTGTTGAAATGAAATTAATCTAGGAAAATATCGAAATACTAACTAGGAAAGCATGAAATTTTGTAAGGGAAAAATAATACAACATGTGAATAGTTGAATGACAAATGACATATGTGATCTTACACAATATATCAATCTCAAATTATATTACAGGAGTCAAATGACAAAGCATGAAAGAATAACAAAGCTAAGAATCCCCTTCTCCTAATTACAAGACCAAATTATGAATTACATGATCAATTATGAATAACATCCTCCAATTATGAATAACATGATTTCTCCCCCTTCATGAAGAGAGAGCACTCTCTTATATACATGAAAGTCTTGAAGAGTGTCATAATTACAGATCCACTATTCTCTCAACTTATTCCTTCAAATCCTCCACTCATATCTTGGATAAGATATCCTATCAAAATCTCCATGATCTTCTCCTTTGAATATGATTGAATGATTGTCCAAAATATTCTTCAAATCTTCAAAGCTTGAAGATGAAATTCGAATTTGAGTCTAGGTGGTAATATTTGACTTTGTTGAAATCTTCACATATGCCTGCACACATCATCAAACTCATCCAACCTTGATATATAATGAAACTATGTCATTTTTCTAAGATTTAATCATAAATTCACTTATAATACTAAAATGAACATAATGGAAATTAATAAGGAGAAACCCACATATATTTATGAAAATGGTATGATGGAAGATTAATGGGACGATGAAATGTAAGGAATAATGAAGGGAAAGGTGGATTAAAATAGGACATTTCTGAGGCCCAACAAGTATATTAAATCAACATTACACAATTTACAAAATAATTAGAACAATGTAATATATCATAATCCAACGGTGGCTGACAATTGATGTTGATATTCCACCAATGATTGCACACTCCCTGGAAGCTTTCTAATCGATCAACTTCATCGGTACCTCCCAGCCAATGCTATGGGTACTCTTCTTCCCCATTATTCCCCCGAGACGCAAAGGCCTCACACACAAAAGCCAACAAACAAATAGGTCCAAGGATTTCCACTCAAGGTAGAGATTCCACTCTTTATACAAGCTTTGTATCCCAACTCTCACAAGTAAAACACAGTCAAAACCATTTTGGCAGCATAACCTTACCAAGAATAAGCAAGATCCATTTCCTTCTTCGCCATTTGTTTTATAGAAATTTCATCACTGACACATGTACTCATGGATAAGTAATTAACTTTTTATATTAAATTGATTATGATTATTCATCCACACACTTGTAAAAACTCTTCCCAAGTTGCACATGTAACCACCATTTTTATTTTATTTAAAAAGTCAATTTCCCTCACATTCCCCAATGTGTTCCTATTTTCTCTCTTAGTTGTCCCTTTGTTCCTCAAATTCTCATTTAGTGAGTGTTTCCTAACTAGATCTTAGTTACAGTTGGATTAGGAGTCCTCTTCTAGTTAGACTAGTGGTGGCTTAACTCTAGATACTACTGTATCTAGATTATATTCTATGTGTACAACTATTCTCTCATATTTTATCTTTTTTTTGTTTTAAAATCCCTTTTAATATTTTCATGCACACATGTGCATTTTTTCCAATCATTAGATTTTTCTCACTTTTTCCGAGAATTTGATTTATCTGAATTCTTTTTAATTTATTTAATATTTTTATTTAGTCCCCTAATTAAAATTTAGACTTAATCTTAGTCTTAGAATAAATCTTATAGCTTTATTGGATTTATAACTAATAAATTCACTATTTGATTAATTATTTTAATCCAACAAGTCTAATCATTTCAATTATTTCTAGGCCACCTAGATTTATTAACTCAAATTTTTAATTACACGACGTGCCCTTCAAGATGCACCTTCGCGTTCCAAGGGTGTCACTCGCCTTTGACTAGTTTTGGAAGTTTGTACAAACCTTGGTGTCAACATTCCACTAAGTCGACCTTGTGAGAGACTAAGGGATTCTAAGGAATAAGGAATCCTCCTGATTGCATGCCCCTTAGAAATATTCATGAGTGATTCTTTGAGTATTCCCTCACGTAATCGCGGACCTCTTGAACTACGTAATCATTAACATACATTTCAGACCACGATGACAATGCTAGTAGGTTGTGACAAGGATGTTGCCACACCTTTCCCTGAAATGTTTGGTTTCTTTGCATGGCCCCTTTATTCCTTATGTGATTCATATTAGCAAGCATCATTGGCCTACATTCATTGACAAAAACACTTTCAATTATCCATATACATAAATCTTACTGTAATCAATCATATTTCACATGTGTGTAAAATCAAATACTCAAACAAAATAAAATCCACTCCTTGATGCGATCCAGATTCCAAGGAAATTCATCGATTCCATCAACATCCATAATCTGTCATATGCCCTGCACACTCAGGAAAATTCGTAAAAAAAATCTACCAATATATATACATCAATATAAAAATAAGTCAAAACAAAACATCATCATTATATATAACCCATAATCGAAACGAAATTATAATATACCATAATTGGATCACTTGAATGCAAGTTTCCTCAAAGAATAAGTCAATAAAGATGTACTTAGTAGAGCAGGATGTTATAATAGAGGCTATAATGGAATGACCATCACTAACTAATGTGTAAGAAGTATGTAGATTTATGGCTTTAGCAAGATATTATTGACGGTTCGTCGAAGGTTTTTCAAAGATAGCAATTCCAATCATGGAATTGCAGAAGAAAAAAAATAAGTTCGTATGGACTGAGAAATGTGCAGAAGCATTTCAAAATCTAAAAAATTTGTTGAGGAAAGCGTCGATACTAAAAGTCTTTGACATGGAAAAATAATTCTTGGTATGTATGGATGCATCCAAGGAAGGTGTAGGTGGATTTATTATGCAAGATGATCAAGTGATCGCCTACATTTTAAGGAAATTGAGAAGGCATGAGTAAAACTACACAATGGACGACTTGACTTTCTTTGAAATTTTACATGCCTTACGAGTATGGAGATATTGTCTGATTGGACAAAAATTTGAATTAGAGACAGATCATTGCAGATTACAACATATTTTTACGTAGAGCGACCTGAACACACGACAAAGGCATTGGTCATAATTACTTAGCGAATATGATTTTGAGATTACTTACATTAAGAGAAAGGTGCACAAACTACCACATGTGTTGAGTCAAAGACCACACATATTCTCAATAATACCTCTTAAGAAAAATCTTTTACGAAAAATTCTAACTTTACAGATAGACGATGACAGGTATAAATAAATTAAGGATAATATTGGAAAAAATACCATGATGGTACCAAAGTTTGAAGGCTATTCATTAGACAACAAGGATTATTGATATATAATGGTATAATTTGTGTACCTCATAACGATGAATTCAGAAGTTTGATTTTAAGTGAAGCTCATTGAGAAGTGTACATGGCTCATATGGGAGTCATGAAGATGAAGGCAGAACTTAAGCCTGCATTTTTATGGAAAGGAATGAAAGTGGACATAGTTAGCTACATCGCAATATGTCTCGAATGTTAGCAAGTGAAGGATGAACATAGACATATAGTAGGACTGTTACATACACACACTATTCTGGAATCAAAATGGGAGGTCATTTTGATGGATTTTATTGTTGGATTTCCACTGACATCAAGGAGACACAATTCTATTTTTGTGGTAGTTGAAACTCTGATGAAGATTGCACACTTTATTTTAGTGCATACAATGTATCATGTGTCAGATATAGCCATATTGTTTGCTAGTTATATTGTGAGGTTACATGGAGTACCAAGAAGGATCATATACGATCGAGGATCGATGTTTACATAATGGTTTTGGACAAGTTTCCAAGAGACCTTGGGAACACAACTATACTTTAGTACAACATATCACCCAAAGATAGACAAAAAAATAAAAAGAATGAACCAAATTTTTGAGGATATGTTGCATATGCATGTAATTGATCATAAAAACATTGGGAAGAATTATTTCCATTAGTAGATTTTTCATACAATATCAGTTACCAGAGAATGATTAAGATGGCACCATTTGAGTTTCTTTATGGTGTTGGATATGTGTTATATTCTTTCAATGACTAAATCTAGTGTTTTCTATGTTACACTGGGCACGTAGGGGGGTTTGAAATGTGTGTATTTTACATTGTATATTTTATTTTATTTCATTGAAAATCTATTTTTAGTTAAATATTGTATAAGGTTAAAATCTATATTTGGTATCAGATCTTTGTTGGCTTCAAGGTGATGCCTTTTTGGTCACGGGTTTGGCTTGGGACTATGATAAGCCTTGTTACAGTGGGAGATGTATGGTATTGATTTTTTAGGTGGAAATAAATGGCGAACAGTTCGAAAATGGAGATCGGGAAGTTTAATGGGAAAAGTTTTGAGATGTAGAATCTCAAGATGGAATATTTATTGGTGGATAGATATTAGTGGATCATGGTGGATCCATGTAATGCACCTACATGAACATTTGAAGATGACTGGAAAAATTTGGATCGGAAGGCAAAGAGCACAATTCGACTTTATCTCTCATATTCAATATTACTGAATGCGTCAGAGGAAGTTACAACCAAATATTTATGGGATAAGTTGGGGAAGTTGGGGAAGTCTAAGTCCCTAGTAAGTAAACTTTTCTTGAGAAAGAAGTTGTATAACCCGAGGATGAGAAATGGAGACTCGGTGGCAGAGTGTTTGAATGCCTTCAATAATTTGGTAAGTCAGTTAGTATTTGTTGAGATGAAAATTTCAGATGAAGATATGTGTATCAGTTCACTATTCTCTTTATCATACTTGTGGGATATTCTGGTTGTGTCCATATGTAGTAATACAATTTCCTTGAACTTTGAATAAGTGGTCTCATCCTTGTGGTCGGAAGAGATGAGACAGAAGAACATAGAAGGACAAAGTACAGATGCATTATTTGCAAGAGTAAGCTCCTAGGAAAGAAATAGATTTAAGTCTTTAAGTGGGAGATCTAAGTCTAAAGGGAGATCTAAATCTTCTGAAAATTTTGTAAAGGTATGTTTGAGATGTGGAAAAGAAGGGAACTACAAGAAGCAGTGTAGATCCAAAATTGAGAAAAAGAAGGGATATGAAGAAGCTCCTTCTATAGAAGAAAATACCTCCAAGGAAGAAGGAGGGTATTTGTACTTTGCTTCTTCAATGAAAAATGTAGATAATGAGTCATGGTTGGTTGAATTAGGTGCATCCTTTCATACGAATCCCTAGAGGGAGTGGTTCTGTGAATATGAAAAGTATAATGGAGGTAATGTTTTCCTAGGTGATGACTAAAAAACCAAAATCATAGGATGAGAAAAAGTCAAGTTGAGGATCATATATCGAAGGATTAGAACACTACCTGGTGTTCTTCACAACTCATCTTTGGTCAGAAATAAGATTTTTGTAAGAAATATGGACAATGTAGGGGTAAAAACAATATGGAAAAGGAAACATGTAGGATGGTTCGAGGAGAAATGGTGTTGCTAAAGGGAGTTTGGTTTGGAACTATGTATAATACACAAGGAAGCACTATTAGTGATGGGTGTAATAGTTCCATTGTTCTTGATATTGGAGTTGAAGAAGAAATAACTCCTATAATCTCTGTAGAAAAGGTTATGATGTGGCATCAAACACTGGGGCATATCATAGAGAAGGGTCTTCAACTACTATGTGGTAAAGGTATGGTTAAAGGTATCTAAGTTCTCTCTGGATTTTGATTTCTATGAAAATTGTGTATATGGGAAGAATAATTGGGTAAGATTCCCCTCTGGTGCAACGTGGGAAGAAGGAATTTTATAGCTTTTTCATAATGATGTCTTTGGAACTGTGTCGGTTCCATCATTGGGAAAATATGTGTACTATGTCTCATTTATAAATGACTTCTCGAGCAATACTTGGATATATTTCCTTAGGCAGAAATCTGAAGTCTTTGACAGGTTTAAATAGCTTAAGTCTCTTGTTGAGAATCAAATAGAAAAAATAATTAAGGTGTCGAGGATAGATAATGACGACGAGTTCTGCGGGAATGAATTTGAATAAATCTGTAAGAAGTGTGGTATATAAATGTAGAAGAATACTCCATATGCACCTCATAATATTAGAGTTGCAGAAATGATGAACAAGACGTTGATGGAAAAAACAAGGTACATCTTGTAACATCCCGCTCTGGCGCACTGACAAAACTTATTCTTTGAGGACACTTGCTCGCAAGTGATCTGGATTTTTATGATGATGAACCACTTAACCTTGATGATGATGCGTGATGATTGATGTTAAACTTGGGTGTTCGTCGTCAGAGTCCTTGTCGCGCACCTTCCGTAAGGGGCGCATTCGTACTTCTTATTTATGTTGTGCTTGATAGTATTCAGCTGGTTGAAGAATACTCCATATGCACCTCATAATATTAGAGTTGCAGAAATGATGAACAAGACGTTGATGGAAAAAATAAGGTACATCTTAATGGTGTCGGGTTATGGCAACAATTTTGGGTAGAGGTAGTGGGTACTTCATGTTACCTGGTCAATAGATCACCCTCATTAGCACTAAATGACAAGACTCTACAAGAGTTATGGACTTGTAAGAAGACTTCTCTCACACATATCAAGTTATTTGGCTGTGAGGCCTATGTTCATGTTCCAAAGGAAAACAAGAGCAAGCTAGATAATAAGGATGGAAAGTGTATCTTTATTGGGTATAATCAAAGGTTATAAGATTTGGAACTCAGAAACTAAGAAGGTTGTGTATATCTGATATGTGGTATTTGGAGAAATGAAGGAATTTGTTAAACAGGAAGTCCTACCAAGTAAGGAAGAACTAGAGAAAATAGAGTGTTATTTGAAGGATGATGATTCAGACTCTACAAAAGAATAGGAATCAGAAGAATAAGATCCTCATAATCCAATATTGAGGAGATGTTAAGAACCAAATATCAATGTAGCATAGAAAAACCTCAGAAAAAGTACTCAACGCCTTGAAAAAGAGATAATTTCAGATAATAAGCCTTTTCGAGGAGGAAATCTCCTTTTACCCCACTTAAATGTTCAAGTACAAGATGATTCAAAATGAAAATGTCTCCTTGGTATATATAGGAGACTAGGAGGTATAATTAGAACTAATGGCCTAAAGTCGATATAAATAAAATAACATTATTAATATAATATGCCCCAATTAAGGGGTAATGAGCCAATATTAGGGCTTCACATGCCCCTCCCCTTGAGACAAGTGTTGTCCGCAATGCTTGAGTAACTCTGGATGCTTCTGTATAAAATACTCATCTTCCCAAGTGGAATCTTCAGCCGGTAGTTTCCTCCATTTAATGAGATACTCTGAAATGGATCTATTCCTCAGCTGACGAATTCTTGTGTCAGTGATGTCTTCAGGCTCCAATGTAAGGTAGCTAGAGAGGTAGTGGGGGGGCCCAGAGGGCCCATAGTGATGATAGTGGAGACCAGTCAATGTAAAGTGGACTAGGTCCACTATATTATTAAATAAGACCCACTATGGTATTTGGATATAATAAATGAGTAATTATATATAATAAATGTAAGAGGATTTCTTAAAAGGTTCTACTTCTAGAAGATTCCTCCTCTAGAATGTTCTTAGTTGATGGTAGCACTATATAAAGGGGTTCAAGCAATGTAATGAAACATGAAGAGAAGTATTGTATTTGGAGTTGAAGCTCATTAGGAGGCTTCCC
The DNA here is from genome assembly GCA_009831015.1 of Picea engelmannii. NCBI lineage: Eukaryota > Viridiplantae > Streptophyta > Pinopsida > Pinales > Pinaceae > Picea > Picea engelmannii. Next base: position 1,923,369 of record ML778208.1, read on the forward strand.
CCTCGAAGAGGAAGTGAACAGGAGAAGATCCCTTCCATAATAGGATCCATTGTATGGTGTTTCTCAACCTCAAGGGTTTGGTAATAATAAAGTGTGGTTTCTTCTATCTTGTTTTGTGGATCTATTGTGTATTCAATATTTGTGGTGATTATATTTGAAGATCTATTTGGTTCTTAACAATTAAGAACCAAAGACTTAATACAAATGCACTACAACAGATATACAAGAACAATATGCAAAATCTCCTTTATTACCATCAAACCCTTAGGGTAGGGAAACACCATACAATGGATCTTTTTATGGAAGGGATCATCTCCTGTTCACTTACCTCTTCGAGGGGGAATCCTCCTATTGAGTTACCGCTTTAAGTACAATATTTTTCTTCATGTCTCATTACATTGCTTGAACCTCTTTATATAGTTCTACCATCACCTAAGAACATTCTAGAGGATGAATCTTCTAGAAGTAGAACCTTCTAAGAAGTCCTCTTACGTTTATTATATGTAATTACCCATTTATTATATCTAACTACTATAGTGGGCTTTATTTAATAATATAGTGGACCTAGTCAACCTTACATTGAATTACCTACACTATTATCACTATGGGCCCTCTGCCCCCCCCCACTACCTCTCTATATACCTTACATTCCATCCCCCTTATGAAAGTGTTGTCCTCAATGCTTGATGTACAACCATATACCAGGGTCCCATGGATAATTATGGACCATAATGCTGAAGAAGACTAAAGAACCAAGGTCCCATGTAGAAAGTAAATCCACCATGTTGAAGTAGTCCAACCACCATTGTAAGCCCGGGTCTCATGTCCAAGTGCTCATGTGAACTCCTCGTGGAAGATTTTGGATCCCAATAACCAACTCCTAATGATGCTCCAAAGACTGACACCTATCATGTGGATCCAAATAAGAAGATTCATCTACATAGTGGAAAATGGTCGTAGCAAAATCTGGAAGGAATAATACCACTGTAGAATATGTAGATTGGACGTTGGTAACTATCTTCTGATGTGGGACATCGATGTTCTCTACAGAAGGTGGAGTAGAGTCATCAAATAAAATATGAAAGTGGTTGTCATCCCATAAATGACAACTATCCATATACCAATTATCACAATCTACTTCAAAATCATACCAAGCATATATTTCTTGATTATATTCATCCCTGAGGCCCTCCATAAGAGATCTCTCCTGCATGTTATTCAATAAATCTTGAATACTACGAAAACTATCATTGAGTCCGTCTGTGAGGTTGTCTGTGAGGCCATGTACAAATGCATCCAATCTGTCATCCAATGTGTGAAACAATTAAGCTTTGAATGATTCAAGAATTTCTTTCAGGTTTTGAGAAGAAATATTCATCTAATCACCATACGAACTCTTCAATCCTTCAACCATCATGAAAAAAAACCAAAAATAGACCCAATAGGTTACGATAGAAAATCATGGCTTTTTCTGGAAAAACCTTAAAAAACCGTTGAAGTTAAAATGCTCATAACTTCACTTCCCAGACTCCATTTTGGCTGATTTTTTTTTTTAAATTGGGTGAAATTGTGAGAGGAACTCAAATATGTAATTTATTTGGGCAAATTTGACCTCAGGATGCTACAAAAATAAAAAAAATAAATTATCACCGTCGTCCGCGGAAAAAATCCTGAAAATTTGCAGATTTTAAAACTTCAATATCTTGACCTTCCCGACTCCGTCTCGGACGATTTTTTTTTTTTCAAATTGGGTGTTTTTCAGAGAGGAAATAATATCTACAACCTATTTCTATAAAATTTTCATATAAATATACCAAAAAATTCTTGAATGTCGCGTCCCTCTTTTTTTCTTCTCCGAAAAAAAATCTGCAAAGATAAAAAATATTTGCCCACAATGTCTGCCCAAGGAAACTGCTCTGAAACCACTTGTTAAGAACATGAATAGATATACAAATATAATGAACACAAATACTGAATACACATTAGATCTACAGAGAAATATAGAAGAAACCACACTATATTATTACCAAACCCTTGAGGTAGGAAAACACCATATATTAATCGTTATGGTTGTCCTCAACGCATGATGTACAACCATATACCAGGGTCCCATGGATAATTGTGGACCATAATGCTGAAGAAGACTGAAGAACCAAGGTCCCATGTAGAAAGGAAATCCACCATGCTGAAGTAGTCCAACCACCATTGTAAGCCCGAGTCCCATGTCCAAGTGCTCATGTGAACTTCTCGTGGAAGATTTTGGATCCCAATAATCAACTCTCAATGATGCTCCAAATACTGACACCTATCATATGGATCCAAATAAGAAGATCCATCCACATAGTGGAAAAGGGTCGTAGTAGAATCTGGAAGGAATAATACCACTGTAGAATATGTAGATTGAACGTTGGTAACTAGCTTCTGATGTGGGACATTGATGTTCTCTACAGAAGGTGGAGTAGAGTCATCAAATAAAATATGAAAGTAGTTGTCATCCCAGAAATGACAACTATCCATATACCAATCATTACAATCTGCCTCAAAATCATACCAAACATATATTTCCTGATTATATTCATCCCTGAGGCTCTCCATAAGAAATCTCTCCTGCATGTTATTCAATGAATCTTGAATACTACGAAAACTATCATTGAGGCCGTCTATGAGACCATGTACAAATGCATCCAATCTGTCATGCAATATGTGAAACAATTAGGATTTGAATGATTCAAGAATTTCTTTCAGGTTTTGAGAAGAAATATCCATATGAGCACCCTATGAACTCTTCATTCCCTCAACAATCATTAATAAAAACAAAAACATAGACCCAATAGGTTACGACAGAAAATCGTGGTTTTTTCTGGAAAAATACTAAAAAACTGTTGAAGTTAAAATGTTCATAAATTCACTTCCCAGACTCCGTTTTGGCTGATTTTTTTTTTGAAATTGGGTGAAATTGTGAGAGGAACTCAGATATGTAATTTATTTGGGCAAATTTTGCCTCCATATGCTACAAAAATAAAAAAAATTATCGTCGTCGTCCGCGGAAAAAATCCTGAAAATTTGCGGATTTTAAAACTTCAATATCGTGACTTTCCGAACTCCGCCTCGCACGATTTTTTTTTTTAACTTGGGTGTTTTTCTGAGAGGAACTCAGATCTACAATCTGTTTCTACAAATTTTGCACATAAATATACAAAAAAATTCTAGAATGTCGCGACCCTCTTTTTTTCTTCTACCAAAAATATTTTGCAAAAATAAAAAATATTTGTCCACAATGTCTGCCCAAGGAAAGTGCTCTGATACCACTTGTTAAGAACCTGAATAGATCTACAAATATAATCACCACAAATACTGAATACATAATAGATCCACAGAGAAAAATAGAAGAAACCACACTATATTATTACCAAACCCTTGAGGTAGGAAAACACCATATATTAATCCTTATGCTTATCCTCAATGCTTGATGTACAACCATATACCAGGGTCTCATGGATAATTGTGGACCATAATGTTGAAGAAGACTGAAGAACCAAGGTCCCATGTAGAAATGAAATCCATCATGCTGAAGTAGTCCAACCACCATTGTAATCCCGGGTCCCATGTCCAAGTACTCATGTGAACTCCCTGTGGAAGATTTTGGAACCCAATAACCAACTCCAAATGATGCTCCAAAGACTGACACCTATCATGTGGATCCAAATAAGAAGATCCATCCACATAGTGGAAAAGGGTCATAGCAGAATCTGAAAGGAATAATACCACTGTAGAATATGCAGGCTGGACACTGGTAATAATCATTGTCTCTCGATTTGTCACATTGATGCTCTCTACAAAAGATGGATTAGAGTCATCAAATAAAATATGAAAGTGGTTGTCATCCCAGAAATGACAACTATCCATATATCAATCATCACAATCAGCCTCAAAATAATACCAAGCATATATTTCTTGATTATATTCATCCCTGAGGCCCTCTGTAAGAAATATCTCCTGCATGTTATTCAATGAATCTTGAATACTACGAAAACTATTATAGAGACCATCTGTGAGGCTGTCTGTGAGGCCATGTACAAATGCATCCAATCCGTCATCCAATGTGTGAAACAATTGAGCTTTGAATGATTCAAGAATTTATTTCAGGGTTTGAGAGGAAATAGCTATCTCAAAACCCTATGAACTCTTCGGTCCTGCAGCCGTCACAAAAAAACCCAAAAAATAGACCCAATAAGTTTCGGTAGAAAATCGCGGCTTTTTCTGGAAAAACCCTAAAAAACTGTTGAAGTTAAAATGCTCATAACTTCACTTCCCGTACTCCGTTTTGGCTGATTTTCTTTTTTTAATTGGGTGAAATTGTGAGAGGAACTCAGATATATAATTTATTTGGGCAAATTCAGCGTCTAAATTCTACAAAAATTAAAAAAAAATCTCTCCGTCGTCTGTGGAAAAAATACTGAAAATTTGCAGATTTTAAAACTTCAATATCTTGACTTCCCAGATTCTATTTCGGATGTTTTTTTTTTTAAATTGAGTGTTTTTCTAAGAGGAACTCATATCTACAACCCTTTTCTGCAAATTTTGCACAAAAATATACTGAAAACTTCGAGAATGTTGCAGCCCTCTTTTTTCTGCTCCGATTTTTTTTTTTTACAAAAATAAAAGATATTTGCCCACAATGTTTGCCCGAGGAAAGTGCTTTGATACCACTTGTTAAGAACAAAATATTGAATAAAAAAGAACCATAACAAATATACAAGAACAATATGCAAAATCTCCTTTATTACTATCAAACCCTTGAGGTAGGGCAACACTATACAATGGATCCTATTATGGAAGAGATCCTCTATTGTTCACTTGCTTCTTCGAGGGGGCATCCTCCTATTGAGCTATTGTTCCAGATACAATATTTCTCTTCATTTCCCATTACATTGCTTGAACCCATTTATATAGTGCTACCATCACCTGAGAATATTTTAGAGAAGGAATCTTCTAGAAGTAGAACCTTCTAAGAAGTCCTCTTACATTTATTATATCTAATTACCTATTTATTATATATAATTACCATAGTGGACCTTATTTAATAATATAATGGACCTAGTCCACCTTGCATTGAATGACCTTCACTATTATCACTATGGGCCCTCTGAGGCCCCCAACTACCTCTTTAGCTACCTTACATTCCATCCCCCTTATGAAAGCGTTGCCCTCAAGGGTATGGAATGTGATTTTCTTTTTCTTATACCACAACTTTAAAAACTTCTTTTGCACATTAATATTAATGGTACCCACTGATTCTATCTAAGGATATCCCAAAACAATATCTACTTCATCCATATCCATAGCATAAAAATATGAATGCAACACATATTTATCCATGGTAATCTTCAAATCTTTAAAAATTTGAACATTTTCACACTCAACATGTGTGCTTTGAATATTCTTTATTTGAACTTGCAATCTATTAACCAACTGAACATTGATAAAATTATGCATGCAACTAGGGTTAATAGAAACAACGATATTTTCTTTATGAAAGCGACATTTGTATCGAAGCTCATCCTGGAGCCAAGAGTACCCTAGGGGAGCCGGAGCCTTGTTCTGTAGTTGCTGGATCATATGCGAAATTTTGGGATCTTGAAGCCATTCCTAGCGCATAGCTTGGAGACAATCAGGTACAATGAAGGAAAGAGAAAAAATGGATCCTTCATCTTCATATTTTCGGGACAGTGCATCCGCCACGACATTGTCTTTTCCCTTCTTGTAAATGATTTCATAATCATATCCAAGGAGCTTAGTCACCCATTTTTGTTGCTCCTGGGAGGAAATGCGTTGTTCTAGAAAGTACTTGAGGCTTTGATGGTCGGTCTTAATTTGAAAGCGTTGCCCCAAGAGATAAGGATGCCACAACTCAACGGCATGCAAAATCACCAACATTTCTTTTTCATAAATGGGTTTGCCCAGATTCCTTTTAGATAGTTGCTTGCTAGTGAAGGCCAAAGGTCGACCCTCTTTCATAAGGACAACATTGATTCCTTTCCCTCAGACGTCACATTCCAACACAAAGGTCTTTGTGAAGTCGGGGAGGGCCAGAACCAGAGTGGTGCACATGGCCGTCTTCAAGGTTTGAAAATCTTGAGCAGCTGTTGGAGTCCAAGTGAAAGAGTTCTTTCTAGCTAAGAATTTGAGGATTTCAACATTGCAACATTCTTCAGACCAAAGTATAACCCCGCAGCTGTAAAAAATTCTAAAAAAAAAAAAAAAAAGGTCTGAAAAACATTTCACCATTATTTGAGACCTATTCCATTAGATTCATCTCTTCTCCCTTATCACATTCATCCATATCATTTTTATGCAAAAAAATCTGACCCCGCCTGCCCCCTTTTCAGTTCACCCATCCTCATGGCCCATACCCATAGCCAAGAACTGGAGTCTCGCTTCAACTCCTTGCAATCTAGTTTCCTCGAAACCCAATAAGAAGTGCAACAACTCAGTGCTACTATTGCCTCCCGTGATACATCCATCAATACCACCATAAATGCATCCGTAAATGTAGTCGTGCAATCCGCAATGATGGAAGTCAAACACAAACTGACCACCCAACTTGAATCTGTCTTTGCATAACTCTACACGAAACTCAAGATCCCTACTGATGACTCTTTCCTGATGCACATACAAAGACTGAAGGTGAAATTTCTTCCCATTCCTTTCATCCCCATCACTTTCAATGGGACATATGCCTTCCGTGGGTGGATGTAACCAAATTTGATGGCTCGGACCCCACTGGTTGGGTCACCCAAATGGAACATTATTTTTCTCTCTACAACATTACTGATGACTTGGCCAAACTCCGGTATAGTGTTCTCCATCTAGATCAAGAACGTTGGCAATGGTGGCAATGGAGAAAAACTTCTCGTCCAAGGTATATTGTTTGGACCCAATTTGTGACTGAGCTTTATGAACGCTTTGACACTGACACCAACCATTTGGGCCGTTTGACAAAATTAAAGCAATCAGACACAGTAGAAGACTTCATAGCTGCATTTGAGCACATGGATTTTTGAATAGAGGGCATGACTGATGCTTTCTTTCGAGAGTGTTTTATCAGTAGCCTCAAGGAGGAGATTCGGGCCCATGTCCTCATGGCTTGACCTATGACTTGGGTGGAGGCTACTAAAAAAGCTAAAGAAGAACAACAAATTGTTTCCTCTCAAAATCGTAAGCCTCCCTTTATCCCTTTCCCTAAACTAATAAACCCCACTACTCCCTCTGCCCCATTTTAGATCCAAAAATTGACCAGTGTTGAAATGGCTGAATGCCAACTCAAAGGCCTCTGTTATAATTGTGATGACAAATATTTCCTAGGCCACAAATGTAAGGAACAAAAACTTTTTATGGCCATCTCTGAGGATATTCCAGAAGAGTATATTGACACTCCTCTTATGCCTCCTCTCACAATTTCACCCAATTTCAAAAAAAAATCAACCAAAATGGAGTCCGGGAAGTGAAGTTATGAGCATTTTAACTTCAATAGTTTTTTAGGGTTTCTCCAGAAAAAGCCGCGATTTTCTGTCGTAACTTATTGGGGTCTATTTTTGGTTTTTTTTCATGATGGTTGAGGGACTAAAGGGTTCATAGGGTGCTCAGATGGCTATTTCTTCTCAAAACCTAAAAGAAATTCTTGAAGCATTCAAATCTCAATTGTATGACATATTGTTTCACACATTGGATGACAGATTGGATGCATTTGTACATGGCCTCACAGACAGCCTCACAGACAGCCTCAATGATAGTTTTCGTAGTATTCAATATTCATTGAATAACATACAGGATAGATTTCTTATGGAGGGCCTCAGGGATGAATATAATCAAGAAATATGTAACAACCCTCCTATGTTAAGGACAACTACTCTGACATCAGGTGAATTTTTTTTTTGTTTTAACCGTGTGTGCGCGCGTGTAGAAGAAACAACCCTCTCAATCCTACATCACCACTCGAACCAACAGGATGCAAGTAAGACAAACAAAATCAAGACGACATGACAGGTCATAGTGACAACAAGGAAATAAAGCCCCTGGACACAAGGCATGCAACTAGCAGCAGTAAGCAGAAATAGACACCAGGGGTTGGGTACAGTACTGTCACGGAACGAAAGAATCCAACAGTAGAGTCGCAGTAGTGGAACTGTGCCTTTAAACAGCCCGGGACTACTGATACGGCTCAGAGTGTGTCGCAAGAGTGGAATTGTGCCTTCAATCAGTCCGGGACTCTTGATACGGCACTGGATTCTTGACGCAGGGAAGCGTACAGACATAAATGCTAGGGCTACTGAAGGTGGCTACTTCCCGCCCGACACAAGCAGTCCAACCTACAAATATTACAACTTAGCGCATCAATAGACAACAGAGAACCCTCTTCTACTAAGGAAAACACGAGACAAGGACTCAGACCACAACAACTGTTATTATGACCAGGCACTAAATCTGACTTCAAGGGACAAGGGTTACCGACCCCACCAAGAAAATCATACATCCATGCGCAGCAACAATTACATAAGCATCCAATCATTAAGACGACACGACATTTATCTAAGACTCAAGATA